>JAEIGO010000821.1:600000-1180859 GCA_018903765.1 Drosophila aff. chauvacae BK-2020 | reverse complement strand
GTATAAAAGAAATGAGGAGATGTTCAATTCTTTCCTTCAAATTTGTTGTCTTTTCTTTACATGCTTAGAAAGGCTAACAGCCCAACTTATGTTGGCACAGGTCAGGATTCTACTGCTGCTGCCTTCTACATGCTACGGCTTGTAGTATTGGGGAGAAGAGCCACGATCAACACTCAGCGAAAATGGGTCAGCAGGTTAGCGGGTCAACAGAAATATTTGGGGAGGATAAACACACCAACATTTAACAAAGTCCTACATACTTGGACAAGTTACTTAACACTATCTAGAGTGAAAGAACTCCCCTGATTAAAAACGAATGGCGTAAGGCCGAAACACACAGTAACGCCCACAAGCAGGCGACCGAAGATCCTCCTTCTAAACGCAATAGCACAAAATCCACCCCTAAGCACACTAGCACGAGGTGTTCACAAGCTGCTGACCCCCTGGCGGACGTCAGCAAAATAGGATGTGCACTCCTTTGCCCCCTTCGACCTGGCAGACTTCCCGATCATAGAGACTTCCTCATTCTCACTTTCCATTATTTTTTTCCTGTCTTCGTCGTAAGCACAACTGATCGTATCTGGATGGCAGTGTTGTATAACGTCGGCGGAGTGGGCTCTCGCCAACAGCCGCCTTAGCAACACAACTTTACTTGCGTGTTGTCAAGGGCGGGGGTAAAGCTTTCCCGCAGCAGCGCGATTTGAATATTTTAAATATTTTTAAAATATTCTAAAATATCCCCCAAGGTTCCGTGCACGGTTGCGAGCTGGCAAGCGGGAAAAGGTCACGATCCGACCAACTACGATCAAGCTTTGGCGGTGTCCCAAACAAGGGATGTCGAGGAGCGAGAGGGGCAGTATAACCCCAAATCGTAGAGCTAGGAAGAAATCCTTGGCCACGTAAAGACCTTCCCTGTGCAGGAAGAGCCCTTCATTAGGGTTTTCAGTACTAGCAAGACCGCCTTGCCAACCGAGGGAAAGAGGACGAAGTAGGTTCAATTGGAGCAGCAAGCTCGTGATCGACCCTGCTGCGGGAACGCTAAAGGGATAGGTAGGATGCAGCCCCCATGCTCCAGCAGGATCATGTCTTGCGCCGGAGGCTAACTACTCGTGCTCTGCATGGAAAAGCGCCCATGAGGCCCCGAGCCAAACCCCGAATGGCCACTCGGGAAAGATGGGTCGACTCTGGCAACCCCTATCGAGCCCGAGAATCATGGGGACACGAGGGCGAATGGAAAATGGTCGCCAAGGAAACTGGCTGTCGCACTCGTCCCGACATGGTATCGTGCCGAGCGCATGAAATCATACAGCGAAGTGCTCTGGCGATGGAGGGATGATAAGTTGATGACGCTGGATCATGAAGGTGCATCGAGAAGGTACTAGGCGACACAGCGTCGGTGCAGCCCGACGGAAGACATGAAGGTGCTTGTCTTGAGATTCAGGTGTGACTCCATTACGTGAAGCAGGAAGTCTGCGTCGCCATGCTGACCCAATTCAATTTCGAGGCGGACCGATGAAGGTTCAAAGTATGCGCCGTGGGTACGCTGAGACCCAATCGGCGGTGATTAGGTCTGCCAGTCTCTGGGGGCAAGGGAATTGTCCCCTCTATCGTGGGGAAGTTCCAGGCAGGTGGACCATCTGCAGGATCCAGGGAGAGGTTGGCCCATCAGGGTGCTTCAGGTGTCTGAGGCTGGGGCACAGTGCGATCCTGCAGAGCCAATGGGCCAGGAGCAGCCTGCCACTCAAGTGATAAGCGGGTCACCAGGCAGCAGGTGCAGGCCAGGAGACACAATGCTTCAACTCTTGCTCAGCAATTGGAAGAAGGACACAAAGGCTCCCAGGCAGGCAGCAGGAGATCAGCCACAGCCTACGGTATTAGGGATTTACACAGCCAGGTGCAGATGGTCAGCTAAACCTGAATCACAGCAGAGCTGACTTGGATCTCCTGGCCTCGTGGTGCACACCAGAAAGCAGCTCAAGGAGGTGCCCAGTCCTCAGCGAACCCTACAGGGTAGGCAGCCACTGAGGCTGGCAGCAGACCAGGTCAGGCAGGAGGGCGGCCCCTGTGGCACGGACACTGGACTGAGATGCCGGGACATCAAGTGGCGAGGGATTCGTCAGGGCAATGTTGCCATCTGGGTGTACAGTGCTATCTGTTTGGTCTGCCACCCTTTGTGGCACTACCACAGCCTGTTTCCGCTGGAAGTCATTCTGGCTAACGTAATAATGAACAAACTGGCTGCAGCGGTGTAAGACGCGTGCAACCGAAGGCATGCTACCAGGAAGACGTTCCGACAGCACCACTCTCCGGTGTACTTGTGGAGGAAGTCGCGGACCTACGCCGCATTTGCCACCGCAACGAAGGCTGCTGCGGAGCGAAAGCCTCACACCTCTCATGAATGTAGCGACCGCTATAAGCGGCGAGAAGAGCTGAAGTCTGCCATCAGGGAACAACTGAGCGGGAATGCTTCCTCAAGCTGTGCGATGCCGCCGACGACGACCCATGGGGAGGTTATACCTACCATTGGTAGTCAAGGGACTGAATGCGGGTGTAGAGGCCCCTTCTGACAGTGACATACAACGGGTCACGGAAGCGAGGTTCTCCAGACAAGCCGAAAGCTGAAACTGGGGAGCATCAGTTCTGACGATCACAAACAGAATACAAAGCTGATCCTGGCGTTACTGGCGCCAAAAAGTACGCGGGTTATATAACAAGTGCCTCCTGGAAGGGATACCCTGCGAAGCCTGGCAAGCCACCAGGAGAAAATTTTTCATCACATTTCCGACCGACATGTACCTACTGGACACGATTGGGAAAGTAGTATTTGAGAGTGTGATCTCTGAAGGCTGAGCGGAGCTATAGAGCGACAATATGAAGCTTGAAGGGAAGTCAACGCTGGACGCCATGGGGTCGCCAGCTGGCGGAAGAAGCCATAGCAGGGATCAGGTGGAAAAAGGAAAATGGATAATACAATGTCCCCCTGTCTGGTGGTCCTCTGGACATCAGGGAATGCCCCTAACTCTCGGCAGACTGGGGCCGTACGCTGGAGTCCCTTAGCAGCTTCAATATCCCGGGATAACTGCTCCGGTAAAAGCGCGAAGCATGGTTAATCCGAGCCTCTTTATCAAAGTCAGCTGGAGTCCCTGAGGCTCGTTTTGGGACCCTGTCTGGACTGCCATGCCGACATGGTCTGAGTTTGCCAATGCCAGCCAGCACCAGCCTGGTCTCAGGCTTTGCCGACGATGTCGCCATTGTGGTGGTAGCCATGGGTTCGTTACAGTGGAGGGTCGCGCCAACGCGGTAATCCAAGCCGTGGAGGCGTGGCTAGCAGCAGTCCCTTCATTTCCAAAGGTGGCAGCCCTCCCACAAAGCAGGCCGCCTAATCTCCCAGCGGAAGGTTTAACAGGTCAGCAAGCGTGCTGGTCGGAGGGATGAGATCCAATCTCAGCGGACGGTAAAGTACCTGGGCGTCCTCAGCTGACACGCGCCTGCATCATTCAAGGAACGCCTGGGAGTACGTCCACCAAAAAAGGCCAGCGGGACGGCAGGCGCGTTATCAGAATGCTGATGAATGACGAAGCAAGGAACAAGAGGCTGCTAACGTCGGTAGTGTCCTCGCAGATCTTGTACGCGGCGCCAGTGTGGGCAGCCATAAGGTGAAAGCTATACGAGGAGTGGAGGCGACATATAGGCTGTGCGCCATCAGAGTATCATGCGCGTTTCAGGCCATATCGGAAGATGCGGCGCTGGTCATCACCGGGCTAGTTCTGCTCACCGAGCTGGTAAGGGGAAGGAGCGAGATTTTCTCTTCGCCACACATAACGGGGTGGCAGCGCTGCGGCCCAGAGCCGAAAGGCTTAATGCTGACGCTAGGAAGGAAGCATGGAGAGTTGGCAGTCAGATGGGACTCCTCCAAAAAGGAGCCGATGGACAGACACCCTCATCCCCAGACCTGGAGCAATGGGTGCAGAGTAGGTTGATTTTAATACTATCCAGGCGCTTAGCGGGCACAGCTCCTTCCGCAGCTACCTGAAACGCTTCGGACACGAAACAGGACTGGTGCCCGGAGTGTGGCTCGGGCATCGTGGAGGATGCACGCAACGTCACGGCAACCCATTCCCCCCCAATAATAATTAATAGGTTTCTTATGCTAATTAGGACACCTGCACCACCCCCGTGTTTACTCTTTATGACTGTCCTATAACCAGTAAGGTGCAACTACTTGGTTAGATTCAAACCTCTAATATTTTAGGAGCTCTCTATTGTCCTGTTTTTAATTTAAGTAATCATCAGTTCCGCCCTCTGTGCCAGTCGGGAATAGTCCCCCCCCCCAGTGACTGCATTGCCAGAACCCTGTCGTCTGAATATACCAAGGCAATCGATTAAAGAGAGTGGAAACAACTAAAAGCCACAGTCCCAAGTTTTTTTGCAAAACGGTGGCATATGAAATACCTCTCACGAAGAACGTACAAGAATTTGCGCCCAGTAACCGAGCTTTATCCACCACCCTCTTAATGGATTCATGGCCGACAGACATAGACGACAAGGTCCGTGTAATAACGGTGAAGAGTGTGTAACGACCCTCTTTCGGGCTGTGACTTAGCTCGCGGGGTCGTGAGTTACACAAAATTTGTGCCGTGCCGTTTCCTTGGAATTTTACAAATAACAGTAAAAAGAGATAGAAGTTCGGTTTAATTCGGTTGTTTATTGTATAGCAGCAGATTTGGCATCCGAGATGTGCGCCTAATTGGTGGCCATCATGTTCCCTCAGTTCCTGGTGAGATTCTGGCGCTCATTCAGTTCAAGCATCGCCTCAAAAGGGAATACATCAGGTTACATAGCCAGGCAGTGACAGGATCCTCCGCAGATTGGGAAATAGGATCAGGAAACTCCTACAGCTTCACCGTCAATCGACACTGGACAAGGAACTCGAGGAGCTTAACCCCGTATCAGGACACGAACTTTGCTCTCTGGAGGCTAACTGGGAGATACAAGAAGCAAGCAATAGAAGTTTCCGGTTATTAAAGCAGACGGTAACTGGGCTCGCACTGGACCGTGCTGAAGCTGCGGATAGCCTTGAGCAAGGTTTACTCATTCAACACGGCTGATGACACAGCAGTGCTAGCCAGAGCAGACTGCGTCTATGAGGCGACTGATCGACTGCAACTTATGCTTAAAAGATTTGAAAAATTGGTGTTGTAGGTGGAATATTTCCATAAGCCCTGATAAGTGTGCAGTCGTGACCTACACCTTGCCCAGGGACTCCAGCCCAGGCATTTTCATCCACGGTCATCTTCTCCCCAGCTTAAGGAGTACCCCTATCTGGGTCTGGTCCTTGACAGAAGGCTAAATTTTTTGTCTCATATTAAAAGACAAACCGTAAACTGGAGACTGCTGCTCGGCGGCTGCATTGGATTACTTGCGCTGCCAGCAAGTTAAGTTTGTCCAACAAGAGTCGAATTTATCTTAGTATTCTTGCTCCTATTTGGAAATATGGTCTTCCCATTTATGGTGCGGCGTCAAAATCAAACCTTAAAAAATTTCGGTCTTCCAATCTAAATTCTAAGATGCATTTCTGGAGCAGACTGGTACATCCGTAACCGAGACATTTATCGCGATCTTAAAGTTTCTTTAATTGGGGATTACATAAACGAGGCGGCAAGAAGACACTGGGGAAAGGCTCCTGACTCACCCAAATCCTCTGGCAAGGGACACTACTATACCACTTCCAAGAAGAAGACTAAAGAGGACCACTCTAGCTCAGCTGGCTCGTCGGAGGATACCTTAAGCACTTACCAATTTATATTCCTGTACGCTTTTTACTCTAACACCTTTTATCCCATAACCTCACCTTTATTCCATTCTCTGGGCAGCTGTTAGCCTGAAAATACTTATAACTTATTCATGTTTAACACCAGCACCACTGCAGACAAATTGTTTTTTAATAATAGTTGTAGTGAATTAGCGTTAACAGCCGCTTTAATAAACCTATCATAAATCGTAAAAAAAAAAAAAAAAAGTTTATTGATATCGTGATTTTCTTGGGGAAGAGGCTGCGACTCCGCGATGCTGGCGCGGTGTAGTCGGCTTGTGGACTCCCTGTACGGTAGGGTCGTGCGACTTCGCGATGCTGGCGCGATGTAGTCGGATTGTGAATACCCTGTAATGTAAGGTCGTTGGAGTGAGGCGCGTGATCCAAGCGGGCTGTCCGCGGTTAGGGTCGCGACGGTCGAGTCCGGGTGACGTTATGTCGTACTGACAATCGTCGGGCCTATGCTCGCACCGTTAGTCCTATTCTCCTGATACCCTTGATTTTCCTCCCTCATCATGATCTGCTAGCAAGAGCTAAACCTTGGCCCCTTCCTGTTCTATGGCATGAGCTCGGTTACAGGAACCTTACCCCGCTACCCGGGTCCACCTCAAGATCCGCTACCAGGAGCTGAACCTTGGCCCCACGTCTATGCTACTGTGCACGAGCTCGGCTACAAGAACCTCACCTCCGCTCCCTGGTCCACATCAAGAACCTTACTCCACTACCACCACCTCTTGTTCGAACTACTTTCAGACTTACCCAGGTGTTGTCAGCTCGGCTGCTCGCCAAAGTGAATTTGACCCTCGAGTTGTGCATCGCCTTTTATAGGCCGCGATCAACTGTGTTTCTCCGTTCGATATTTGATTCTTATCGATAGGCACTAGGGTTGCCATATCGTTGAGCATGGACGATATCCATCAGCTGTTCAGGGCTGGTGCCCTTATCGTTGTTAGCGTTGCCAAATGGCGGACTATTACTAATAATACCAAATCATAATAATAACAATTCATAATACTTCCTCATAATACTCATAATAAGCGACTAGTAATAATAAAGGAACAATTGCCAAAATAGCTGTACTGCCTCTGTGCTGAACGACCGTTAAATAAATAAATGAGAGGAAATATATTTGAAATATGTCACCTTATTGAGCGAGGAAAAACCCCAAGGAGCCAAGCAGGAGAAGATTTTGAGTTTTCATAGAGGAAGGAGACGGAGATGCCCGGCCCAGGACCAGCGGCGGAGCACGGCCGTCCCCAAACCAGAGCGAGTGTGCGTACGGGGAGCGAGACGGGTGAATGGTGGACGGTGGCGCAGGTGGCTGCGAGTCCGGCCAAAACGGCCGCGTGTTTTCTGGTTATGGTAAATCTCGACTAGCCTCGATGCGGTGCCACCTTTAGAGTACGGCCAGACCATACTAACCCAAGAAAATAACACTATGTGTAATTTTTGAAGTCATGGAAAAATAACTAATGTTCAATAGGTCAATAGGTAGCCAACGTTTCAAACGGTTCGAGCAAACAAACGTGAATAGAAGCTCTGGAACTCCTTCTAGAAGATTCTAGGTGTGTCTGGAAGCTTTTAGACTATAGGCATAAATGGGGGCCGCACGGACCAGCGTCAGGAAGCGCGCACTTTGGACAATCAAGATCGACTTACACCACAGCCATCGCCGCGTCTAATCTCTCGCTTATAGCCGCCCGCGTCGTTCTTAGTTCCTGTGCCTTATCAGTTCTCGTATAGTGCAATTATGCATTGTGTACATCTTGATTCATTCTGCTACGTTTGCAGTCATCAAATCATTAAAACAAAAATGTAAAGATTACGCCAGGAAAAGGAAAAGAATTTATTAACTGAAAGCTGAGAAGAGCAAAATTTATAAAGCAACTATAACAGCCACCCTACCAGTGATTGCACCTGGAACTTTTCCAGACCGTGAGACTGGAATAACAGGAATGACTAGAGCAACTGGTGTTACTTATGAAGATCAATTTGAAGACGAATATGAGCCTTATCACACAATTGGAAATGGATTTTATTGTGACCATATTGGGACTATCGCAACGACGTGCCATATTTTTTTACAGCCAGAGCCAGAGCCATCAACATATTAAATAAAGTGAAAAAAAAGTTCACAATTTTTCGTGTATTTTTTTACTTTTGGGGCTACCTGAGCAGTATTGCACTAGATAGTTCTTTATTAAGATCTTAGATACATTTTTGCAGTTCATTATTTGCTCGAACTTTGAACCGTTTGCTACCTATTGACCTAAACAAGGGAAAAGAGGGGATTTTGACCTTGAAGATAAATTTTCCGATTTTGTTTATATATATTTTGTTGGCCGTGACAAGAACTGAAACTTTTCTCCAGAGAGAACATTTTCTCCAGAGAGAAAGACACGTATATTTTATTTTTTCGTGTACTATCCCGGGAACATAGTGGACAGTGGTTTTTTTTTTAGTGTTGCACTGTGTAATGTAACGGGTGCCGGGAAAACAAGAAATTAAATGCTAAACAAACCAAAATACACTGAGAGAAATTTTAAGTAAAGGAAAATATATCAAATAAATAAAAAACTTCGAGAAAACTATTTGTGGGAACCTGTTCCAAACAGCGACGCTACTGGAGCAAGCAGCCACGTCACAGATGTGGGAGAGACTGGGTGATGAGTGAGCAGTGAGAGAGGGAGAGTTAGTCAATTGTGGACCACCGGAATGATAAGTCCTATTACTGAAGAACAAATAAAACAACCCAATAACAGAAGTTCGGCGTGTATCAATTGTATATTTGGGAGTCTTTACATTGGCGACGAGGTAAATAATATTTATTATAAACGTCATGACTAAATAAATAACAGGCGAAATAAAATTAAATAAGAAAGAACAACAAACGTTGAAAACTGCAAGCGCATAAGACTCCTGTCCGCTTGTTGTCGGTGCCCTGCAGTACCTTTTTTCATCAATAGGCCTCAGTAATTAACGATTCATCAATAGCCGACGGCGACTTCCACCGAGCCGACGCTCTCTTTCGACCTTCGTGTCAAACCCGACTCTCTCGCGCTCATTTTTCTCTCTTCACACAAAAAGGTTGATGACGACAGATTACAAAATGTTGATGATACGTTGATGACTTACTGATTAATTAGACCTTTTGTAATCAACAAAAAAACGGAACTTAGGCTCTTGCTCACCCTCGAACTCGCTCTCTCAAGCTCTTGCTCTCTCAAACTTTCCCTCTCTCAAACTCTCCCTCTCCTAACAAACAAGCGTACTGACCGTATTTCAATTGCTTTTTTAATTTTAAAGAAGTAAAGAGACAATATATTGCGTTTAACAAAAGTTAAAGAAAAGTGAAATTATATTAAAAACAGAGAATTATATGAAAAATAGTGGAATTAAGTGTTTTATGCGAACTTTTCTCATTAAGGTTATTGTCTTTTTTCAATTTTGTCTTTCCTTTTATATTTATTTACTGTTTATTTTTTGTAGATGCCATTGGTCAGGCTGACCCAGCGGTCCAAAAAAAGAGGAAGGACGGAAAAAGGAAGCTAATTTAGATTTACTTAGAATTATATATTAATTTTTCAGTCATTAGTTATTATATAATGTTATGAAATTAGGAAATAAATAAATGAAAATTAATTAAAAATCGTTGATTACCTATTGATTAAATGTTGATGAAAACTGATGAATTGTTGATGAATTGATGACGAATTGTTGATGAATTGTTGATGAAAAACTGATGAATTTTAGGTATAAATGTTGATGAATTTTTGGTATAAAATGTTGATGAAAAAGTGATTAAACGTTGATGAATTTGTGTTGATGACAAGAGCGGTCATCCCATACAAAAATTCATCAACCTTTATGTATGGGCTTGTCATCAGTTTGTAATCGACACACATGAGGGTGTTGATGAAACGTTGATGACAGGTACTGCAGGGTGGTTAATATCCAACTAAACACACATACATATATAGAAAACCGAAATTATATATATATAAGTGTTCACAAAAGTGTACAGTCAGAGGAACAATAAGTTGAAATCTAAAGTCCAACATAAAATAAGTGAATGCAAAAGGAAAAGGAAAAGAAACAAAAGATCCAAATAACGGGGAATAGAAGCCGAGTCAAGAGAGACATGAGATCTCTTGACAAGCTGGGTAATTACGAAAAGGCTGAGTCAAGAGAGAGGGAGATCTTGACAAGCTTCAATACAAGCTGTATTGATGAAAAAAAAGAGGCCATAAAAGAGAATTCTCTTTTGCAAGCTGTTAGAAAAGAGGCTGTGCAGAATAGTGTTATTGCTGCAAGCTGGAAGGCTGCGTAGAGTTATCTTTGCAAGCCGTACTAATGAAAGGCCGGGCAAGAGAGAATTTCTCCTTGCAAGCTGTTGAAAATAAAAGGCTGTGCTCGTGAAGAAAATTCTTTTGGCAAGCGGTGATATATTCAGAAACTATAACTGGCTGAGTAACTTATATATGTGTCGGGTTGTTGATGCCAGCTGCCTCGTCGTCCGTCCGTCCGTCCATATCGGTGTCGCTCATGATGTCCTTCTTACGGCGCGTTCAACGAGTCCACTTGCGTCTGCTTGGCTTTCAATGCTTAATGTGTCGTTTCGTACCGACGCTGCTTTCTTTTCTTCCTTGACATTTCTATTTTGATATTCCTTTTCATTATGTCTCTTTCTCACTCTAACCAAGCAGCGCAAGTGGCCACGTTCAGCAACAGCTATATTGGCCTCACTCTAGCAGAGTCTCGTTTCTAGAAAATTCATCTATTCATACTCATACATTGACAGTGAATAGGAACACTCATGACAGCAGAAGGAACATGGAGAAGAAGTAAATAGCAATTAAGTATACACATTATTTTCGCCCCGACACAGCCATTCTGACATTTACACGTCCTCGTGTAAGCTTTTGATACCGAAATAACCGGGTGCCAAGATCACAAACTTTCATCACTTCTAAATACTATTTCATTACATTACATTACATGACTTTATTAGGTGTATTTCTTAATTTCTTAATTCTGTGAAGGAGCAAACAACTTACATTTCATTGTTGCTGAGATTAATTATTCTATTTTCAAATTCAGTTTCATCAATCAGTAATACATCAGTTTACAACTTATCTTAACATTATCATTTACCGATTACTAGTATCGATTTTCCGCCAGTTCACTCACACTTGACTATTGATTCAATGCAAACTCATCGTCTCTCCTGGACGGATCTCTTATTACTTATTCATCGTCTCACCTCGACGGATCTCTCTTATTACTTATTCATCGTCTCACCTCGACGGATAACTCACAATTCATCGCCTCACATAGACGGATAACTCGCAAGTCTGCACCTAGACGGATAACTCACAATTCATCGCCTCACATAGACGGATAACTCGCACTCATCGTCTCACCTAGACGGATATCTCGTTCACAAAAGAACTCATTGGCGGGATTTTCTCTTAATTCAACTATTTCTATATTTCAGCTACTTCTCTATATTCTCATTTAACTCATTAGGCATTTCCGCATCCGGCATTTTCGTAAATCTTCATGGCAATACTTGAACGACCGGTTACGCGTCAACGACTTTAGCGCATACCTGTCACCCTCTAATACTTCAGTTACCAAAAACGGTCCTTTGAATTTCGGATCTAACTTGGTTTGGTGTCTTTCTTCATTTTTCAGTAGCACATAGTCCGGATGACGTTGTCTAGTGCCCTTTTGGAACGTTGCCGGCGCTGTGGTCAGTCCGAATGGCATTACCGTCCATTGGAACAGCCCTCGCCCCGGTACCGTAAATGCCGTATATTGTCTTCTCTCCTCTCCTCCACTGGGATTTGCCAGTAGCCTGATTTCAAGTCGATGGTGCTTATGAATTTGGCTTCCCGTAGTTGGTCGAGGATGAAGTTCATATGTGGTACCGAGTACGCATCCTTCTCTGTCCTGTCGTTCAACAGCCTGTAGTCGATGCACATTCTCCACTCGTTATTCTTTTTCCTTACTAACACTACGGGTGCGCTGTATGGACTTCATGATCGTTTCATCAGGCCCAGGCTTATCAACTCATCTACCTGTTCGTTGATTATCGCCTGTTGTTTTGGGTTTCGCGGATAATACCTCTGTTTTATGGGTTTGTCGTCCTTGAGGTATATTTTGTGTACGGCTGCGTTACTGACTCCTTCCAAGTTCTCGAATATCCGCTTATTTTCTTCCAAGAATGCATTGATCTCCTCCTCTGACGGATCCTTTGGTGACGTTGTCTCTCTTGAGGCTTGTCTCTCCTTTCTCCATTTGTTTTCGGCTCCCCGGATTTTTAGCTCCACTCCGCCGCATCTGAGTATGCTCTCTGCTCCTGCCAGAAAGTCCATCCCCAAGAGGATTCCTCCTTCTACGTTCGGTAGGATCATGAATGTTATTTCGAATCTCCGTCCTCCGAATTCTACGTTTGTCTTGAATCCTCCCATCGCCTTCTGTCGAGATCCATCCGCCAGTGATATCTCCGCATGCATCCTGTTCCACCTTCCTTCCTCTCTCAGGTCTTGGAACATATTTCTGCTGATCGCACTTTTTCGTCGCTCCGGTGTCTATTATGCCCTTGGCACTCCTACACCCTACTCCGAATTGTGCTACTATCTGGTAGCCGTCGTACCTCATATCACCCGCTGCTGGACCTATTCTTCGTGCCTGAGCTGCCAGCTCTACCCGCTCAGCCCTCCGGCGTTTCCCGACCTGGCCCGGCAACATTCTGTTGTTCTGACTCCGTTTCTCCCGCACACCCAGCAGAACAGTCTTGGTGGGTTGCCGCATGTGCGTGCCGTATGACCGGTTCCGCCGCATCTCATGCATATTTCTTGCCTCACCGGTTGTGGTACTGTTTGCCCGGTTTGTGCTTCCATCTGCTCGATTTCCTCCACCTCCTCGGCGAGCTTGAGGAATTCCGTCAGTGTCGTGAATCCGGTCCTCCTTGCGTATAGTTTCAGCTTGCTCCTGCAGTTCTTGTACACCCAGTCGAGCTTTTCCTGTTCCGACAGCTTCGTGAACCTCATCAGCTTCCTCAGGTTCATCGCGTACTCCCTTACCGGCTCGTTCTCTCTCTGTCTTAACTGCGCTGGGTTTCCAGCTGCTCTCCGTACCGAGGCGGTAAAAAGTACTCCAGCAGTTCCGTTCGTACTTGCGCCCATGAGGTGATCCTTGTTGGTGTTGTGTTCCACCAGTCTATTGCGATCCCTTCCAGTATGAATGGCATTGTTTGGACCAGCTGATCTAGATGGAGTCCGTATCCGGTTGCCCATTGCTCAATCTTTTCTAGGAATTCTAGCGGGTTTGACGTTCCTTGGTACCTGATATCCCAATTTCGCACCTTGTCAATTATCCCTGTCTCCTTCCTTCCTTCCATTTTTGGTTCCATCTCGTTGTCCATCCTTGTTTTTACTTCCGTCACTATGATTTCCGGTATCCTGGTGGGGCTTTTCTCTTTCCTGTATTTTTCTGCCAGCAGTGTCAGCTTCTTCCTTACTGTTTCTGCGTGGTCCGTCCTTTTCGAAAAAAGCAGGCAATGTTTTCCGTAAATCCTCGTTCTTTCCTGTTGCGTCCAGTCCGAATTCACTTGCGTATTCTATCAGTTCGGTTTTGTTGCCATATATACCCAACTGGACATCACTCTCGGCGTCGGTTTCCTCTAATCACCACTTAAACCTGCTCGGGCGCCACCTGTGACGTTCACTTTTGCCTCGGGTAGTCAGTGTGGGGCCAGAGTCATCCAGGACATTTATTTGGTTCAGGATAGTGGTGCTAGAGAGGATTCGCCGACCCGAGTCCCAGTCATAACGCTCAGGGTTAACCTTAACTAGGCTTATAAATATACGAAGTTTATTAGTTTTCTTAACAGAGAAATATGATTGGCTGCGAGGGTGGTGTCGTCGATGATCCGCTGCAGTTGTCGGTGAGCGTCCGTGTCCTGTGTCTCCGGTAAGGGGGGTTCCGTGGCGTCTGGCGGGTGAAACGTTGATACCGTGGGACGAAGCCGTCAGCAGGGTACGTAAGGTTGATACCGCAGGGCGGAACCGTCAGCAGAGATACGTAGGGTTGGTCGAGCAGGACGAAACCGTCAGCAGAGATACGTAATATGGTTGAATAGGACGAAGCCGTCAGCAAGGATACGTAGTGTCGATATAGCAGGACGAAACCGTCAGCAAAGATACGTAGTGTTGATAAGCAGGACGAAACCGTCAGCAAGGATACGTAGTGTTGATAAAGCAGGACGAAACCGTCAGCAAGGATACGTAGTGTTGATAAAGCAGGACGAAACCGTCATCAAGGATACGTAGTGTTGATAAAGCGGGACGAAACCGTCAGCAAGGATACTTAGTGTTGATAAAGCGGGACGAAACCTTCAGTAAGGATACGTAGTGTTGATAAGCAGGACGAAACCGTCAGCAAGGATACGTAGTGTTGATAAGCAGGACGAAACCGTCAGCAAGGATACGTAGTGTTGATAAAGCAGGACGAAACCGTCATCAAGGATACGTAGTGTTGATAAAGCAGGACGAAACCGTCAGCAAAGATACGTAGTGTTGATAAAGCAGGACGAAACCGTCAGCAAGGATACGTAGTGTTGATAAAGCGGGACGAAACCGTCAGCAAGGATACGTAGTGTTGATAAGCAGGACGAAACCGTCAGCAAGGATACGTAGTGTTGATAAAGCAGGACGAAACCGTCAGCAAGGATACGTAGTGTTGATAAAGCAGGACGAAACCGTCAGCAAGGATACGTAGTATGGTTAAATAGGACGAAGCCGTCAGCAAAGATACTTAGTGGGATTAGTCTTCTTCCTTGTTACCGCTGGCTCCTAATCCTGAGTTGACGCTTGGTTGATGCTCGCTGGTGACTTCCGTCTTGGTCGACGCCGACCACTGAATGAATAATCTGAGGCCAGCGGCCCGCTTTATATAGCGCTTGGCGGGTTTTGGTGTGCCCGCTCGGGCTGTGGGTTTTGCCCGAATTAGTGTGGCTGATGCTCGGCATTTGCCCGCATTAGTGTGGCCGGAGTTCGGGTTTAGAGTGCCCCTTTGCTTGTTTGGGCGCGCGCGCGGGTTTTGTTCGAATTTGAACTTTTTTATCACTGGGTTGTTGTTTATGGGTTAGGGATTCGTATTATTTATTATTGTTATTTATTTACAGTTTATTATTATTTATTTAGTTTATCATTATTTATTATTTAATTATTTAATATTTAATAACAAGATGTCATCGCCTTTATTCAAGGCAAAACAAGAGCCGATAAAATAAAAATTAAGGTGGAAAAATGCCAGGGACATTTCATCTTTCAAAATAAATGCTCAGAACGAATTTTATGACTCTATATGTTCTACTAAATTTTGGCCAGAATATGTTGTCGTCAAAGACTTTGAAGCAAAGAAAAAGAAAAAGCGGCCCGTAGGAATTACTCTTCCCAGGCCCGACCAGACTACTGCGCCCACTACAACTTCCATTCCCGCTCCAAAAAACTAATCAACTCCCTCTTTATCTGCTATCAGAATGCAAGAGGCTTACGTAGTAAGCTTCCCAAATTGTATGATGATAGTCTCTCGTTTGCATCCCAGGTTATTGTGTTCACAGAAACCTGGTTAAAGCCGAAGATTCTGAGCTCCGAAATTTTCCCAGCTGTGTTCACGATAAATCAGCTGGATCGGCCTATCAGACGTGGGGGTGGTGTCCTCATAGCGGTTAACTCCACTCTCGCGTCGGAATTAATAACTTTCGAGGAGTTCGATGTTGAATTCCTCTGTGTAAAGCTAACCGTCAATGGTAGCTCTATTTTCATTACCTGTTCTTATATTCCTCCTTTGTCCGAACAATCTTTCCGCTATCCAAACGGTTTCCAACCGACTTTCGAATAAGGATCATTTAGTAGTTCTTGGTGATTTTAATATCCCAGGGGCTATTTGGTCCTCAAATAATTTCTCTAATATACCTTTCACCTCCACACAGCATGATTTTATTGCTGGCTTGCTCGACATTTCGCTGTCTCAAGTCAACCATGTACGAAATTCCCTAGAGCGCTTGCTTGATCTCTGTTTTGTCTCAGATCCGGCAAGAGTCAGTTTAACCATGGTGGCGCCGTTGACGCTTCCCGAAGATCCCTATCATCCGACTTTCGACGTGACTCTCGACATTGGGACTGATTTACAGAACATATCTGACTGTCCAGCCAAGAAAGTCCTTTGTTTTCGCAAGACGGACTTCGAACGGCTGAATAACTTTATATCAGATTTTAATTGGTCCGATTTATACATGTGCACTGACATGTCAGTAGCCGTGGATATTTTTTTCAGTGCCATAAATTCATGTTTTACTGAATGTGTTCCGTTATACTATCCATCAACATCGAATAAGCCTCCTTGGTTTACTAAAGAGTTGAGTCATCTTAAAAACAAAAAATCTAGGCTGTATACTAAATATAAATATACCGGTTCTGCCCTATCCCTTTATTTATCGGCTCGGTCAAGATTCACCGTGTTGAACGCGCAGTGTTACAAGAATTATTTGTAGGGTCCAGATTTCTCAGGACCCAAAACAGTTTTATAATTTTGTTAACACTGAACGTAAGCCAATTACGCATCCTTGCTCGCTTTCGTTGAAAATACAACCGTAAAAAACGATCGGGCTATTGCCGATCTGTTTGCGCAGTTTTTGCAAACCACTTACTCAACTTCCAATGACTGTAATCAGACTAATTCCTACATCATGCCCATATCGAACACTATTTTCAGTCCTACTTTTGACGAAGGCACTATTCATTCAGATCTTCATCGCGTTAAGCCCGTTTATTCGCCTGGTCCCGATGGTATACCTGGCTGTGTGCTTAGGTATTGTGCCGACGCCCTGTGCAATCCCCTTCTAAAATTGTTTACCTCGTCCCTAGAAACCTCCCACTTTCCCCTTATTTGGAAGGAATCATTTGTTATTCCTCTCCACAAAAAAGGTAGCAAATCGTATGCCAGCAACTATGGAGGAATCTCTAAGTTGTCGGCCATTCCAAAACTTTTCGAAAAAATCATTACTTTATATTTGCAGCACATGTGTAGATCAATTATTTCTCCATGTCAGCATAGATTTTTAAAACGTAGATCAACGACACCCATTCTTTAAGAGTTAACTTCCTTCTTAGTTAAGGGCTTCCATAAGGGCTTTCAGAGAGACGTAATCTATTCTGATTTCAGTAAAGCATTTGATTCTGTCAACCATTCTCTTCTTGTTCGGAAACTCGATCTAATGGGATTTCCGGTTGATCTTCTTAGTTGGATCTCAAGTTATCTGAATGGCAGAACTTTAGGACCTTTCTCAGGGTTACTTCTGGCGTCCCGCAAGGGAGCCATTTGGGTCCCCTGTTGTTTACATTTTTTATCAACGACCTGCCCAAAGTTCTGACTAACTCCAGAGTACTTATCTACGCGGATGGCGTCAAACTTTGCGTGCAATTTAAGGACGCTTCCTGCCAGTCTGATTTACAAACAGATCTTGATAACTTCCAAACATGGTGCCGCTTAAACTTATTGAACATAAACGGCTCTAAATGCAAGCTAATGATTTTCTCTCGTGTCGCTCCCAAGCTCGGGAATTACACGCTAAACTGCTGCTCTTTGAAAAGAATTAATATAGTCGATGATTTGGGTGTCCGACTGGACCCTAAACTTGACTTTATCGATCATATTTCGTGCATGGAAAATAAAGCCAGAGGTGTGCTTGGTTTCATTAAACGGTGGTCGAAAGAATTCAATGACCCCTATGTTACAAAATCCCTATATATTTCTTTAGTTCGTATGGAGCCCTCAGTATGGGGTTCACAGTAAACGCATTGAGTTAGTTCGGAAGAACTTTTTGCTTTTCGCTTTACGCGGTTTGAACTGGGATCCAAACCAGAGGTTACCCTCGTACTCTAGTAGACTTCTCCTAATTAACTTACCTCCTTTAGCTAACCGTAGAACCATGCTTGGCATTACGTTCATTTTTAACCTTATCCACGGTGACGTGGAAAGTGCTGACCTGCTGGGTCAGCTTAACTTTCACGCACCGAGTAGAAATACTAGATCATATATTCGTTTAGTTTTGCGCCACTGTAGAACGTCTTTTGAATTGCATGAACCAAAATACGAGCATGAGCAAAATATAACGATTTGTACATGATAACATCAAACGTAGATAACCTTCCCCAACTAAAAACCTTAATACTAACCCACTTAGTACGCATGCAGGCAAACAGTCTGGCAGCACGCCAGTAGTCACTTCCTCGTATTCCTTTTCTTTACTTTCATTTGTCGCGCCTACTAACAACTAACACGAACAGGTACGTGCTTGGGGTCAGTGCATCAACGTCTAATTAAAAAAAAAAAATAATAATAAAAATTAGGAAGAAGAGCTTATATACTGCCGGGTGGGAGGCCAACAAATTCCCCTAGTTATTGACTCAGGATCAAGGTTCAACCTCATCAGCAGCGCGGATTGGCAACTGCTACATAAGAAAGGCGCTATAATATTCAATGACAGATCAAATTTGAACAAGAAAGTTAGCTAACTTCGGCATGCTGAACTTTAAATACCCTTGCAGTAAGTAAGTAAGACATTTTCGTTTTCTCGGGAACTGACATAAATGTTGCGAACGAAAATGTTGCGAACAAAAATGTTGCAAACGAAAATGTTGCGAACGAAAATGTTGCGAACGAAAATGTTGCGAACGAAAATGTTGCGAACAAACTAAATGAATTTGTATATATATATTCCTATAGCAGCTATATGATATGATTCTAAAATATTACAAAACGGCCATGTCTGAAATTTTATAATTTTTTTCCTTAAAATTTTCCGATCGTTCCTATGGCAGCTATATGATATAGTCGTCCGATCTGGCCCGTTCCGACATATATAGTAGTGAGAGCAGAGAGAGAGACTATGTGCAAAGTTCCATTCAGATAGCTTCAGATAACTGAGGGACTAGTTTGCGTAGAAACGGACGGACAGACAGACAGATGGACAGGCAGACGGACATGGCTAGATCGACTCGGCTGTTGATGCTGATCAAGAATATATATACTTTATAGGATCGGAAATGTCTCCTTCACTGCGTTGCAAACTTCTGACTAAAATTATAATACCCTGCCAAGGTATAAAAACAGTTTCGAGGCTATGCTTCTGAACAATTGCTTGAGGTAATTCGTTTTTTTGAGGCACCCATTTCGGCTGAAGGAGATATTGAAGTGATTGCGACATCAAAAATGGTCGACAATCATTATTGGGGCGAGACACAGCTATACACCTCAATGTCCTTCGCCTAGCTTTGAATGTCAACCGCGTTGAAGAGCCTACACCGTTCCCAAAGTGGAAAGGCGTCAAAGTAAAACTATGCATAGATCCCGAGATTAGGCCGGTGCAACAGCCGGTAAGAAGAATTACGGTAGCTTTAGAGGAGAAAGTTCATGCTAAGCTGGAGGAAGCCCTTGGACATGACATAATCGAACCAGTTTTAGGTCCAAGTTCATGGATCTCTCCCATCGTACTGGCATTTAAAGAGAATGGAGACATTCGGTTATGCGTGGATATGTGATTGGCAAATAAGGCAATTCAGCGAGAGAACTACCCTTTACCCATTTTTGAATCATTTATGACAAAGCTAAAAGACGCAAAGTTCTACTCCCGCCTTGATCTTACGGATGCCTATCACAAATTAGAATTGGAAGAGTCTAGTAGGGAGATTACAACGTTTATATCGTCAAAGGGGTTCTTCCGATATATAACATTTTATGTTTGGGGTGAATTCGGCTCCTGAGATTTTTCAGCGCCGGCTGGAAATACTATTAGCTGTATTCCCGAATGCCATGAATTACATCGATGACGTGATAATTTTGGGTGCCAAGGAACTCGAAACAGTTTTCTCGGCCTCATTACATATGTTGGAAAATTTATTTACCCCTACGCCTATTATTACGGAAAGACAGCAATGGGGCAACACCGAGGAAAAGGCTTTTCAAAAGTTATAGTGTCATTTAACACATGTTCCTAATCTTGCTTATTTTAACCCAAAGAACCACACCCGGTTAATAGCGGACGCTAGTCCTGTAGCTATTGGATCGGTCCTTCTGCAGTTTGATGTTAAGGGCGATCCGTTGATTATTTCATTTGCCAGCAAAGCCCTGTCTGAGGTTGAAAGGCGCTACTCTCAAACGGAGAAAGAGAGTTTAGCACTTGTCTGGGCAGTAGAGAAATTCTACTATTACCTAGCTGGTCTACATTTCGAGCTGGTAACAGATCAGAAGCCCTTAGAGGCTATCTTCAAACCGACATCGAAGCCCCCGGCTAGTATTGAGAGATGATTACTACGCCTTCAATCATACCGTTTTAAAGTAACCTATAAAACCGAAAAGGAAACTTTGCCAATCATCATCAAGTCCAACTACCAATAGATTGGATTACAGCATCTTGCGGGTAGTAGAAAGCGCTATTCCCAAGTCAATGAACATCTCCGAGATCGCTGAATCGTCATTGCGAAACGAAGAAGTTTTCGATGTAATACACAGTCTAGAGAATGACTCTTAGGAACGAAAAAAATCAACGAAATTATATCCATTTTGATTTGAACTGTCTACCATAGGACCTCTCCTGCTAAGAGGAAACCGCATTGTGTCCCAAAAAACCTTCGCAAACGGGTACTTGAATTGAAGGACACCCAGGAGAATCAGGTATGAAACGCCGCCTAAGATCCAAGGTATGGTGGCCGCTGATCGACAAAGATGCAGACGAATTTGTAAAAACATGCAGAGACTGCCTTCTGGTATCCCAGTCAATAAGACCAGCCCCGATGGACAGAAATCCATTTCCTACGAGTCCGTGGATATGGGTGGCGTCAGATCTGTTGGGACCCCTGCCTAACAATGAATTCATCTTAGTTTTTATAGACTATTTTTCTCGCTATATGGAGTTTAAGTTTTTGCGGTCGATCTCATCGAGCAGTTTGATTGGAGTCATGAAAGAAATATTTTGTAGATTGGGCTATCCAAAATGTTTACGTATCGACAATGGACGGCAATATATTAGCGATGCTTTCTTAGAATATTGTAAGACATGCGGCATAAAACAATTTAGAACCCCACCATACTGGCCTCAGGCTAATGGCGAGGTAGAAAACATGAATAAATCCGTAAAATCCGCTAAAAATTGCCTACTCAAATTCAAAAAACTATAAGAAGGAGATACAAAAGTTTGTTCTAATGCATAATGTAACTCCCCATGGAACCACAGGGATAGCCCCAACCCAATTAATGTTTAATAGAATAATACGCAAATTACCAGGCAATGAAAAATTAAATGAACAGTTCACAGACTCTGAGGAAAGAGATAGAGATATCATGCAAAAAAGAAAAAGGGAAGCAAGCAGCAGATAAAAAGAGAGGAGCTAAGAATATCGATATTAAGATTGGTGATAAAATGTTGGTACAAAACGTAGCTTTTCCAAATAAACTAATACCGACTTTTGACCAAACTGAGTTCGAGGTATTAGAGACACATAAGAACATAGTAAAGATCGCAGGTGGCGGCAAAACATTAATGAGAAACATTGCGCATTTAAAAAAGATACCAGGCGACGAATCTGTCCCACCAGCGCCCGAGTCGGGTACTCTCCAAACTATTCCAGCATCTTTTCAGGCGGCCCTAGATACCAGCCGTTGGAAGTACCTGCTCAACACTCTCCTCCGAAGGTGAAACCCCTGAAACTCCGTCTCATAAATAAAAGAGGGATGTGGGAACCTGTACCAAACAGCAACGCTACTGAAGCAAGCAGCGAAGTCACAGATGTGGGAGCGGGAGAGACGGGGTGCGGGAGCAGTGCGAGAGGGAGAGTTAGTCAATTGTGAACCACCGGACTGATAAGTCGTATTACTGAAGAACAAATAAAACAACCCAATAACAGAAGCTCGGCGTGTATCAATTGTATATTTGAGAGTCTTTACACAATGAAATTTTAATTTAAACAAAAATCAAAAAAATTGGGAAAAAATCATGGAAAAGAAGAGGGGGTTTAATAAATAATATATATTAATATAATAATATATATTAATTGATTATTATAAAAGTAAATAAAACCAATTATAATAATTTAACTCACACAAGCCACTATGGTTCAGACGACCAGTTTTGTTGGCCAAAACCCATTTTTAAAAGATTAACCAAATAATGAGATTTTGGCCGCAATCGATAAAGAATAGAGTGACCATCAACGTACCATTCTCAAAATCTTCATAGGTGGCGCCACTCTCGCGCTAGAAGCTTTCAAAGTCAGATGTTTATACTCGAGCAATCGGAGACAGAAAATATTCGTAAATTATCACAATTCTACAATTAAAAAACGCAATAAATACAAAAGAATTGGTCAAAATTTGCAATGAGTTCGAATCAGAGGGATTTGTACTAGGTGTTTTGTGTTGTGAAATGTCTGTACTCCTTGTGATGGCTTTGTAGTTTGATTTTAAAGTGAGCCGTAAAAAAAAAATTTTTTTTTCTGAAATGCAATTCCCACCTTGATACCTATTGTGTGTTGTAGAGCAATTAATTCTTGTTCGATTGCATATAGTGAGTAATGCCACATTTGACCACATTTCGCAATATTTGAATTAAAGAATCACCATATTTTGTATGAAAATACCTACTGAAAAGCTTTAATAATGTCTGTATACTCATGCTAACTGATAAATATCAAATAAAATTAATTAAATATAGTCATTTGGGTAAGATAGAATCTCAAAATAAAATTTAGAACTGTGTAGAGTTTTTATAATCAAATTTGTGCACAATTAAAGGCAAAATAACACTATTTTCCGATACTTCTTATGAAAACTATGTAATTCTTCATCCGATTTCAATGAAGTTGAGTTAAAGTGACATAATCTTCAAGTAACCGAAGTTTTGTGAATTTATCTCAAAGTTTATTCAGTCGCTCCTATTAAAGCTATAGGATATAGTTTTCTGATCCGGATAATTTTTATTCAGTATCATCCTATAATTACAAAATTACGATTGGTAAAGTTTCAAGTTGATACCTTTAATATTAACGGAGTTATTAATTTTTGCCAACAAAAGTGGTTGTCTGAACCATAGTGCAAGCGTACACTGGCAGATTTAAAATCTGGATATAATTCTGATCTTTGTCTGGGGCCAGGCCCAGCCGGCCGCCTGGAACTGGTGTTTCGAATCAGAGGTCGATTGACGCTGATGAGAGTTCCCGAGTTTCAAATCAGAGGTCGTTTGACGCTGACTTGAAAAGTGGAGGCTCAAATATTTCTCCCCCCTCATTCGGCCCTCCGGCCTCAAATACGCGTGGACAATAACTCTGCCTTTTGCTCAATTCCAACAAACACAACACATTTTCTTTTCAAGTGGTAACCCGGTGGCTGGCAAATTCCATCTCACGTCAGCCCACCGTCACATCTAAGTTACCTTGTTCCATCTATATAAATTGTTTCTGTAAAGAGACCCTGGCGGGAGTGAGTCCCAGCCAAAGAACTACTTCACAACTCATAATATTTAAATAAATTATATAGAAATTTGAATTATCTTCGTTTAATATCACTCTGTGGTTATACGTAAAAAACAGAATTATTAAAAATAATAATTTAATCATTTAGTGGCTTTTTTTATACTTACTCTTGAGCTGTATGATGCAATTTCGAGTTGAAAAGCGTTATATACGTAGGAGGTCTGGCAATAGAAACATTGAACGGAACCTACATTACAAATATAAAATAGGCTTAAAACATGTAACATTTCGATTTTATTTAACGCATATAACCTTTATTCCAGGTTCATCGAAGCAAGGAAATAAACGCCGAGCATGGTTGGGATTCATGTTTGTTGCTAAATATATATCTTCCTCTTTCTTAAAAGAACTCTTATAATATCCTCTGAAGAGTCCTTCCGGAACATTTAATATATTTCCTTCAAAATAAATTTTTAGTCTGTACTCAGAATCCCGTTGGACAGTATCGTTAAGGTATAAAACAAAAATGGCACTCCGTGGTAGTCGACTACTTCTTAAAATTGTCAAGTTTTCCGCAGCGGTCCTAGTATAACAAATTATATATATATATATATTGGTTTAATAATTTAAACGTCTACTTACTTAGTTTTGGATCTAATTTTTGTTAGTTTAATCGCCCTTTTATCAATAAGTAAACTTTCGTGTGCATGAAAATGCACCTTTTTTGAATCGATAATCCATCGCAAGTGAATTTCAATACTTCCCTTAAAAGTTTGGTTTTCCATATTTGGTTGTAAATTTATTTCATAGCTGAGGGGCGAAACATCTTTAGGTAGTCGTGATTCTGATATAACGTGTAGTGGTGGTAAATCGATGTCACATTTTACAATTCCCTGTTTTTTTGTAATTAAAGATACCACGAGATGTTTAAATTCAATAATACTGCTATTATGGCTCTGCGAAATAATCCCCCATGTGTGACGAAGTCACAACATGGGAATATGTAAATATGTAGATATATGTATGTATAATCTCTTAGGTTAAGTGTACATATCTAGGCTAATAACACACACTCCCTTACACTCACACACAAAACTATACTCTTAATTACTTACAGCAAGGAGCCACCCGCACTCAGCCACATACACACCCAGCCACACACACACTCAGCATCACGCTCTCTTACCCTCCACACAGACACACACATAAGCATTAAAGTTAGTCAAGCTAAGAACTGTAGAATTCAAGAGAACGGAAGGAAAGGGATCGCAGATCGCGCCGAGAGAGGCCCTGCACTGTGCCGACGCCGGCACAAGCCACGCTCTGTAGAGGGAGGCCTCAGCCGCAGAGGGAGCACCGCTGCTACCACCGCCAAAGGGAGCGAGCAGAAGGTCCGAAGGCATCAAGGAAAAAGACGCTACCTGCCAGGAGTAGCTGAGAGAGCAGCGCTGCTCTCGCGAAGCTGCCTTCGGGCGCGAGTAGCGCCGCCATCGACACCGTCACAGGGGCGAGCGAGAGAAAGAGAACGATCGGCAGAGAGCCGCAGCAGAGGTGCCGCGAAAATGTGCGACAGAGGTTTAAAGCGGGGCGCCTCCGCTGCTAGGAAATTCCTCCAGGCGGGGCGCAAGTAAGGGGCTTCCAGGAGGCTGCCGGATTCCTCGCCCCCTTTTTGCAAATATAAGTTCAAAATCTTGGTCCCTTTATGTATTGGCTGTCTCAGTATATAACAAAATGTGAAACAGGTCCTGTGAGGAACCACAAAAGGTTCCCCCAAAATGCAAGCTATGTAAATAAATAGTATTAAGCAGGTTACAAAATTCTACATGGGCGGCTGCCACAGCACTATGGGGAAAATTACTACTTTATCTGGCATTTATTATTGTAAGTTAACCAAACGAGGTATTTCACTGCAGTTTTTTTTATTATGTTGCTATAGACCATTAAAAGCTATTTTAGAAAAATGGGCGTGTCAGCGCCCCTTTCGCCCAAAAAATCGAAAAAAAAATAATTTTCATGACATTTTTTGATATAAACTTTCAAAATTCAGTCACCTAAAAGTGTTTACGTTGCAAATAGGGTTTGGCCACGCCCCCTTCCATCCCAAAATAATGAAAAACCAGTTTTTTATTAATTTTTTAAATTACACATTCCACATTACAATTCCACATTTCTCTTACAAATGTTATCTCTGATAGCACAATACTGCTCCTTGGTCAATCCTTGATCCAAAATGAATGCCAATGCTTTATCTTTGGACGCACCTATAAGCTGATCAATGGGCTTTGTGAATCCTTCCCCTGCATGAACAAGCAAGAAAACATCAATATTTCGGAGTTTGCATAGTTCCGCTGCCTGCAGTCTTTGAGCCCTTTCGCCTTTCGATCCAAATGGAAGAAGTGGCCGTCCAACTGGTCTATTACTTGTTTTTAAAGGCAAAGTTGTAGTACCATTTATCCATTGTGAATGTTTCCTTTCAAAGTTTTTATAAGTACTATTACATTTAAGCCAATTATACTGCAAATTGTTGCAAAATTGATGGCTTTTTGCTTTCAAAATATTTTCATCTACATTATTACACGCATGCAGTTCAAAATATTTTTGAATTGCCTTCTCTCGTTCGTGCCGGCCCCTCTCGCTATTCCACACAGCAAACAAATCGACGTTGGAAAAAGTGAGGTTACCTAATAGAAATGCAAATTGCGCCAAAAGAGGGAAAAAGAGGACATTAACACAAATACCAGTTAACTCAGAATTGAC
This sequence comes from Drosophila aff. chauvacae BK-2020, assembly GCA_018903765.1. Lineage (NCBI taxonomy): Eukaryota > Metazoa > Arthropoda > Insecta > Diptera > Drosophilidae > Drosophila > Drosophila aff. chauvacae BK-2020. Next base: position 1,154,753 of record JAEIGO010000821.1, on the reverse strand, counting down.
AACGCTACAACAAACACTTGGACGAACAGCTAAATAATGCTTAACTCTTTTAGATAATCCTTCCCAAAGTTGAAATTTGTTTATAAAAATCCAGTTTTTGAAGCGATTATAAAACGACAAAATATTAGTATACACACGCAAAATTTGAACAATGTTTTATATTAAACACATAGTGAAAACCTGCGAGATTAGTGTTCATGACTTGATTTTCTTATAATCGTCTTGAAGTCGCCAAAATATTAAAACAAAACTCAGTAAAAAATTTACAAAACATAGCCGAACCTGCTTTCGATTGCAACAGCCGACTTAGCAGCTGTTATTCTCACATGGCGGTGTCAAATTTAACATTTTGAGTTTGGGCCATAACAGACTGATGTTTTCTTAATGCATTAACAGCAAATTTGTGTTAATTTAAAAACTTTTAAAAAACATGCAAATGCCAGATAAAGTAGTAATTTTCCCCATAGTGCACAGGCGGCAGCGCCGCTTGGAATAATTGGGCACGAGCCTACCTGCCCACCATGAGGCGAGGAGGAGTAGAACCCAGCCGGCGATCTGAAGAGGAGCATCGAGGAAGGGAAAGGCTGTGTCCGGCCTCGATGCGGTGTCACCTTAGAGTAGGTCAGATCGACTCTGTTTAAAGCTTAAGAAGTAAACTAGGTTAGGTTAGGTTAGGGCGGTGATTGGCCCGGCATAGAGCCGGGCCATCCACTTGAGCCTAAGGAGGCTCCTTGTGATGCCGCATAGGCTAGATCCCCTGTCCGCTGCAGGAGCTCATGGGCCAATGACCTACGTGAGAGAGGACCAACCCGATCCTTGGATGAACCGGGTTATCTGCCTCGGTGATGTTCCGCTTAGATCGGCGAGATCTAAAAGGGTGAAACAGCCCAGGTACTGCAGTCTTCGTCTGCTTAGTGCCGGGCAGTGATAGAGGAGGTGGAGAACGGTCTCCTCCTCCTCCTCATCTCTACAGCTTCTGCAGAAGTCATTGTGGTGCACCCGCAACCTGGACGCATGCGTTCCAAGCAGCCAGTGACCAGTAAGAGCCCTAATGGCAAGGGCGCAGCTTTCCCTGCTTAGTGACAGTAGCTCCTTGGAGCGTTTTGCTGATCGGCGTGGCCAGATCATTCTAGCATGGCGGCAGGAGGTTAGGTTTTCCCATTTCCTGTCCGCGAGAAGGTGGAAGTGCTCCTTGCACAGTAGTCTGCGAGTGGCCAAGGGCATGTCAACTAACTCCCTCTCCGGTTGGAGAGGGGAGGTTGTACCTTGCCGGGCCAGCTCATCGGCAGCGCAGTTACCCTCGATGTCCCTATGTCCTGGGACCCAGATGAGGTGGAGGTCGTACTGCTCCGCCATCTCGTGAAGAGATTTGCGGCAGTCGTTGATGGTCTTCGAGTTTGAAGAGATAGCTTCAAGTGACTTCAGGGCAGCCTGACTGTCCGAGAATATGCAAATAGAGGCGCCAGCCCCGATGGAGGGGAGCTGATGAAGGGCCTCTTTGATGGCGTTAACTTCCGCCTGAAAGACGCTACAGTGGTCGGGTAGCCTAAAAGAGACGCTTAATCCCAGGTGTTCAGAGAATATACCTCCTCCCACCCGGCCGTCCAATTTAGAGCCATCCGTATAAATGTGAAGGGACCCTAGTGGTCCAGGTGGTCCTTGATTCCATTCCGTTCTATCGGGAATGGAAACTTGGAAGGGTGTGATTGGGTGTTCCGCGGGGACACAGTAGTCAGTGTTCCCCTCAATAAGGTGTGAAGCAGAGTCGAGATTCGTGTGTCCGAAACTCGTCCTTCTCCACAAACCCGCGCCATTCAGCCTTAGTGCTGAGAGTGCCGCGGTCATCTCTCCCATTATTTCAATTGGGAGGATGTCCAGGAGAACGTCCAAGGCGTCTCCAGGAGTCGTGCGCAGGCCGCCTGTCATACAGATCTCAGCCATGCGTTGGATTTTCCTAAGCTTGCCCAGGCAGGTGGACCGCTTTAGAGCTGGCCACCAGATTGCCACTCCATACAGGAGTATCGGGCGGATAATGGCCGTGTACAGCCAGCGGACTATTTTTGGGGTCATTCCCCATTTTAGCCCGATAGCCTTACGGCAGGTATAGAGCGCGATTGTGGCCTTTTTGGCCCTTTCGTCCGTGTTAAGGGACCAATCGAGTTTCCTGTCTAAGATGAGACCAAGATACTTGGCCTGATATTTAAGGGGTAGGGGGCATCCCGCAGAGCTTGGGGGGTACCATATTGGGGATTTTGTATTTCCTGGTAAAAAGGACTAGTTCAGTCTTCGCTGGGTTTACACCCAGTCCGCATCTGGCAGTCCAATCCGCCAGAAACCGAAGGCTGTTGCTCATCCTATCGCAAAGGGTTTGCGGGAATTTTCCCGTGAACGCCAAGGCAACATCGTCCGCATAGGCCACAACTCGACAGCCACCCTCCTCTATGCCCTGTAGCAGCTCGTTGACCGCCACATTCCATAGGAGAGGGGAGAGGACTCCGCCTTGGGGTGTGCCTTTGTTGACTTGTCTGGAGATGGTTGACCCCCCCAGTGTTGCCTCAACCGTTCTGCTGCGCAGTATCCGGTCAATGAGACCCACTGTGTGTTGGTCAATCCCCAGCTTAGTCAGCGCCGTCGTGATTGAGCCTGGAAGGATGTTGTTGAAAGCGCCCTCAATATCTAGGAAGGCGTCAAGTGTGAACTCCTTTTCGTGGAGCGATTTTTCTATTAAAGTGGTAAGCGAATGGAGTGCTGTCTCTGTCGATCTGCCTCTCCTATACGCATGTTGGCATCCAGATAGGGATGATTGGGGAATGTTAGTTCTGAGATGCAGACCAACGTCTTGAGTAGAAACGAGGAGAGACTAATCGGTCTGTAGTCCTTCGGCGTGCAATGCGATGGCTTGCCTGCCTTGGGGATGAAGACGACTTTTGAGCGGAGCCATTCACTTGGAATGACCCCTGTGTCGAGAATGATCGAGAAGATCAGTCGAAGCCAGGAAGTGGATAGATCGGCTGCGTAGCTAAGCTGTGCAGGAATGATGCCATCCACCCCTGGGGACTTATATGGGCTGAAACTGTTTATTGCCCATTTGATGTTCCTATCGCTAAGAAGGTAGTCCATTTCGGACGGACCCCGCCGTGTCGGGGGTTAGGCGGACTGCTCTGAGACGAGCTAGCAGGAAAGTGAGCATCCAGGAGAACTCCGAGAGTTTCCTCACTAGAGTTCGTCCAGCTGTCATCAGGACGCTTGACAAAGCCCGGGTTGGTGGGCGTCGTCGATAGGACCTTCCGCAGCCTAGACGCCTCTGAGTAGTCCTGGATTCCTGAGCAAAAGTCGGACCAGGCCCTTCTTTTGGCCTTTCTTAGTTCCCTGTTATATAGGGCCAAATTTGTTTTGTATGAGCGCCACGATGCGTCCGTATTGTCGCTCTTGGCTTGGTTGAAGGACTGCCTCGTGGTCTTCTTGAGGCTACCTAATTCTTTGCACCACCACGGTGGCTTCTTCCCAGTCTTCCCCCCATTCCTACTACGGGGACAGGACCTATCCAGAGCCGTGCTACAAGCATCGGTAAAGGTTTTAACAAGGCGCTCCAACCCCTCTGGACTGTAGTCCAGGTTGGTTGGGGTTGGAGGGGGTTTTAGGATCTTATTCAACTGGGATCTATATTTCACCCAGTCAGTCCTTCGGGGGTTCCGAAAAGTGACCGGGTTGAATCTATCGAAGCCCAGCGTGAATTGGATGTACCTGTGGTCGGAGAAGGAGTGTTTCTCCAGCACCCTCCACGACTTTAGAGTATCCCTAAGAGATTCAGAGAGAAGGGTGATATCTAGTACCTCCCTGCGGTTTTTGATGATGAAGGTGGGTTCGTTCCCCGAGTTTCCCACCAGTAAATTGGATGCAAGGATAAAATCAAAAAGAGACTCACCCCTGTCGTTGGTGTCAGTGCTGCCCCACTGATGGTGATGGGCATTGGCGTCGCACCCGATGATCAAGTCCACGCCCAGCTTTTTGCTGTCCTCGGTGACTTGCCTCAGGGTTGGGGGGGATGGGGTCCTGATCGTGCCCCAGGTATGCGGAGCATATCCGGAGGGATCCATTTGGTCCCTCTAGACATGCTGTTAGGAAGTCTTCCTTGCTGAAAATAGGAAGCATAAAAAGGGTTAAGTCCTTCTTAGCGAGTATGCAGGCTCGCGTTTTACCTGTTGTAGAGGCCGCGTACAGCCTATAGCCGGCTGCCCTCAGCCCCAGGATTCTGTCGCCACAGATCCAGGGCTCCTGTATGAGGACAGCGTCGGTGCCACCTTCCGCCAGGTGGTCGAGTAGAGCAGCGGAAGCTGCCTTACTGTGGTGGAGGTTGATCTGCAGGAACGTCAACGACATTCTGCTGCTTGACCTCCACCACAGTGATGTCGGCGTCCGAGGTCGGCTCGTCCAACCCGTCCTCCTCCTCGGACATCCCGACTCCGCTCAAGGCCCTCGCGAGCTCGCTCTCCTCGGAGACGTACCCCTCCAGGATGTCCTCCTCGTCGGACAATCCTTGGGGCGCCTCCTCTATGAGAGGTCCCTCTATATCGGGATCCTCCTCTTTAAGGCCCGGCTTTGCGTCTGCCTTATAGATACGGACGGCTACGCTCTCGAAGCCGTATCTGAGTGCTCCCCCGTTTCTCTTCAGCGCCTCGACTGTCCCCTCATTGAGAGTTAGGACAACCTGGCGCCTCGGACCAACGGCCTCCTCAACCTTGGCGACTCGCCAATCAGAGGAGGGGAGGTCGGGATTACTCAGCTGCAGAAGCTTGAGAATCTTCTCAGGCTCTGCCGGCTTGTGCGTAAGCCACGCCCTCGCTCTAGGCTTGCTGGGGATCTTGTCCCAGTCGACAGCCGCGAGCTTCGCTCCTGGGAACACTTCTCCCGATCCCGCGATCGCTCTCTTATAGAAGGTGACCGACGCTGCGTCTTCGCACGCGATCACCTTTACGCCTCCTTGATGCCAGCCGGCATCCTCACAACGGGGCAGTGCCCCACCTGACGCCAACAGCTCCTCCACGAACCTATTGTGCAGTTCCCCAACGATCCACCGCCACTGGTCCCTCGGGATGTGTCCGTCCAGCCCTGCGCACCGCGGAGGGCCTTTGATTTTCAGGACCTTACGGGACAAAGGATAGCTCGGAGTATATTTAATATTTTTCAATAAAAAAGTTATGAAATATTAGTTGAAATGTGCGCTTATCATTTAAAAAAAAAATTGGTTTGATTACTTTTATAGGTTGCCAGGAAAAAATTTTACAAAAATGGCCTTTTTTTGCGTTTTTCGGTGGGTTTACCCCCTTAAATGCAGCTTTCTTGCTTTCTAGGATGGTGTATAAGGACAACGACATTAGCACTAAAATGGAGCCAAAAGAAAACATTTCTGATGAAAAAGAGGGCAAAATGACGAAAAACTTGTGAACAATGTAAAATAAAAAAGAAATAAATAAATAAAGAAATCGTTACCATTGGTTGGAGTTGTAATGGCCGCGCCATAAATAATTCGTGTTTAGATATCGTTATGAAAATTTCCTTAAATATAAAAAAACAAATTTTTACATATTATACAAAAATTTGCTATATCGGACAACTTTATTATATAGCTGCTATAGAAACGATTTAAAAAATCTTGGGAAAAGATGTTAGTTTCGCGTGGTAAGAACAGACCAAGGAAAGATCAGCAGAGTATGTATTTGTTGATGTATATCCTTTGCTGTACTCTACTCGTAGGTGAATATCACTTTGATAGACACCAGCTTCTCCTCGGAGAGGGTCCTTCGCGCCGTACCTCCTGGAAACGTACTGCGCTACGGGTAATGCTAGCGGCAATTTGCTGTGAATCCCCCATCCAATTAATCCTATGACTCCACTTCCCTACCGGGACCTGGGCAAGTTTTAAAACGGTCTCCCCTCAAGTCAGGCCTGTTACGCGACCCGCGCCCGCTGGCTTACAGGTTCGCAGCTGCGGATTTAATCCAACTGTGTCTGAAAGGATCCTTCCCAGGGCCGGGCAACCCTGAGACGTAAGTGCCCTTTGCACAGTGGGCGATTTGGCCAATCAATTATTAATTATCATTTAAAAAAAAAACAATTTTTATTTTTTAATTTAAAAAAATGTTGTTTTGTTTTTGCTTCTTATTTATTTTAAAGTATACAAAAAATTATTCGGAGTCGCTGCTCTAATCAGATTCTGATAATTCGCCCTCCTTTACATAGTCTAAAAGCAGCATGCCATTATGAAAAAAGGTCGCTTCTGGACCACTGACATGATTTCTGCAATATGAAAAATATTAAGAGCGGCAGATAGAAACAGCAAAGCTTGGCCATTTTTAACAGAAGACGATTCATATTTTCAAATGTATATACAATTATCACAGGCATAAATTGGCCTTATATAGTTTTATTTCACAAAAGTTTACAATTATTCACAAAAAGGGTCAATTAAAGCTTACCGCATTTAAACACCATTTTAAAATACAACACTTATCACAGGTCACAAAACGATTTTCTTTCTTTTACTACATATCGGACTTCTTGTAAAAACAAAAAAAAAAATCTTCGAAAAAGTTAAAAGTTAAATTTTTGCAAAGAATGGAATTACCAGGAAAAAACGCTGGAAATGCTTATTGTTCGCAGGGGGGTGGCTTTATTCTGAAATGCACTCTATAAGAAAACACGGAACAATGTTCGGGGTATTACGCGACGTGCGTCTTTATTTGGGTAATCGTAAATTAGTACTAACAAGAAGAATCCTTAAAACTAACTTGGGGAGAGCGGACTAGGAGCTCGATGCACAAAAGTGCAGTGGAAGAGGGAGAGAGAGAGCGAGTGCACTGGGATCACACTGCTACCGGAAAATAAACGCCCTTCTGGCGTGAACATTATCCCCCCCCTTGCGAGGATACGCAGCAAAATTATAAGAAGAAAACCTTCGAGGCCCCCTTAGCGAGGATACGCTGTAGGAATATTACAGGAGGCCTTTGCTCGGGAAAGCGTTGGGTACGCTGAGCGCTCGTGGACGTGGAGAAGTGTGTGGTGATCCTGGCCACACGACTGGCATCGGTCGTCACTGCGGCAAGATCCAGTGGAATGGTGATGGTCGAGGCAATTGACGCAGTATTTCTTCTCGATGACTGCTTGGAGCCGTTTCTCCGCGCTAAGCGAAGAAAACGGTGGCACTTCCGAAGAGGATGGTTCCCTTGGCACCCTCGGCATGGATAGGATAAAAATACCTTGGGAACGTCTACATTTCATCTCGTTGTACGGAACCTAGTAATTGGAAGAATGAGGAGCAGTTGTCACTCGTGTGGAGAACGAGGAAATTCTTTGGATCGGATCAGAAGCAGTATCAGGAGCAGTCGGTTCACTGGAGGAGCAGTTGCTTGGATGCAACAAAGTGTGATGCCGACCGTGACACTTGAGAGAAGCGCTTGTGCAATTACGGAGTTGATGACCGCTTGCAAAGCAATTTAAGCACAGCCGCTTCTTCTGGATATGAGATGTACGATCCTCTGTCGTCATCTGAAGAAAGCGTGGACATAAACGCACTGGATGGTTCTCTTTGGAACATACATCGCAACTTTTGGATATCGGAACGATTCTCGTACTGAAGGATTTCAGTATTCGTGGCGGCACGTCGGAGGGTGGAGGTTGGATAGAATCTATAGTTTCTAGAGTTCTATGGCGCTCAGTCAGGAATGAATCAAGTTCTTGCCACGTTGGAATTTCGGTTTTATTTGTTAAGGACTGCTCCCATAATGAGAGCGTCAGCTTTGGAAGCTTCGTGGAACACAAATAAACCAGGAGACAATCCCAATTATCCGTAGGAAGGCCGGACGAATTTAGGGATGTGAGGCAATTTTAAATTGTATTTTGCAGCTCTTTCAAGTCTGCCGAAGATTCCTGTGCAATGGAATGTATGTTTAGTAACTTCTTCAGTTGGCTGTTCACCAGCGCTCGCTTGTTTTCGAAACGCTCAGATAGGTTTTTCCAGGCTGAGTGGAAACCATCGTTGGTGAGTGGCGAATTGGAAACTACGGAATGAGCTTCACCACTAGTCTTGGCATATAGATAGAACAACTTTTCAACAGGGGTCAGCGCAGGATTGTCTATATAGACCGCTGTGAAAAGGTCTCGGAAAGTCGGCCAGCGAATGTAATCGCCCGAGAAAACTTCTGTTTCGCACAGAGGAACGGGTTGGATTGGAGCTGTTTTAGAAACGATCGTCTCGATCTGTTCCATGAGCTTTGCGGCACACCTTTCGTAAATAAAATAGGCATACTCGTATTTTGCCTTTAGAGTAGGTAAGGTGTCCCCGTGCCCTCTAAGCCAACTGAAATTTGCTCTGAACAAGCTTCTTATATGTATATATATATATTAAATATTTAGAATTATTTGTTTGTGGAAGCAGGATTGGAATTTAGGAACCAATCGGAATATATAAAATTAAATTTAATTTAATTTAATAACGAATTAATTGAATAATATTCTCTCTGCTGCAAAACGGATACGGGCACACTAATGCGGATATGGAAGCGCACTTGAATTTCTAACTGATTCAGTTAGTTGGAATTTTATAAAAAATAATTTTAAAATTATTTTTTGTGCCTGGACTTATCCAGTTGACCGCTGCTGTATTTTCCGCGGTACTGTTCTTGGGGATAAGGCGTGCGTGTGAATATGTTTGTGCATTCGCCGTTTGCCAATGCAGAATAGAAGAGACAACGAGAGGCCGAAAAATTGCCAAAAATCGGAGCTTCGACTTGCAATCGAATATGTATGTAATTGCAATTTGGTTTTGGTTGCCTATGCCTGCATGTAACGCCGCTCAGGATAGAGCCAAGGAATGACAATAAATATATAATATATATGTTTATTTAAATGTAGCTCAGCTCAGGATAGAACTAGGGAGAGACAATAAATAATTAAGTTCGGCGATTCTGTGCCGTGATTTTGGGGATATATTTATTTATTTATAGGAGCTGTGGACTGTATTTGTAGAATTTTGTAGTTGAACGTTGAGGAATTATTATAAATATATTTATTTTATAATTTGTGGGGTAAATTATTTAAATTATTAAAGTACCCGTGCCGGAATATTTGTAAGTTTATATATTTAATTTAATTTTGTGTAAATTGCTGGTGGCGATCGTAGATCAGTGGAGTGGACTGTATTGTATATCGGAGAGTGTAAATATGTAAATGCAAGCGGAACACAGTGAACGAAGAGAATTTCGGAACTACAAGTTTCACTGTGGTTTATAGCATACGTACATATATTTAATTTACACTTGTGGATTTTGGAATGTTTATTTACTATTATTATCCAGGATAGGAATATTTATAGCGTAAATTGTTGGTGCCGATCGTAGATAAGAGGACATATGTATGTAGGTGTAGAAGTGGAAATAAATGCAAGCGGATCACAGTGAACGAAGAGAAATTCGAAATTGAAAGTTTCACTGTGGCTTATGGCATATATTTAAACACACACTTTTAGAATGTTGAATTAGCGGAAAATTAATATAAATTAATTGCGACACTAGGATTCTACAAATCGGATTCGGAATTGGAAGCTGCCGATTATCCAATTATCAATCGGACTAGGATTTAGACACAAATCATAAAAATGAACGGCAGGGCAGCAAAGTAAAATGTTTACTTATCTTGTGCGGTGTTGAAGCCACCGGAACTGCTGGAGATAGAATTATCCGGCTCTGTTGGACCAAATGTTCGGAGGGGGATGGCTTTAACCTGGAAGGCACTCGATAATAAAACACGGAAAAACTGCGGGGTATTACGCGACGTGCGTCTTTATTTGGGTAATCGTAAATTAGTACTAACAAGAAGAAGCCTTAAAACTAACTTGGGGAGAGCGGACTAGGAGCTCGATGCACAAAAGTGCAGTGGGAGAGGGAGAGAGAGAGCGAGTGCACTGGATCACACTGCCTCCGGAAAATAAACGCCCTTCTGGCGTGAACACTTATTATGATTACAGCGAAAACATTTGCTCACTTTGAAAGCTCACAGCTGATAAAATATATCCATTAAAGTAACAAAAATAAAATGTTTGTTCTAACTAAATATTTAGTTATCGGCGGGAATTAAAATTTTGGTAAGTTTCAGTAAAAAAATTTTTGGATTTCCCTTTGCCAGGTCGGCCAAATCGCCCACTGTGCTTTGGGATCGAAGCCACGGTCGACTCCTTCAAAGCCCCGCAACCCCTCTGGACCGCTGCGTCTCGCCTCTGCGAGCAAAGCATGAGATTATACACTAAAAATGAACTCCCAAAGCCGTACTTCGGACCTCGTGGGGAGGAGCTGCTAATGCCTAGACATGGCTTAGCATATCAACCAACATCGGATATCGACAAAGATGAGCTGTTGAGGTTAAGTCCGGTCGCCGACGCTCCTTTGAAATCCGAGGGGGCGCTAGTACTAACACTCTCCAAGTCAATTCACACATAGGTTTGTCTCAGTTGAGCACGACCGATGCCAACCGACAGCTCACACGTCAGAAGAGGCGTGCTAGGGCACACAGAGCCCGATTCATTCTAATCAAGATAGCGAAGAATTAGGCTGAGGGCAAGGTGGACCCAAGAGACGCTGCTGACAATGCGAAATTCCAAGCAGAGATTGCGGAATTCGAAGCGTACCAACTAGCGAACCCGAGGCGTTTCAACCCCCGAATACGAAGCGGGACGACCACAGGACGTGAGCGTTAGCGCACCTAAGAAGGCCAGGGACTCATAGGGAAAAGCAAAAGCAACATCCTGCGATAAGTAAACGAAGAAGTTCAGCGAGGTGGCTAGAGACGGTCTGGTTATGGTGCTGGAAGATGAGTTTAATGACGATGGGCGCCAGCTGGCAGAGAAATAGGGGGAGATACGGGCCAAGTTGTCCGACATGGTGACCGACATGTTGGTTTCCATGCCGGCCGGTCCTATCCCGAACTTCGACTCTTCGGGCATGGTGAAAGGGCACCGGGTAATCAGGTGCGACGACGGGTTCTCGAGAAGCTTCCTGGGGAAAGTGTTGCCAAGATTACCAACACGTGGAACGGCCTAAGGATTAGGTTGGTCCACGCCAGGAGATTTCAAGGAGACCCAGAGTTCGGATCTGGTTACCACTGGGGCAATCTGACCATGCAAAGGTTGTGACCCGTGCGGCGCACAAATAATAAACAACAGATAATACATACTAAATAATAATTAATAATACAGAATACATAATAAATAATAAATACATAATAAATAATAATAAACCATAAATGATAACGAACAAATAATAAACAACACATAATACATAATAATAATAATTAATAATACGGAATAAATAATAAGTAAATAATAAATAATAATAAACCAGAAATAATAATAAATAAATAATAATAAGTAAATAATAAATAATAAGAAAACACCCTAAACAACCACCCAATGATAAAGAAGTTCAAATCGACCAAGGCGCGCGCAAAGCGAAGGGGCACTCTAAACCCGAGCTCCGGCCACACTAAGTCGGGCAATTCCACAGCCCGGGCGGGCACACCAAACCCAGCCAAGCGCTATATAATGCGGGCGGCTGGCCTCAGAATAATCATTCAGTGGTCGAAGTCGACGGAGGTGGAAGTCACCAGCAAGCAGCGACAAGGCAGCAACATCAGGATCAGGATCTCTCAGCGGTAAATATCGACAGCCAGGATAGTAAGTGCTTATCCCCAACTACCTTACGTATTATTGCCGACTTCAGGATCCACTAACAACAACACCTTACGTATCCTTGCCGACTTCAGGGTCCAATAACAACATCTTACGTATTCTTGCCGACTTCAGGGTCCAACAATAACAACATCTTACATATTCTTGCCGACTTCAGGGTCCAAGAACAACAACACCTTACGTATCCTTGCCGACTTCAGGGTCCAATAACATCTTACGTATTCTTGCCGACTTCAGGGTCCAACAATAAAAACATCTTACGTATTCTTGCCGACTTCAGGGTCCAACAATAAAAACATCTTACGTATTCTTGCCGACTTCAGGGTCCCACAATACTTTTCTCTCAGCCGACTTCAGGGTCCCATAATACTTCTCTCTGCCGACTTCAGGGTCCCACAATACCTCTCTCTGCCGACTTCAGGGTCCCACAATATTTCTCTCTGCCGACTTCAGGGTCCCACAATACTTTTCTCTCTGCCGACTTCAGGGTCCCATAATACTTCTCTCTGCCGACTTCAGGGTCCCACAATATTTCTCTCCGCCGACTTCAGGGTCCCACAATACTTCTCTCTGCCGACTTCAGGGTCCCATATTTCTCTGTGCTGACTTCAGGGTCCGCACCAGTATTCTCCTAAATTTCCCAGATATTCGACGGAGCCCGTTCCGGCCAGACGCGAGAGGACGCGGACACCCGACGCGAGAAGCCCCGCCCACGGAATCCGGACATTGGACGAGGGAAGCCCTACGCGGACCTACCGTTCGAGCCGCCCGCCGCTATACCCTACCATATTTTTCTTTGTAGAACGAACCAATAAACTATATATATATAAGCCTCGTTAAGGTCAAACTCTGCGCGTTCTCACTGGGACTCGGGTCGGGGATTCCTTTCTAGCACCACTATCCTGAACCAAATAAATGTCCTGGATGACTCTGGCCCCACACTGACTACCCGAGGCAAAAGTGAACGTCACAGGTGGCGCCCGAGCAGGTTTAAGTGGTGATTAGAGGAAACCGACGCCGAGAGAGTGATGTCCAGTTGGGTATATATGGCAACAAAGCCCGAACTAGCAGAATACGCAAGTGAATTCGGATTCAATCCGTCAGGAAAGAGCGAGGATTTACGGAGAACATTGGCTGATTTTTCTAAGAGGACGGACCATGCAGAAACAGTAAAGAAGAAGCTGACACTGCTGGCGGACAAATACAGGAAAGAGAAAAGCCCCACCCGGATACCAGAAATCATAATAACGGAAACAAACACAAGGATGGACAACAAAAAGGAGACAAAAATGGAAGGAAGGAGGGAAACAGGAACAGACAGAGTGCGGAATTGGGATATGAGATACCAAGGAACGTCGAACCCACTAGAATTCCTACAAAAAATGGAACAATGGGCCACCGGATACGGACTCCAGCACGATCAGCTGGTCCAAACAATGCCATTTATACTGGAAGGAATCGCCATTGACTGGTGGAACACGACACCAACAAGAATCACCTCGTGGGTACAATTACGAACGGAACTGTTGGAGGACTTTCTTCCACCAAGGTACGGAGAACAGTTGGAAACCCAGATAGCGCAGTTAAGACAGAGAGAGAACGAGCCAGTAAGGGAATATGCGATGAACTTAAGGAAGCTAATGAGGTTCACGAAACTGTCGGAAACTGAAAAGCTGGACTGGGTGTACAAGAACTGTAGGAGCAAGCTAAAGCTGTACACAAGGAGGAACGAGGGAGGGACCTGGAAGAAAACAAGCGGATATTTGAGAACATGGAAGGAGTCAGTAACGCAGCCATACACAAGATATACCTCAAAGACGACAAACCCATTAAATAGAGGTATTATCCACGAAACCCAAAACAACAGGCGATAATCAACGAACAGGTAGATGAATTACTCAGCCTGGGCCTGATGAAACGATCATGAAGTCCATACAGCGCACCCGTAGTGTTAGTAAGGAAAAAGAATAACGAGTGGAGAATGTGCATCGACTACAGGCTGTTGAACGACAGGACAGAGAAGGATGCATACCCGGTACCACGCATGAACTTCATCCTCGACCAACGAAGGGAAGCCAAATTTATAAGCACCATCGGCTTGAAATCGGGCTATTGGCAAATCCCAGTGGAAGAGAAAAGCAGACAATATACGGCGTTTACGGTACCAGGGCGAGGACTGTTCCAATGGACAGTGATGCCATTCGGGCTGACCACAGCGCCGGCGACGTTCCAGAGAGCACTGGATAACATCATCGGGCCAGATATGGAGCCATTTGCCTTCGCGTACTTGGATGACATAATTGTAATAGGACGAACCAAGGAAGAGCACCTGGCAAAGCTGAAAGAGGTATTCAGGAGATTGCAACAAGCAAACCTACGGATCAACCCGGACAAATGCAAATTTTTCCAAAAGGAGTTAAAATACCTGGGACACGTAGTAAGCGACCAGGGCATCCGAACGGATCCCGAAAAGGTGGAAGCAATCAGAGATTTACCAGCCCCGAAGACCACCAAAGAGGTGCACAGCTATCTCGGGATGGCGTCATGGTATAGGAGGTTCATACCAAAGTTTACTGAACAAGTCGGAGCACTACAGTAGTTAATCAGAAAAGGGAAAAAGTTCGAGTGGAGCGATCGTCACCAGGAATCCTTCGACAGCTTAAAGGAAAGCCTGACAAAAGCACCGGTATTGGTATGCCCGGACTTTACCAAACAATTCAAACTGCAGACGGACGCCAGCGACGTGGGCATCGGAGCCGCACTGACCCAAGAAACAGAGGACGGGGAACGTGTCATATCATTTGCCAGCCGGAAACTGAGTAAGGCGAAGCAAAACTACAGCGCAACGGAAAAGGAATGTCTGGCAATCCATTGGGGCATCGGGAAATTTAAGATGTACCTGATAGTGGTGACAGACCATATGGCGCTTAGATGGCTAAATTCAGTCAAGAGCCCGGCAGGAAGGATAGCACGATGGGCATTGGGACTTCAGCCATACCAATTCGAGGTGCAATATCGGAAAGGGAAACTGAATGTAGTGGCAGACACACTGTCAAGAGCCCACCAGTGGAACTAAAGGCGATCAGAAACACCGAAAGCTGGATAGACCGGAAGAACAGGGAACTGCAGGAGGACCCAGAGAACACGGAATTCCGAATAGAGAGGAAACGTCTGTACAAACTGAATAAAGATAGAATGGAACAACACCCGTGGAAACTGTGCGTGCCGGAGGAGGAAATACAACAGATCCTAACGGAGAATCACTGCCAGGCAGAAGCAGGGTACATGGGGATGTTCAAAACGGCTAGAAAAATAAGAAACAAGTACTTTTGGCCACAGTTGAAACTTCGTACGGAGCTGTGAAAGCTGCCAGCGGTATAAAATGGCACAGTAAAAGGCAGCAGGAAAAATGCTGACCAGGGTCGCGGAAGCACCCTGTGTCGACTTCGTAGGGCCGTTACCACGGTCAAAGCATGGAAACACGACACTACTCGTCATGGTGAATAAGTTCTCAAAATGGGTGGAGTTGGCAGCAATCAGACAATCAACAGCAGACTCATTCCTGCGAGTTTTTCGGGAAAGGATAGTGACCAGGTATGGAGCTCCGAAAATACTAATATCAGACAATGGAGTCCAATTCACCGGACGCAAAACGAAGAACGAGATGGAAAGATGGGGTATACGACAACAATTTACGGCCCCATACACCCCGCAGGAAAACTTCAAAGAGAGAACCAATAGGACCGTAAAGACAATGATCGCCCAAATAACAGGCGGGTACCGGACGAACTGGGATGATAAAATCCCAGAACTAATGCTGGCCTTCAACAGCAGCACGTCGGAGTCCACAAAATATAGCCCGGCGCAGATAGTGTTAGGGAAAGAACTACAAATACCCAACACAGTGTTCGATAAGGAAACAGAAGGGTCCGGAATGAAAGAAGAAAGCGTGGAGGAAAGGTGGATACGGATAGGGAACCTAATGAAAGAGGCGGCAGGTCACATGGAAAGAGCAGCGGAACAACAAAAACGCCATTACGACTTGAGGAAAAGAGAATGGAAACCGGCGAGAGGGGAGCTCGTGTGGTGCAAAACACACCACTTGTCCAACGCAGAGGAAAAATTCAACGCCAAACTAGCTCCAAAATACGACGGACCTTGGAAAGTGATAGGGTTCGTGTCTCCGGTGATTCTGACAGTTAGAGACCAGAAAACACGAAAAACAAAACGGATATATATCGGAGACACAAAACCGCACCTAAGCGAGGCAACGAACCATCACGAACACGATCAATCGACGACTATCGGAACAAGGAATATCGATATATCAATACCAGGGCCAATACAGGGGCAAAAAGGAGGATTCAAGCCACCGCCACCGACGGGCACACTAAAGAGGGAAATCCAAAAAGAGGACAAGCACACTAAAAGACGGCCAGGGTCTATATAAGCAGAGCCAAGAGCAGTCAGAACCACAGAAGGCGAGCGACGACAGAACATGAATAAGTACAAGTTGAGCGCCAAGCGGTTCCGAGAGAACCACGCCAGAGCGAGGGAAGTGTTAGCCCGATCGAAAATGATCGAGCCGACAGCGCAGGGTACAGCCCGGAAAAGGACGGCGCCACCGAAAATGGCACCGCCTCGAAGACCGGCAGGTTAAGGGGGAGGGCGTGACGCGACGACCTCACGGTTGACGGATACCGTCCAAGGAGGCCGAAGCGACGCGACCAACCACCCGGAGACCGAGAGACCACCAGCACCGAGGGAGGCAAGCCGCGACGGAATGGCCCAGCCGCAGACGGAACACGTCCGAATGGGCCGGACCAGAGAGCCCCAGAGGGGGGCGGGTTATCCCCCAACGGTCCCGACGCAGACGGAGAACGTCCAGCAGGGCCGGAGCGGGAAGGCCAACACCCCAACGGGAACCACTGGCGGAGTTGGCCCGAGGGAGGCGGACCACGACGGAAAGGCCCAGCCGCAGACGGAACGCGTCCGAACGGGCCGGACCAGAACGGCCCACCTTCCGAGGGCGGACGGTGTACACCCACGGATTAGCCGAGGGCCGGGCGAACGACAAGCGCCGAGGCAACCAACGACGACCACAGGACCGACAACAGGCACAAGCTTTGGAAACGGACAGCGCCAAGCAGCGGAGATACCATCCACATCCCAAAATTTCAGGATAGCAGCGATCATCCCGCCATACCTGAATATGGCACCCGAAGAACAAGCCAGGGATACCACGCCGCGGGACACATCACCGGACAGAGACGTCCTCGAACTCCACACCGACATCAAGAACGACACAGTAATCGAATTTGGGTGGACGGTGCCAGCTGGAGCCAGAATATCCGACGGAGTAATGGCAAAGATAAGGGCGAACCTGGCCCATAAGCAAAAGAGGACCCAACAGCGCTGGCTGGAAAGAGATGGGGACATGTGGTGGCGCATTGTGTCCAACCGGGGCAACTATGTGACGGTACGACGTCACTTCTCAAAGGAGGGGGGAGTGTGACGCGTGCCGCGAAGAAATAATAAACAACACATAATACATAATAATAATAATTAATAATACGGAATAAATAATAAGTAAATAATAAATAATAATAAACCAGAAATAATAATAAATAAATAATAATAAGTAAATAATAAATAATAATAAAACACCATAAGCAACCACCCAATGATAAAGAAGTTCAAAGGAGCGAAGGGGCACTCTAAACCCGAGCTCCGGCCACACTAAGTCGGGCAAATCCACAGCCCTGGCGGGCACACCAAACCCAGCCAAGCGCTATATAATGCGGGCGGCTGGCCTCAGAATAATCATTCAGTGGTCGGAGTCGACGGAGGTGGAAGTCACCAGCAAGCGGCGACAAGGCAGCAAGATCAGGATCAGGATCTCTCAGCGGTAAATATCGATAGCCAGGATAGTAAGTGCTTATCCCCAACTACCTTACGTATTATTGCCGACTTCAGGATCCACTAACAACAACACCTTACGTATCCTTGCCGACTTCAGGGTCCAATAACAACAACATCTTACGTATTCTTGCCGACTTCAGGGTCCAAAAATAACAACATCTTACGTATTCTTGCCGACTTCAGGGTCCCACAATACCTCTCTCTGCCGACTTCAGGGTCCCACAATATTTCTCTCTGCCGACTTCAGGGTCCCACAATACTTTTCTCTCTGCCGACTTCAGGGTCCCATAATATTTCTCTCTGCTGACTTCAGGGTCCGCACCAGTATTCTCCTATATTTCCCAGATATTCGACGGAGTCCGTTCCGGCCAGACGCGAGAGGCCACGCCCCAGAAGCGGACACGCGACGCGAGAAGCCCCGCCCACGGAAGCCGGACATTGGACGAGGGAAGGCCTACGCGGACCTACCGTTCGAGCTAGAGGTGCCGAAACATCGATGCTAACATCGATGTATCGATGTTTTTGAAAATTTCCGAAACATCGATGTTTTTGGTTCGTCACTATTTCAAGAACAAGAAGAAGAAGTACAACGCTAAAGGTATGCAAATTAGAAGAATTTGTTTTAAATATTTTATTTAAAACGCGTTAGGACTTAATTTTTTTTTGCTCCGGCAGCATCTTGAGATGGCGAATTTCGTATTATGAGCTATTTAAATTAATATTTTAATTTTAGGTGAGTTCAAACAATATGGCACCTTTCAAGGAACTGGCGTTGAAACACTTTTTGTGTGCCTGCAACATCGGTTGAATCGGTATGGGCTTTTAGCAAAGCTGGAGAAATCATTTCCGATCGCCGAACTCGTCTCAAATCCGATTTAGTGAACAAATTAATGTTTATAAACAAAACATATCGACAACAAAGTGATTACATATACAATATGTACTCATTATAGATAGACTATTGAAACAGATCTCTTATAAGTTTAATTTCCTATTACATTGTGAAAAGAATTCGCATTGTTTTTAAGTTTCCAATTATCAGTTATTATGATGCGTGTAAAAAAGAATTTGCATTGTTTTTAATTTTTTTGATTTGTTATTAAATTTAAAATTGTGAGGAAGCGATTCGTTCTAAGGCTGGGATATCCTCAGCGGCTCAGGAGTCCTCCCATTATTTATATTGAGACAGGCAGGGGAAACGGGGATGCGCTGGTGAGAGCGCAGATTTATATTAGGAGGATAGTCTGGGGAAAAGGGGCGGCCCGTGTAGGGCTGCGTGTGGATCCAAGATCCAGGTTTTCTTGGCCGGCCGGCCGATGCCGTGAACCGCGTCGGGGCCCTCGGGGGCGTTTACAGGTACCCGGCCCTGTTTACCATGGTGCCGAGCCGCTGGCCTCGCCAGGAGAATATGTCCGGGTCGGGATAGCCGGGCGCGTCTTAGTGCCGACCTTGCCCTGTTTACCATGGTGCCGACACCCCGATCCACAAGGTTCTCCGAAACCTGAGAGCCGACCCTGTTTACCATGGTGCCGGCTTCCAAGTCTCGGCCTCCGCCGCTACGGAAAAGGATGCGGAACTTGAGACCCGGCCCTGTTTACCATGGTGCCGAGCCCAAGTCCGCCCAGAGTGGAGTTTAGGGAAGAAGAGGAGGAGGAGCTGCCCAGGATAGATGCCAAATGCCGTCGGGTTTTATTATTAAGTTTATTTTGTCCGTCTGGTTTTCCCTGTCTGTTTCCCTACCTCGTGTCTACACCGCCGGCTCCCATGCCGCAGGAGGCCGCTTGGCCGGCTCACCCTCCTTACACCTGGGCGCTGGACTACATGTCCATGTGGCCTCAGATTTAAAACGCCGTCGGTACTTTTCCACCACGTGTTCCTGCGGGTTATATCGTCGCACGTCTGTTCGCCTTGAAGTTCGCCGAGAGAAGAGAACGATCGGCGGCGGCGGCGTTGCTCGGGCCCTTCCTCTGCCGATGTTCTGGCGCAGAAGCTTCGGCCCCTGCCGCGGCGCATGTTCTCGCCGTCCCGCTCTGGCATGCGCGCTTCCCGATCAGTGGCTCTCTCTTTGAGCTTTCGGGTTGCCGTTTCTTTGTCCCCTTTCTGTGTGGTGGTGGGTTCCTCGGCAATGTTGCGGGCTCTCTCTCTCTGAGAGTCGATGTTGCTGGTGCTCGCGGTGTTGCTTGCGTTTAGCTTGCTGGCCGATGTTGCGGGCGTGTTGCTCGCGATGTCTCGGGCTGGTGTTGCTCGCTATGTTGCGGGCTCGTGTTGCTCGCGATGTTGCGGGCTCGTGTTGCTCGCGATGTTGCTGGCCGACGCCAGTGATGATGACGCGGCGGGTCGGTGCCAGTGATGCTTGGCTGGCTATGTCGATGTTGCTATTTACAGGTGCCCTTCGTGGGTCTTCTTATGTCTCTTAACCCTAACTTATTACTAACTTAACTAAATATATATACAGTATGTACATAGGGGGTAAGGTACTCCTCGCAAAATAAATTTATTTTAATAATGAATAATGTGTTTTCTTTTTCAAGTGTTAATTCAAATATAAATTTTGTTAGAAAACATCGGAAAACATCGATGTTTTTCGTGAAAAACATCGAAACATCGATGCTTCCAAACATCGATGTTTCGGCACCTCCTACCATCTTATTTTCTAGAGAACGAACCAATCTCAATATATAAAATGCTTTGTCCTCACTGACTGACTGATATATCACAGTCATGGCCAAACCACATGTCTCAGAGACTTGAAGTTTTTTTTTTTAAATCAGAAAAAAAAATTTCAGATTCGTATGGGTATTTTAATTTTCTAATTCCACCTGCAACCTATTTTAAAAAATAAAAAACATAAATTAAAAAAAATAATATTAATGGGATAATATTGATATTTGTCTAAGGCTTAGAGTAGGCCTTGCCTCATTTCATATTTGCCATTCGTCTTCAAAGAATCTTTATTTCTCATTCAGTGCCCTGACTTCAAAGCTAAATTTAATACAAAATTTTAAGTGTGGATCTGCATCCGATCAAAATAGCGGGCCCTCTAGTAAACTATATATATATAAGCCTCGTTAAGGTCAAACTCTGCGCGTTCTCACTGGGACTCGGGTCGGGGATTCCTTTCTAGCACCACTGTCCTGCACCAAATAAATGTCTTGGATGGCCAGCACTGACTACCCGAGGCACGACCGAACGTCACAGGGTGCTCCAATGTCTGAGAGCGCAAAAACCCAAACGCACATACAAAGGACTGGGCTATCCTTAGAGCCGAGATAGAAATTAAAATGAGCCAGCAATTTCTTATATTGATTAACCAGCATTGCCTGCAGCAGCTGGAAGAAAATGAATTTAAAATACGTGACGGCATCAGGAAGGCCAAGATCAATGTCTTCCTTGCCGAACCGGTCGAGTTACTGGTAGAGGTGGACTAGACGAACAAGTTGTTGGATAACACATGATCATCGACGACAAGTCGCCCAACTCCACGCAAACTAATAGCAATGCCGACTATTGCTGGTTCATATGAATAGTTAGTTTCCGTTTTAAAATCAAATTTTAAATTTAAAACTTTAAAGTGTTTCCACAATCCCACCAATAATATTACTAGCCTCCTATCGATACTTCCAACGAACACAGATCTGAAAAATGCTGCGTAGGCCATCACCAGAACAGTATTTTGGCAAAGAATGTCGGCACGACAACACAATTTAATAAATCGTTCGTTTTTTATATCATCTTGCTAATTCTTGCGAATTTTGTTTATATTAAATAAATAAATCTTGTAATAATTAAGCTTGTCGCTGTATCAGCCCAAAAGACTACATACCATATTTAAATATGTTTAGGGAACTGCCCACGCGTATTAACTATCGCTTAAGTAAGCTTAATTAGTAGCCGAAACTAGCAAAAAAGCTCGCTGTCAAAAATAGGGCAAAACAATGCATAAAAGAACCGGAAGAGAAAAAAAAAACCACTCTCCCGAAGGGTATATAAGACCCAACGCAGCATGCGGCCCTCTCTTTTATCTTGGAAATTTTCGCCAACTGTGTGTACCTTCAAGGGAGCTCCACGTGAGCATTGGATACCGACAGAGGCATCGCATCCGACGAAGTCCCTACCAGAGCAGCCTCACCTCGGCGCAGCATCAGCAGCCCTGCCGCCAGCTCCAAGAGCAGAAGCCCTCTCGGCCGCTCCACCAGCAGCAGCCCCTACCGGCTCGCTCCAACGGCAGCAGCCTCAGCGGCGCAGCATCAGCAGCCCCACCGGCAGCTCCAAGAGCAGAAGCCCTCTCGGCCGCTCCACCAGCAGCAGCCCTACCGGCTCGCTCCAACGGCAGCAGCCTCAGCGGCGCCGCATCAGCAGCCCCACCGGCAGCTCCAAGAGCAGAAGCCCTCTCGGCCGCTCCACCAGCAGCAGCCTCACCGGCAGCTCCAAGAGCAGAAGCCCTCTCGGCCGCTCCACCAGCAGCAGCCCTACCGGCTCGCTCCAACGGCAGCAGCCTCAGCTCATCGCCTGCTCCATCAGCAGCGGTCCTATCGGCCAGCTCCAACAGCAGCAGCCCTATCGGCCAGCTCCACCAGCAGCAGCAGATCCAGAAGCAGTACCATCAGCAGCAGCCTCATCAGCAGCAGCGGTTCCAGCGGCGGAACCTTCAGCGGCATCGGCAGCCGCAACAGTAGCAACAACCCATTTTTTTGTTCTGTGTATCGGCAGCCTAAGAGTGCTTATTTTGTGATTCAGGGAAATAGACCCAAAAACAAGCTATATACTAAAAATAATTTCAACATAACCTCAGCAGTGTAACCACCCAAATGCAGCCATAGTGCACCGAGAAAAAAATTTCGACATAGTCTCTGCCGTGTAAATACCCAAATGCAGAATTTGTAAATTTTCGAGAACAAAGAATTAAAAAAGAATTGAAAGTTAAATGAGGCGAAATTAATAGACGGCCAAAAATGATAACCTAAAAATGCCGTAATACTTTTTATAATTTGTGCTAGTCTTATTTTAATTTTTTCCTGTGCACGTGCTTCCGAGAACTAAGAAAAAGTATGAATTATAAAATGAAGAAAATTCTCTAGGGGCTCTTGACTTAAGAGGGATTTTGGAACATGAACCTTAATCCTAGTATAATTGTTTTCTACTGTTAATTTAAATTACACTATTATATTGAAGTTATTTTGGTTTTGCGAGGTCAATTCTTAAAGTGTAGAAGAGTTAAGGAAGGTCATTCCAAAACAAAACTAAAAACGGCACGTATGCAGATGCTAGCCTAGGCAAAAGCTTCCATTCTTCTAATTATCTGATTCCAGGTTGTTTTACAGGAAACCTAAACGCCGCTTGCAGTCCTCAGCGAAAGATCTTTCGACGTGGGATTTGCAGCCGAGTGAGTCATTACAATCCAATATATAATCATGCGTAGATCTGAGCGAATGCTCGTCTAATTTATTTGAATAAAAGATTATGACCCTTTAGAAATTAAAAGCTTAAAGAAATGGAAGCTCTTTAGTGCAGGCAAAGCTTCCTTGTTTAAGTTTTCAATTTATCGTAATATTTGCCATTATCTTATTCTACAATTATAATTATGAGCCGCCTGCACTCGCTTATGTTAGTACTTTACTCTCTTCACTCTAACTAATATATCGCATTTTATAATTTTATACTAAAACTTAAATAGGATAAATCTTTACTCTGAATTATTATTGTTTATATTATCATCTGACTACCCATAACGAAGTCTGAAATGAAGCTGAAAAAAACTGAAATAATTTTGATTTGTATAATAAATTAAGTAAAACTGAAAATGAGATAATTGAGTTAAGGGTTTGAATCCAGAAGTGTCGGAATGCCGTGGCCCAATCAAGGGTAACCTTTTAGGGATTTCTGTATACTTTCGGTCGAAGCAGAGATCTAGGAAGGGTGGGCGTTTTTCGCAGTTATGCGTAAACAGTATAAAGGTTCCGGTCGTCCGTTTTTTTTCTGCGTTTCCTTATAGCCAACTGCTTTATTATGCTCGAAATCTGTCCCCTTTTTCTTCCCCAATTTGATTCGTACGCGAAGATAGTTTAAATAATTATTGTTATCGCCGGAGAGCATAGCTAAGCAGAAACTAAACTCTCACCCATACTGCCGGAAATGCCAGCGCGTACTCTGCGGATGCTAAACAACACCCGCTCTCTCTCTAAACGGCAACGTTAAATGTTACAGATAATAATATTATTTAATGGCGCTCCAACGTAATGGAGCCTGATGTTTGCGATAGATTAAATCAAACATAGTTCCATTTTTAGTAAATATTTATATAATTTATGGCGTTTAGCCAACGAAGATGCCGATGTTTTGATTAGTTAAAATCAAACATAGATCGTGCAATTAGTAAAGAATTAACACCGCTAGGTAGCTCTTGCCTTCGCTGGAAAATTAATCTTTATTAAGGCTTTTGTATAAGGTACGTGATGATAGAATAGTAGCAAGTTTTGTCATCACAGGGGTTATGCAAACGGTCCTTTGCTTATTCAAACTAATAGATGTACTTGTTAGGAGCTGACTTAGTAGTGGACTAGATCTACAGTTAACCAACAAGGTAATCCTATTAAAATGAGTTTGCTACTTCACTCAAACGATATACCCGGTGGGAAGGAACAGTAACAGTGACTCAGAGTACAAACTGCCACCAACGGGAAATCGAATGGGCAGTATTGGAGCTATCGGCAGGATGATACGGATGAGATTCAAACAATTATTTTTTATGAATTTAATTTGGTAAAACATAACACTGAGAAAAAAAAAAATATAGATAAATAATAATAAATAAATAATAATAATAATAGATAAAATTCTTAAGAATATTATAATTATACTTATAGCATGTCTACTTCTCAACTTAGCAGGGAAGACGAAAATAGTCAGGATAGAAATAATCTTTGTGGGATTTGTGTCAGGAATATTGAGTATCAAGCCCAGGAGTTTCGGACGAGGTGCAAGCATAGGTTCCACCTAGTCTGTTTTAATACCCGTCGGGGAGAAAAAACTGTCTGTCCGGTCTGCGGTGAATTCCTGCAAAACCAAATACCTTCATTAGCCGAGGAGTTGGCTGCAGCGCAGAGAGAATCTCTAAACATGCCTAGATTACGATCGCAGGGCTTGGATGAGGCCATACAAGCCGAAGAGGCTCGTTCAAATAGGGCGGCAGAACAAGAAAACACCGCACCCAGCGCAGATACGTCAATGTCCAATAGAGACGCAGAGTCTGTTGTCCGTATGCAGGATGGAATAGCTCAATTAAATATATCGTTGACACAAACTATGGCACAAATTAGCCAAATGGCACAAGCCATGTCTCAGTTGCCGGCGGCAATAGAAGGAGGTTTTCGGAGGTTATCGAGTCAGAATGTTCCCTCATCACAACCAACGGCAGGGCACCAAACATTCCAACAGCTGTTTCAGATACCCCCTCGCACTTCATTAGGTGCACAAGCTCCAGAAACGCAGCCTGCAAACACTAGAGCGAATACTCTTTTCCTGGGATCTCCCAGCATTCGACAGAGCTTAGGTCTGATCGAATAAGTCAAATCATATCTAATTGGAAGATACGATTTGCAGGTTCGTCTTCCATGTCTGTAGACGATTTTGTATACAGAGTGGAAGCTCTTGCAAACCAAACATTGGATGGCAATCTACAAGTGCTAGCGCGATACGCTAATAACCTTTTTGAAGGTAGCGCGGCGGAGTGGTTTTGGCGCTATCATAAAAGCGTTTCGCTAGTTACTTGGGAGCAATTAAGTGCAGCTCTTAAAGCTCAGTTTCAGGATGGTCGAAGTGACTTAGAAATCCGAACGGCGTTGTCTCAAAGAAGACAAAAACCATTGGAAACCTTTGATAAGTTTTATGACGAAATACTTTCTATCGCTAGTAAACTTTCAATCCCAATGACAGAACCAGCGTTGTTAGAAGTCTTGAGAGCCAATTTGCTATCTGAAATACAACATGAAATATTACACGTGCCGATATTTAGTATCTCTCAGTTGCGTCACATAGTTAGAACAAGGGAGAGATTTATGCAGTCCCTAGGAGCAAATAACGTAAGACCTAGTATTCGGCATGGAAATCGACCGCAAGTTCGCGAGTTAGCCGTGCCGCATACTTCGGCTGAAGAAGAGTCTGAACAAGAAGACGAAGTTGATCAGGAAATTTCGGCGGTAACTCTTGGTTGTTGGAATTGTGGAGCACACGGTCATCGATATCAAGAGTGTGTCGGGGAAAGAAAGTTTTCTGCTATGGATGTGGCAAACCCGAAACTAATGTCCCTCTTGTAAACGGTGCAATACGTCAAAAAACGTAATAGGCCGTGCACCATTGAACGGTGCACGCAGACCGAACCATTCATCGGACGTGAAAACAGACTAGAAGTTAATTCAAAAAGTCTTTCTAACCCAACTTTGTCTTTTACACCTGACTTACCCAATAGTACAAGCGTACAACTACCTGGTTGTGGTACAAAGCACCCGTTGAGGCGGAGTCGATCTGACCAACGGCTCCTCTCGTATAGACAAGAATGTAAGATGGAAAAACAAGCTCTCCTTTCGTCTATCGTTAATAATACCCAGGACTGCAGACCCTATGCCGAAGTGTCAGTTTTAGGGAAGCGCGTAGTTGGACTAATGGATACAGGAGCATCCGTCAGTTGTGTTGGTGGAGCGTTGGCCGCTGACATAGTCAATAATCAGAGCACGTATAAGCCAATACATGCTAGTG
The DNA here is from genome assembly GCA_018903765.1 of Drosophila aff. chauvacae BK-2020. Taxonomy (NCBI): domain Eukaryota; kingdom Metazoa; phylum Arthropoda; class Insecta; order Diptera; family Drosophilidae; genus Drosophila; species Drosophila aff. chauvacae BK-2020. The sequence continues at coordinate 1,128,343 of JAEIGO010000821.1, read as the reverse complement.
TCAGTACGGCAGATGGCAAGAAGCAGCCCATTGTCGGTCGTATTGTCACCTCCATATCTTTTAGAGGAGAGTCGAAGCTCCTTCGCTTATGGATAGTTCCAACTTTATCCCAGGATTTATATCTGGGAATAGATTTTTGGAGTAGTTTTAAATTATTACCTGATTTTATAGCAAACCAAAGTCTACCTACAATAGTTCCGCGAGTAGCAAGTCTCGAGCGCAACGATCAACACCATGTAGCCATAACGCCGCAACAGGAAATCCAACTAGCAGCGGCAATCAAATTATTTCCCTCCTTTACCGAAAAAGGACTGGGGAAAACAACTCTAATAGAGCATGAGATTGATACAAATAATGCGAAACCCATTAAAAAGAGGCACTATGCTGTATCCCCTGCAATTGAACAATTAATGTACACTGAACTTGATAGAATGCTTTCACTCGGAGTCATAGAAGAATCCGATGGCTCTTGGTCGTCACCGGTCGTTCTGGTACGTAAACCCGGAAAGGTTCGACTATGTGTCGACTGCAGAAAACTTAATGAGGTAACCGTTAAGAACGCCTATCCGATGCCCCTGATTGAAGGTATTCTAAGCCGTCTTCCTAGAGCTGAATTCATATCTAGTATCGACTTAAAGGATGCCTACTGGCAAATTCCCTTAGAGGAAAGTGCCCGAGACAAAACTGCCTTCACCGTTCCGGGCAGGCCCCTTTATAGATTCACTGTTATGCCATTCGGCCTAGCGAATGCCCCTCAAACCATGTGTAAACTCATGGATAAAGTTATTCCGCCTTCACTAAGGAACGAAGTCTTCGTTTATCTCGATGACCTGTTGTTGGTGTCATCTTCATTTGATAAACATCTGTCAGCCCTAGCAGAAGTAGCAAACAGACTAACGCAAGCTGGTCTAACTATTAATGTCGGAAAATCCCATTTTTGTCGAAAAGAAGTCAAGTACCTGGGCCATGTAATCGGACACGGAACAATTCAAACTGATCCGGAAAAAGTGGAAGCTATTAAAGAATTCCCAGTTCCGCGCTCAGTAAAACAAGTCCGAAGGTTTCTTGGTCTTACTGGATGGTATCATAAATTCGTGCATAATTATGCTGGCGTGGCCGCTCCGATAACAGATACGCTAAAGCTCAACCGAAAATTTGAATGGACCGCAGACGCTCAGAGAGCATTTGAGCTACTTAAGCAGTTATTGTGCGAAAGTCCGGTTTTACATAGTCCCGACTTTAGTAAGCCCTTTGATATACATTGCGACGCTAGTCATACTGGCGTCGGCGGCGTGTTAATGCAAACAGACAGCGAGGGTAATGAAGTTCCAATTGCGTATATGTCACGCAAATTGAATCAAAGCCAACGTAACTATTCTTTTACTGAAAAAGAGTGTCTTGCCGCCGTTATGTGTGTAAAGAAGTTTAGACCGTATGTGGAAGGGCAAGAATTCTCTATCATTACTGACCATGCTTCTCTTGAGTGGTTGATGTCACAACCTGATTTAGGATCAAGATTAGGGCGTTGGTCAGGAAAACTTGGAAGGTATACGTTTAAGATTGTTCACAGAAAAGGATCGCAAAAAGTCGTGCCTGACGCACTGTCCAGAGTCTTTACTGAAGATCTGTCCGCCATTCAAATGGATACATTTGTGAACTTGGAGTCCGAACACTTCAAGGATGCAAAGTATCTGGAAGCCAAGGAAAAATTCAAAAGAATGCCTTGAAATTACCAGATGTGAAAGTAATAGACCAATTTATCTATCGTCGAATGGAGCATGCAACAGGTGACAAGATAGCAGACGACTTGTGCTGGAAATTGTGGATTCCAGAAGGGCTAATCCCACAAGTTCTAAAATTAGGTCACGAGCATCCACTCTCTGCGCACAGTGGGGTTATTAAGACACTGGAGCGTATAAGGCGCTATTATTATTGGCCGAACCTTGTAGCTGATGTAAGAGAGTTCATTAACAACTGCACTCTCTGTAAATGTAGCAAACACCCAAATTATACATTGCGACCTGTTATGGGAAAGCCAACGGAAACTGTAAGGTTCTTTCAGAAACTATATATTGATTTTTTGGGTCCATATCCCCGTAGCAAGTCCGGAAATATTGGTATTTGTGTGGTCTTAGACCATTTTTCGAAATTTCCGTTTCTAAAACCCGTAAAGAAGTTTACCGCTGAGGCTATAATTCCGTTCATGGAAGAAGAACTTTTCCACTGCTTTGGAGTCCCGGAAGTAGTTCTGTCTGATAATGGGGTTCAATTCAAATCGCAGAAATTTAATGCGTTACTGCAAAAGTATCAGGTGCAACATACGTATACAGCTGTTTATGCCCCGCAGGCCAATGCCGCCGAGCGTGTGAATAGATCGGTGTTAGCTGCGATAAAATCCTACATTAGCAGCGACCAAACTAATTGGGATGAGCAACTTAGCCATATTGCGTGTTCTCTGCGTTCCAGCCTACATTCAGCCATTAATAGCAGTCCATATCGGGTAGCGTTTGGTCAGCAAATGATTACTAGTGGCGCTGTTTACCCATTAATTCGGAATCTGGAGTTGCTTGAAGATCGGGATGTCAGATATAATCATGACGACTCCCTTAACTTAATTCGCAAACATGCACAAAAATCAATGCAAAAGCAACACCAGCGAAATGAAAATATTTACAACTTGCGTAGCCGCGAAGTATCATTTCAAGTCGGACAGGAAGTGTTTAGGCGAAATCATCAATTAAGTAATTTTGCTAAAGGATTTAATGCCAACCTTGCTCCCACGTTCAAAAAAGCCCGAATTAGAAAAAAGGTTGGGAATAACTGTTACGACCTAGAGGATATGCAAGGGAATTTCATAGGAAAATACCATGCCAAGGACATTAAACAATGATCACCTTGGTAAACACTTTTCGCTCCAAGCGTTTAGCACCCTTAGGTGTTAACACCTAAGTGTGGTTTTGTTGAGGGGGAGTGTAATAATTAAGCTTGTCGCTGTATCAGCCTAAAAGACTACATACCATATTTAAATATGTTTAGGGAACTGCCCACGCGTATTAACTATCGCTTAAGTAAGCTTAATTAGTAGCCGAAACTAGCAAAAAAGCTCGCTGTCAAAAATAGGGCAAAACAATGCATAAAAGAACCGGAAGAGAAAAAAAAACCACTCTCCCGCAGGGTATATAAGACCCAACGCAGCATGCGGCCCTCTCTTTTATCTTGGAAATTTTCGCCAACTGTGTGTACCTTCAAGGGAGCTCCACGTGAGCATTGGATACCGACAGAGGCATCGCATCCGACGAAGTCCCTACCAGAGCAGCCTCACCTCGGCGCAGCATCAGCAGCCCTGCCGGCAGCTCCAAGAGCAGAAGCCCTCTCGGCCGCTCCACCAGCAGCAGCCCTACCGGCTCGCTCCAACGGCAGCAGCCTCAGCGGCGCCGCATCAGCAGCCCCACCGGCAGCTCCAAGAGCAGAAGCCCTCTCGGCCGCTCCACCAGCAGCAGCCTCACCGGCAGCTCCAAGAGCAGAAGCCCTCTCGGCCGCTCCACCAGCAGCAGCCCTACCGGCTCGCTCCAACGGCAGCAGCCTCAGCTCATCGCCTGCTCCATCAGCAGCGGTCCTATCGGCCAGCTCCAACAGCAGCAGCCCTATCGGCCAGCTCCACCAGCAGCAGCAGATCCAGAAGCAGTACCATCAGCAGCAGCCTCATCAGCAGCAGCGGTTCCAGCGGCGGAACCTTCAGCGGCATCGGCAGCCGCAACAGTAGCAGCAACCCATTTTTTTGTTCTGTGTATCGGCAGCCTAAGAGTGCTTATTTTGTGATTCAGGGAAATAGACCCAAAAACAAGCTATATACTAAAAATAATTTCAACATAACCTCAGCAGTGTAACCACCCAAATGCAGCCATAGTGCACCGAGAAAAAATTTCGACATAGTCTCTGCCGTGTAAATACCCAAATGCAGAATTTGTAAATTTTCGAGAACAAAGAATTAAAAAAGAATTGAAAGTTAAATGAGGCGAAATTAATAGACGGCCAAAAATGATAACCTAAAAATGCCGTAATACTTTTTATAATTTGTGCTAGTCTTATTTTAATTTTTTCCTGTGCACGTGCTTCCGAGAACTAAGAAAAAGTATGAATTATAAAATGAAGAAAATTCTCTAGGGGCTCTTGACTTAAGAGGGATTTTGGAACATGAACCTTAATCCTAGTATAATTATTTTCTACTGTTAATTTAAATTACACTATTATATTGAAGTTATTTTGGTTTTACGAGGTCAATTCTTAAAGTGTAGAAGAGTTAAGGAAGGTCATTCCAAAACAAAACTAAAAACGGCACGTATGCAGGTGCTAGCCTAGGCAAAAGCTTCCATTCTTCTAATTATCTGATTCCAGGTTGTTTTACAGGAAACCTAAACGCCGCTTGCAGTCCTCAGCGAAAGATCTTTCGACGTGGGATTTGCAGCCGAGTGAGTCATTACAATCCAATATATAATCATGCGTAGATCTGAGCGAATGCTCGTCTAATTTATTTGAATAAAAGATTATGACCCTTTAGAAATTAAAAGCTTAAAGAAATGGAAGCTCTTTAGTCTGCACTAAAAGCTTCCTTGTTTAAGTTTTCAATTTATCGTAATATTTGCCATTATCTTATTCTACAATTATAATTATGAGCCGCCTGCGCTCGCTTATGTTAGTACTTTACTCTCTTCACTCTAACTAATATATCGCATTTTATAATTTTATACTAAAACTTAAATAGGATAAATCTTTACTCTGAATTATTATTGTTTATATTATCATCTGACTACCCATAACGAAGTCTGAAATGAAGCTGAAAAAAACTGAAATAATTTTGATTTGTATAATAAATTAAGTAAAACTGAAAATGAGATAATTGAGTTAAGGGTTTGAATCCAGAAGTGTCGGAATGCCGTGGCCCAATCAAGGGTAACCTTTTAAGGGGGTAAACCCACCTAGAAACGCAAAAAAAGGCCATTTTTGTAAAATTTATTCCTGGCAACCATAAAAGTAATCAAACCAATTTTTTTTTAAAATGATAAGCACACATTTCAACTAATATTTTATAACTTTTTTATTGAAAAATATTAAATACACTGCGAGATATTCTTTGTTCCGCAACGTCCTGAAAATCGAAGGACCTCCGCGGTGCTCACTCCTGCTTCATCGGTAATTATCCAAATCAAAAAAAACAAAAAGATTATTAATCTGTAGATCCTCTTCTAGTCTACTACGTAGGATTTTTTGAAAATATTGATTTTTGGCGAAATGGCGGCCGTTTGAACTCAAAATTGCGATTTTTAAGAAAAAAAAAAAAAAGTTTATTTTCTTAATAAAAAAAAAAACTAAAAATCTTAAAAAAAAATCCTATGTAGTAGACTAGATAATTATGCATAGAATAGCCACAGAAAATTTCAAGTCAATCGGTTTATTAGTTTTCGAGATATCGTGAGCACCGATTTCAAAAACATGGTTTCGAGAAAAACGCGTTTGAAAATTTGTCAATGGGTAAGCGCACGTGTAACGAAGGCATTCATTGTCGGCCATAACTTCGTCATTTTTTCGAATTTCGACTTGAAACTTGGAGCAGACATTCTTAAGATATCAAACTTTAAGAAAATAAAATAAAAAAAAAATCGAACATTTTGAAATTCCTAGGTGGGTTTACCCCCTTAAGGGATTTCTGTATACTTTCGGTCGAAGCAGAGATCTAGGAAGGGTGGGCGTTTTTCGCAGTTATGCGTAAACAGTATAAAGGTTCCGGTCGTCCGTTTTTTTTCTGCGTTTCCTTATAGCCAACTGCTTTATTATGCTGATGAAAATAGTAGTGTCGAAATCTGTCCCCTTTTTCTTCCCCAATTTGATTCGTAAGCGAAGATAGTTTAAATAATTATTGTTATCGCCGGAGAGCATAGCTAAGCAGAAACTAAACTCTCACCCATACAGCCGGAAATGCCAGCGCGTACTCTGCGGATGCTAAACAACACCCGCTCTCTCTCTAAACGGCAACGTTAAATGTTACAATGTATTACTAATAGAGTGAAACATAGCGAGTTGAGACGATTCTATTTGGTGTTGTTTTGCGTTTGCCACACGGAGTGGCCACATCTTTATTAAATTTGTGACTTTGGCCGTCAAGAACAATTACGAAAAGTGGTGAAATTCACATATACACAGAGAAGTGTTGATTTCATTCAGACACATGCGGACAAATGGAACTGCGTAGCAAGAAAAAGTTAAAGTTTGACTCTAGAGACATGGCTGCCAATTCGACACCAAGGCCAAATGGTTAATCTACATATGGATCCAATGGGGCGTCAACTTCGGAGGACGACGTGGAGTTCGACAAAGAAAGTACAATAATGAGCGCAAAGCAAAATGATCGGCAGAGCGACATTTACCGGGATCTAATGGAAATTATGAAAAGTAAAAAAGTTGAACAGGCAAACCAAATTGCCAAATTGGAGGAGCGATTGATGAACATGTGCCACAGTGAAATAAGATATGCATGTGAAACATTAAAAGAAGAAGTACGGCGTAAGAATGTACATTCTGTGCAACCAAACATGCACAATCAAGATAACAGGGTGATTACGGTACAAGAATGCAGCTCTACTGCAGGCACAAACAACCCTCCTGCCTTTGATGGCAGGCATGGACTCGATGCCATGGGGGCATTCAAGATTTTGGCGCAACTGGAGGCACAGATCACCCTTGTGCTAGTGGAGGCAGATATAACCCTGCTGCAATTGGAGGCACGCATGGACTAGCATGTCTAGAGGGACCAAATGGATCCCTCCGGATATGCTCCGCATATGTGGGGCACGACCAGGAACCCCTCCCCCCAAACCTGAGGCAAGTCCTCTCATCTAACCTACTGGTGGGTAATTCGGGAAACAAACCCACCTTTATTATCAAAAACCGAAGGGAGGTACTTGATATCACCCTTCTCTCTGAATCCCTGAAGAACTCTCTTAAGTCGTGAAGAGTGCTGGAGAAGCACTCATTCTATGACCAATTCCAATATCGAATTCACGCTAGGTTTCGATAGGTTCAACCCAGTCTCTTTCCGGAACCACCGGAGGACTGACTGGGAGAAATATAGATCCCAGCTGAGTAAGATCCTCAAGCCCCCTCCAGCCCCAACCCTCTCGGACTTTTGTCCAGAGGGGCTGGAGCGTCTCGTTGAAACTTTAGGATAGGTCCTGCCCCCGTAGCAAGAATGGGGAGAAGACTGGGAAGAAGCCACCATGGTGGTGTAAGGAATTAGGCTGCCTCAAGAAGACCACGAGGCAGTCCTTCAATACAGCCAAGAGCGCCAACACGGACGCATCTTGGTGTCTCTATAAAGCGAACTTGTCCCTGTACAACAGGGAATTAAGAAAGGCCAAAAGAAGGGCATGGTCCGACTTTTGCTCAGGAATCCAGGACTACTCTGAGGCGTCTAGGCTGAGGAAGGTCCTCTCGTCGACGCCCTCCAACCCGGGCTTCGTCAAGCGTCCTGATGACAGCTGGACGACCTCTAGTGCGGAAACTCTCGGAGTTCTCCTGGATGCTCACTTTCCTGCTAGCTCTTTCCAGAGCAGCCCACCTAACCCCCCGAAACGGCGGGGTCCGTCCGAAATGGCATACCTTCTTACTGATAGGAACATTAAATGGGCAACTAACAGATTCAGCCCATATAAATCCCCAGGGGTGGACGGCATCATACCTGCACAGCTCAGCTACGCAGCCGAGCTATCCACGCCCTGGTTTCGACTGATCTTTTCGATCATCCTGGACACAGGAGTCATTCCGAATGGATGGCTCCGCTCAAAAGTTGTATTCATCCCCAAGGCAGGCAAGCCATCGCATTGCACGCCAAAGGACTACAGGCCGATAAGCCTTTCCTCGTTTCTACTCAAGACGCTGGAGAGACTCATCAGTCTACATCTCAGAACTAATATTCCCCAATCATCCTTATCAGGATCTCAATACACGTATAGGAGGGGCTGATCGACAGAGACAGCACTCCATTCGCTTACCACTATAATAGAAAAATCGCTCCACGAAAAGGAGTTCACACTCGTCGCCTTCTTGGATATAGAATGCGCCTTTAACAACATTCTCCCAGACTCATTTACGACGGCACTGACTTAGTTGGGAATTGATCAACACTCGGTGGGTCTCATTGACCGGATCTTGCGCAGCAGAATGGTGGAGGTAACACTGGGGGGGTCAACCATCTCCAGACAAGTCAACAGAGGCACACCTCAGGGCGGAGTCCTCTCCCCTCTCCTATGGAATGTGGCGGTCAACGAACTGCTCCTGGGCATAGAAGAGGGCGACTGTCGTGCTGTGGCCTACGCGGATGATGTTGCCTTGGCATTTACGGGAAAATACCCGCAAACCCTCTGTGACAGGATGAGCGACAGTCTTCGGTTCCTGGCGGATTGGACTGCCAGGTGCGGACTGGGAGTACACCCAGCGAAGACCGAACTGGTTCTTTTAACTAGGAAATACAAGATCCCCAAAGTGATACCCCCTAAGCTTTGTGTGATACCTCTACCCCTTAAAAATCCGGCCAAATATCTAGGGGTAATCCTGGACAGAAAACTAGACTGGGGCCTCAACACGGACGAGAGGGCCAAAAAGGCCACAATCGCGCTCTACACCTGCCGCAAGGCTATCGGGCTAAAATGACCCCAAAAATAGTCCGTTGGCTGTACACGGCTATCATTCGCCCGATACTCCTCTACGGAGTGTCAATCTGGTGGCCAGCTTTAAAGCGGTCTTCCTGCCTGGACAAGTTAAGAAAAATCCAACGCATGGTTGAGATCTGTATGACAGCCAGCCTGCGCACAACTCCGGGAGACGCCTTGGACGTTCTCTTGGATATCCTCCCAATGAAATAATGGGAGAGATGACCGCGTCACTCTCGGCACAAAGGCTGAAGGGTGTGGATAAGATCGAGATTCGGAAACACGAACTTCGGCTCTGCCCCACACCTTACTGAGGGAAACACTGACTACTGTGTCCACACTGAACACCCCATCACACCCTTCCAGGTTTACATCCCCGATAGAACGGAATGGAACCTAGGACCCCCTGGACCCCTCCGGTCCCTTCACATCTACACGGATGGCTCAAAACTGGACGGCCGGGTGGGAGGAGCTATATACTCTGAACACCTGGGATTAAACGTCTCTTTTAGGCTACCCGACCACTGCAGCGTCTTTCAGGCGGCCCTGAAGTCACTCGAATCAATTTCTTCCAACTCGAAGACCATCAACGACTGCCGCAGATCTCTTCACGAGATGACGGAGCAGTACGACCTCCACCTTATCTGGGTCCAAGGACATAGGGACATCGAGAGCAACTGCGCTGCCGATGAGCTGGCCCGGCAGGGTACAACCTCCCCTCTTCAGCCGGAGAGGGAGTCAGTTGACATGCCCTTGGCCACTCGCAGACTACTCTGTAGGGAGTACTTCCACCTTCTCGCGGACAGGAAATGGGAAAACCTCATCACCTGCCGCCACGCTAGGATGATCTGGCCACGCCGTTCACATAAACGCTCAGTGGAGCTATTGTCATTAAGCAGGGAAAGCTGCGCCCTTGCCGTTAGGGCTCTTACTGGTCACTGGCTACTTGGAACACATGTGTCCAGGCTGTCGGTGCACCATAATGACTTCTGTAGAAGCTGTAGGGATGAGGAGGAAGAGGACACCGTTCTTCACCTCCTCTGCCACTGTCCGGCCCTAAGCAGACGAAGACTGCAATACCTGGGCTTCACCACCCTTGTGGATCTCGCAGAGCTATGCGAGACATCATCCAATCGGGTTGGTCCTCTCTCACGTAGTACTGGTTATCGGCCCATGAGTACGTGCATCGGACGGGGACCTAAGCCTATGCGGCATCACAAAGAAGCTCAGGCTCTAGTGGATGGACCGGCTCTTTGAGCCGGCCATCACCGCCCTAACCTAACTTAACCTAAGAAGCAGCACCACGTAATATTACACCCAGATGATTCCCAAGAAAAAGAAGAGAAAATTGAACCGAAAGAGGCTACGATCAATACGATTAATCCGGAAACCCAAACATTTTTGTTACAAGTTTTGGCCATCGAAATTATGGGTCCAAACAACAATATTATTTAAGCGTACGCATTCTAGACGAAGGATCATCTGCTTCATTGATAAACGAAAACTTAGCAGTTATGTTGGGCGAACGGGAACCGAAACGAAAGTTGACTTTGAATTGGATAGAAAATCACGACAAAAGAGTTTTTATCAATGGAATGCAATCTTCGCATTAGACCTTCTGAAGTGGATAAAAAATGGCTACATATAACCGGAAATTCTGTACCTAAATTAGATTTACCATTGCAGTCAGTAGATATTGGGAAACTTACAAAAAAGTACGCACGGCTACGAAATTTGCTAATTTGCTAATTGGAATTAATAATTGTCATTTGATAGCAAAAATCAAAAGTATAGGTTAAGATACAAATCTAGTTGCAGCCAAACTCCATTGGGTTGGCTTGTGTATGGCTCGAACGAAGACAAACAGGAGGATTTATCTTGATTATCAGTGGTCCTACACGCGTGCCCAAAAGAAGATAACTCAGACCAAGATATTGAAAAAATGATTGAAGAATACTGCACAACGGAGAACTTTGGAGTAATGATACCGAAAAAGCCATTGGAACCGGCAGATATTTCCAGAGCGAGGGAAAAATACAACTGAAATATTAGAACGAGGTTATGAGACTGGTCTACTTTGGAAGACATGCGGTTAAATTGCCGAGTAGCTACAACATTGCTCTTCAAAGGATGCTCGGAGTAGAAAACAAAATGAAAACATTAGGAAAAATTGACAGAAAAAAATATGACAATGCCATTATGGACTTCGTCAAAAAAGTATACGCTGTTAAAATGTCAGAGAAAGGAGCAAGTCTCATTGGACTAAGGACCTGGTATTTACCCCACTTTGGCGTCATTAATGTTAATAAACCCAAGAAAATGAGATTGGTTTTCGATGCAGCTGCAACGATCGATAGTGTTTCCCTAAATTCCATTAAAAGGACCTGATGAAACCCACCATTGACTTCGATTCTTTTTAAATTCCGACAAGGGAAATTCGCCGTATAAACATTATAAAGGAAATGTTTTTGCAGCTACAAGTTCAAAAAGAAGATTAAGATTTATAAAGATTCCTTTGGAGACATGGCAATCGTAATGCTCAGGTTGAAACATATAAGATGACTGTCCTTATATTTGGAGCAGCATGCACTCCCTGTTGTGCACACGTACGTAAAGAATATCAACGCACAAAATGCTGAATGTTTCAAGGAAGATGTTATCGATGCCATTCAGACGAAGCATTATGTGGATGACTACTTTGCTAGTTTTGAGTCCGAGAAATAAGCATTGGAGATCAGTCAGAAAGTTAAAAGAGTACACAGGATGGGAAAATGTGAGCTCAGAGCCTTTGTATCTAATTCCAACCAAATTCAAGAATTGTTAAATGATACAAAAGAAAACAGCGCGGAGGAACAAACCGTTCACATGAGCTGCGATTCCACCGACAAAACTTTGGGAATGTATTGGGATAGTAAGGTGGTAAGGGTGCATCAGACCAAGGCAAGATCAGCATAATATTTGCTGATGTATATTCCTTGGGCCACTGGTGCATCAAGTCGACTCGTAGGTATATATCAATCTGATAGACACCACCTTCTCCTCGGAGAGGGTCCTCCGCGCGGTACCTCCTGGAAACGTACCTCGGTACGGCTATTTCGAGCGGCAATTTCCCGTGAATCCCACACCTTTAGCACCTATGACTCCTCATCCCTACCGAGACCTGGGAAAGTCTTAAAAGGACCTCCCCTCAAGTCAGGGGTGTCAAGCGATCCGTGCCCCCTGACTTTTGGTTCGCAGCTGAGGGGTTAATCCAGCTGTGTCTGAACGGAGCCTTCTCAGGGCCGGGCAACCCTGGGTCGTAAGATGCCTTGCCGCGGCTTTGGGGCGAAGCCGCTGTCGACCTTTTTCAATGCCCCAAACCCCCTCTGGCCCGCTGCGCTTGCCAGGTCGAGCAACGCGGGCGATCATGCATATGAAATGGAACAAAAATACCGAGATTCGGAACTCCCGGAAGAGGATAAACCCCAAACTTTGTCGGAAGCGAACGAGGAGGAGTTGCTGAGGCCCAGATTGGTCTCGGCAACTCACCATCTATCGGGAACCGATGACGACCAGCTGCCGATGTCAAGCAAGGACATCCCGGCTCCATCGCGACCCGAGGGGAGAGCAAGTATCACTCCTCCAAACACAAAGGTGGGGCTCAGCTGGGCACCACCGCAGATACAGAATTAACACAGCTCACACATCACCAAAGAAGAGCGAGCGTCAATAGAGCCCGCTTCATCCTCGGCAAGATTGCCAAGAATGAGGCTGAGGGCAAAACAGACCCCCGAGACGCTGAGAACAAGGCCCAATTCCTTGCGGAGATCGCGGAATATGAAGCGAATCGAAAGGCGACCCGGCGGCGCTCCAGCCCTCTCAGGCGAAACGTAATCGCTCGCAAGAAGTGGGCGAGAGCGCACCTAAGAGAGCGAAGGACCCACAGGGTAAGCCATGGGCGACAACCTTCGTCAGCAAGGCGAAGAAGTTCAGTGAGGTGGCCAGAGACAGTCTGGCTATGGCTCTGGTGGACGAGCTCCACGACGACGGTCGTCTGCTGTCGGAGAAGTGGGAGGAGATCGAGGCCAAGTTGGCCGACATGGTAACCGACAGGTTGGTTGCCGTGCCGACCGGCCCCATCCCCTCCTTCGACTCCTCAGACGTGGTCCTCACCGGGTCATCAGGTGCGACGATGGGTTTTCGAGGACCTTCCTGGCGGAGTGTGTGGCTAAGGTTAGCGACTCCTGGGCTGGCCTTAAGATTAGGCTAGTCCACGCCAGGGAGATTCCGAGGAGACCCAGAGACCGCATCTGGTTGCCGAAGGGGCAAACTGATCATGCAAGGGCGATCGCTTGTCTGAAGGCCCAGAATCCGGATATCCATACAGAGGACTGGACCATCCTCAAGGCCAAAACAGAGATGAAGACGAGCCAGCCGTTCCTTCTCCTTATTAACCAACGCTGCCTGTCGAAGCTCGAAGCGAATGACCGCAAGGTCCGGTACGGCTTACGGAAGGCCAAGTCTTCCTTGATGAGCCGAACAAGATTCTAGAGAAGGTCGATGACACCAACAAGCTGTTGGATGATATGGTCCGACAAGTCCCCCGATAGAACCCCAACTAACCCCGATGTCGAAACTCGTGCAGATTAACCTGAAGCGCAGCACCTATGCTTCAGTAAATCTCACGATCATTCTCAGGGAGAAGGATATCGACATCGGACTGATACAGGAGCTTTGGACCAGGGACGAGCAAGTTTCTGGACTAAGGATCCCAGGATACACAATACTGTGCACTAAATCGGTAGGTAGGTCAAGGCATGCATAGTAGTTAAGAATTATTTTAACGCTTTTCTCTGTTTCAATCTTTGCACAGCAGATCTAGTAGTAGCTAAATTCGCCTCTGCCTACATGGCCCACGACGATCCGGCCCCGCCTGAGCCTGTCGTCAAGCTGCTGCAATGGGCCGAAGACACAAAGACGACCCTGGTGCTGGGAACGCGAGGCAATCGCTCTGGGGAAGCTCGGAAACGAATGAGAGAGGTGAGTCTCTTTTTGACTATATTATTAGTCTTAAAATTACGATTTGTACGGAGGATTTTCACGGTTGGGAAGAGGTGTTAGATATCACCCTTCAAATAGAATATGGCAAATATAAAGTCGAGAACTGGAGAGTGTCGACCCAACTCTCCTTTTCGGACCACAGATACATCTTCTTTGACTTATCGGCTTCGGTAAATAAGCCGATACCGAGTCGTAACCCCCGCAGGACAGACTGGGACAAATTCGGGGAAATTGTCCTCTCAAAAGTCAGCAACAGGAGGGTAAAAGTAAAATCCTCCTCTAAGGCCCTCGACAAGGAAGCGCAGAAAGCATACAAAAAAGCAGTATGAATGAATCTTGGAAGAGCTACTGCGAATCATTAGAAGGCATAAAAGATACGGCAAGATTAAGCAAAATCCTTGCCAAGGGGCACACAAGCCCTACTCTAATCAACAGACCAGACGGCTCTGCCACAATGACAATAGAGGAGTCACTAGAGCTACTAGTCGACACTCACTTCCCGGGGAACCTACGAGAGAACTCGGCACCCGAGGAAGGCACAAATGCACAGACAGACACACAAACGAAACATATTATCACCATGGAGCGAATCCAGTGGGCAATAGATTCTTTCGACAAATACAAAAGCCCGGGCCCGGACGGCATAATACCGGCAATGCTACAAACTGCCAAAGGAAGCCTCTGTAGATGGCTTAAGGCCATATACAAGTCTTGTATAAGACTAAAGCACATCCCGCTCAGGTGGAGGGAAGCCAAAGTCATATTTACACCAAAGCCAGGCAGAAGGGGGCACATTCTAGCGAAGGACTATAGGCCGATCAGCCTAACATCCTTCGTCCTGAAGACCCTAGAAAGACTACTAGATGTTTACATTCGAGAAAGAATTGAGAGACACCACCTATCGGACGCGCAGCATGCATACCGAAAAGGTCGGTCAACAGAAACAGCACTACACGAAGTTGTAGGTCACGTCGAGAAGACACTACAATACAAACAATACACGATGGCCGCCTTCCTAGACATCGAAGGTGCGTTCAATAACGTGAACGCCGACTCCATCCTGAGCTCCCTCACCTCGATGGGCATTGAGAGAGGCATCAGAGAATGGATCGGAGTTAAGCTAACAAGAGTGGCACTCACTTCACACGGTCAGTGAAGAGAGGAACACCTCAGAGCGGCGTCTTATCGCCTCTACTTTGGCTCATAAACATTAATAACATATTGGAAGAGCTCAATAAGGGTGGCGTCAAAGGAGTAGCCTACGCAGATGACGTGGTGCTGCTAGTATCCGAACCCTACCCTGACGTTATTAGTGAGATAATGACAGGAGCGCTGGGTCGCTTAAACATATGGGCAAAGACCTGCGGATTAGGTATTAACCCAAATAAAACAGAACTTATGCTCTTCACTAGAAGGACTAAGATACCAGCATATAATATGCCCAGAATAGATGGCGTAGAGCTAAAACTATCAGAGAAGGCTAAGTTTCTCGGTGTGATACTAGACCCGAAGCTTTCGTGGAAAGGAAACATTACTGAAAGAGTGAGGAAGGCAAGTATTGCTTTCTACTCTTGCAGGAAAATGTTCGGAGATAATGGGGACTACACGCAAAGATAATAATATGGCTTTACACGGCGGTTGTTTGGCCAATTTTAACATACAGAGCCCTAGTAAGGTGGCCAGCGCTAACTAGAGCTTATAACATCTCAAAGTTAACGAGAATACAGAGAGCAGCTTGTGCAGGCGTGACGGGAGCTATGCGATTATGCCCCGCAGCAGCACTAAATGCTATCTTGGACATAATGCCGATAGAACTGTTCGTAAAGGACAAGGCCGCGCAGAGTAAGACTGAAAGCAAGTAACTGCTGGAGGGAATACGGCGTAGGCCACGGCAAGATACTGGAAGGAATCAAGATAGAAGCAAACGCACAAATGGACTACAGGTCTACGGAGTTGAACTTCGGAAATGCCTACACGACCACATTCCCAACAAGGGTAGACTGGAGAAGGAAGAGAGTAACCGGGGCAGAGGAGGTATCCCTCTACACCGATGGCTCCAGAATGAGCTGCGGCGTGGGGGCTGGGATCTTCGCTGAGCAATGGGGGATCGAGGAGTCCTTCACTCTCTCAGATTCAGCGACGGTTCTTCAGGCTGAGGTACTCGCCATAACGGAAGCAGCCAAGCTTTCGATACGGCGAGAACTTAGCGACACCAAAGTACGGTTTTACTCTGATAGCCAAGAGGCTATAAAATCCGTAGCGGCCGTGAGAACAAAATCACGGATGGTGGCAGAATGCAAGAAAGCCCTTAATAGCCTTGCAGAGAGAAACGAGGTACAAGTAACATGGGTACCGGGTCATTGCGACATCCCAGGGAACGAGAAAGCGGACGAACTAGCCCGAGCAGGTTCGCAAGGGCAAGATATCAACGCAGTGACATCGATCTCGTTAAACTCGGTCCAGACAAGGATCCATGACCATTTCAAACAGACAGCCAACAAGGAATGGTCAAGTAAGAGCGAACACAAGAGATCAAAGAAATGTTGGCCGACATACGGCAAGAATCGAACCAGAGAGGTGCTATCCAACAGCAAGCGGGATATCAGAAGATTTACAGCAGTCGCAACAGGTCTTTGGGCGATTGGAACGCACGCAATGAAGATGGGGCTGCCACAAAACGCTAGCTGTAGAAGCGGCAAAGAAGTTTCGGAACCAGAGACACCAGAGGACCAGCTCTGCTTTTGTCCGGCCCTAAATCACATCAGACTACGTCACTTCGGTGCCTACCAGCTGGAGTCACTAGAAGGCATAGGAGAGCTGAAGGTCTCAGCGATCCTAGGCTTTCTCAGCGACCCAGGTTGGTACTAAAGTGCAACTACGTCCACAACATGACAACAGAGGGAGTGGACCAAAAAAGAGCTCTAATTGGAGGCTCCAGTAAGGGGCTTCACCACTACAACCTACCTACATTGATATAGTAATTCTGACAATTTTGTTTTCGATCTCAAATTGAACCGTGTCGACAAAGAAATTGTAAAAGGAGAGAAATGCCCCACTAAGCGCCAACTACTAAGCCTTGCCATGTCCGTATTTGACCCCTTTGGAATGTTAACGGACTTAATGATACATGGAAAAATCTTGATCCAAGATCCAGAAAAATTTATTTTTAAAATTTAAAAATTGGGTCATTTTATTGGAGCAAGCAAAACATTTTCGATTGGGTAGATGCTATATGCCAAGGATATAATCGAGTTGCACATTCTTGTTGATGCAAGCGAACAGGCCTTCGCAACCGTAGCTTAATGGCGAGTAATTTGTGGAGAAGATACCAAATTAGTCTTTATTGCAGGCAAGACCAGATTTGCATCATTGAAGATGTTATCGATTCCCAGATTCGAGTTAGAAGCAGCGGTTTAAGGAACACGTATGAAAAATACCATTTTAGAAAACCATGACGTGACTGTGTATGAAACTACACTATGGTCGGACTCGCGAACTGTCATTTCTTGGATACAATCAGATCATCGACAGTTTAAGCCTTTCTTTGCACATCGGGTCAGCGAAATATTGGAATCGACTGCTGAAAATAATTGGCGAGGGTGCCCACTCATTTAAACACAGCAGACAAAGCAACAAAGTCAAGCCCCCGACCAAAGTATTCATTCAAAAACCAATGGATTAGCGGTCCCGAATTTTTACTTGCTGAAAAGGATACTTGGCCGGCAATGGAGTACAGTCCAATCGCAGATGACAGTATTGATAGGCGTAAAATCACAATGACTATAAAAACTAACCAATTTGTAGATATCAGTAGATTCTCGCGCTATCTAAGGTTGAAACGTGTGATGGGATGGGTTTTGAGATTTGCTTACAATTGTCGGAAGAAGATTCAACAAAGAGGTAAAGGAGAATTACCTACACATGAGTTAATTCTGGCTGAATTAAAATTGTGTAGAATGGTTCAAAAGCAAGTATACGCGGATGAGGTGGCTGACTTACAAAGATTAGAATCAGTTTCTAAGAGCAGTTCAATGAAGAAGCTTTCTCCAAAACTAAATGCATGTGGAGTAATAGTTGTGGCGGGAAGAATTGACTATGCCATCGCTATACCAAAAACACTACGTCAACCAATAATATTACCAGCCCGACAGAGCTTCACTGAACTTATTGTGAAATGGTTTCATGAAATCTATCATCATTAAAACGACGAACCATTGTAAATGAAATAAGACGCAAGTTTTGGATCATAAATCTACGAAAAGCTGTTGTTCGAGCAAAATCAATTTGTCAATATTGCAAAAATCACAATGCCAAGCCAATCGTTCCTTTAATGGGTCAATTACCCAAGGAGAGAGTAACACCGTATCAACGACCTTTTACCTATACAGGACTAGACTACTTTGATCCAGTTTTGGTTACCATCGGAAGACGACAGGAAAAAGGTGGGTTGGACTTTTCACGTGCCTAACAATCAGAGCCATGCACTTAGAACTAGCTGCCGATTTGAAAAGTCCTCAAAAAAAAAAATGGGAAAAAATTTCGTCGGAGAGGAGGAAAGAATTAACTGCGGAGGGAGGAGGGCGGGGGCGCCCCCGGGGAAGAAGGAATCAAGCAAAGCAAACGCACAAATGGACTACAGGTCTACGGAGTTGAGCTTCGGAAATGCCTACACAACCAACATTCCCAACAAGGGTAGACTGGAGAAGGAAGAGAGTAACCGGGGCAGAGGAGGTATCCCTCTACACCGATGGCTCCAGAATGAGCTGCGGCGTGGGGGCTGGGATCTTCGCTGAGCAATGGGGGATCGAGGAGTCCTTCACTCTCTCAGATTCAGCGACGGTTCTTCAGGCTGAGGTACTCGCCATAACGGAAGCAGCCAAGCTTTCGATACGGCGAGAGCTTAGCGACACCAAAGTACGGTTTTACTCTGATAGCCAAGAGGCTATAAAATCCGTAGCGGCCGTGAGAACAAAATCACGGATGGTGGCAGAATGCAAGAAAGCCCTTAATAGCCTTGCAGAGAGAAACGAGGTACAAGTAACATGGGTACCGGGTCATTGCGACATCCCAGGGAACGAGAAAGCGGACGAACTAGCCCGAGCAGGTTCGCAAGGGCAAGATATCAACGCAGTGACATCGATCTCGTTAAACTCGGTCCAGACAAGGATCCATGACCATTTCAAACAGACAGCCAACAAGGAATGGTCAAGTAAGAGCGAACACAAGAGATCAAAGAAATGTTGGCCGACATACGGCAAGAATCGAACCAGAGAGGTGCTATCCAACAGCAAGCGGGATATCAGAAGATTTACAGCAGTCGCAACAGGTCTTTGGGCGATTGGAACGCACGCAATGAAGATGGGGCTGCCACAAAACGCTAGCTGTAGAAGCGGCAAAGAAGTTTCGGAACCAGAGACACCAGAGGACCAGCTCTGCTTTTGTCCGGCCCTAAATCACATCAGACTACGTCACTTCGGTGCCTACCAGCTGGAGTCACTAGAAGGCATAGGAGAGCTGAAGGTCTCAGCGATCCTAGGCTTTCTCAGCGACCCAGGTTGGTACTAAAGTGCAACTACGTCCACAACATGACAACAGAGGGAGTGGACCAAAAAGAGCTCTAATTGGAGGCTCCAGTAAGGGGCTTCACCACTACAACCTACCTACATTGATATAGTAATTCTGACAATTTTGTTTTCGATCTCAAATTGAACCGTGTCGACAAAGAAATTGTAAAAGGAGAGAAATGCCCCACTAAGCGCCAACTACTAAGCCTTGCCATGTCCGTATTTGACCCCTTTGGAATGTTAACGGACTTAATGATACATGGAAAAATCTTGATCCAAGATCCAGAAAAATTTATTTTTAAAATTTAAAAATTGGGTCATTTTATTGGAGCAAGCAAAACATTTTCGATTGGGTAGATGCTATATGCCAAGGATATAATCGAGTTGCACATTCTTGTTGATGCAAGCGAACAGGCCTTCGCAACCGTAGCTTAATGGCGAGTAATTTGTGGAGAAGATACCAAATTAGTCTTTATTGCAGGCAAGACCAGATTTGCATCATTGAAGATGTTATCGATTCCCAGATTCGAGTTAGAAGCAGCGGTTTAAGGAACACGTATGAAAAATACCATTTTAGAAAACCATGACGTGACTGTGTATGAAACTACACTATGGTCGGACTCGCGAACTGTCATTTCTTGGATACAATCAGATCATCGACAGTTTAAGCCTTTCTTTGCACATCGGGTCAGCGAAATATTGGAATCGACTGCTGAAAATAATTGGCGAGGGTGCCCACTCATTTAAACACAGCAGACAAAGCAACAAAGTCAAGCCCCCGACCAAAGTATTCATTCAAAAACCAATGGATTAGCGGTCCCGAATTTTTACTTGCTGAAAAGGATACTTGGCCGGCAATGGAGTACAGTCCAATCGCAGATGACAGTATTGATAGGCGTAAAATCACAATGACTATAAAAACTAACCAATTTGTAGATATCAGTAGATTCTCGCGCTATCTAAGGTTGAAACGTGTGATGGGATGGGTTTTGAGATTTGCTTACAATTGTCGGAAGAAGATTCAACAAAGAGGTAAAGGAGAATTACCTACACATGAGTTAATTCTGGCTGAATTAAAATTGTGTAGAATGGTTCAAAAGCAAGTATACGCGGATGAGGTGGCTGACTTACAAAGATTAGAATCAGTTTCTAAGAGCAGTTCAATGAAGAAGCTTTCTCCAAAACTAAATGCATGTGGAGTAATAGTTGTGGCGGGAAGAATTGACTATGCCATCGCTATACCAAAAACACTACGTCAACCAATAATATTACCAGCCCGACAGAGCTTCACTGAACTTATTGTGAAATGGTTTCATGAAATCTATCATCATTAAAACGACGAACCATTGTAAATGAAATAAGACGCAAGTTTTGGATCATAAATCTACGAAAAGCTGTTGTTCGAGCAAAATCAATTTGTCAATATTGCAAAAATCACAATGCCAAGCCAATCGTTCCTTTAATGGGTCAATTACCCAAGGAGAGAGTAACACCGTATCAACGACCTTTTACCTATACAGGACTAGACTACTTTGATCCAGTTTTGGTTACCATCGGAAGACGACAGGAAAAAAGGTGGGTTGCACTTTTCACGTGCCTAACAATCAGAGCCATGCACTTAGAACTAGCTGCCGATTTGTCAACAGATGCTTGTATTCTATGCATAAGGAATTTCGTGAACAGAAGAGGTATTCCCGTAACAATACGATCAGATATGGGAACGAATTTCGTCGGAGCAGACAACGAATTAAAGCATGTTAAAGATCTTTTTGACTGGAATTACATTAAATCAAAAATGTCCAATAAAGGAATAGACTGGCAGTTCAATTGCCCTTCTAATCCCACTTCAGGTGGATGCTGGGAACGCTTGGTAAGGTGAACCAAAAGTTCTGAGCGTAACGCTCAAGGAGAAATCACCACATGTTGAAAAGCTAAGAAGCTTACTTATTGAAGCTGAAAATATAATAAATAGTCGACCTCTCACTCACCTTCCAGTTAACATAGATGACCCGGAGCCTTTAACGCCTAATCATTTCTTGCTGGGGACGACCAATTCTACTCAAACGCCAGGAGATGTTAACAATTTTTGCCATCGTAAGCAATACCGCATTGCACAGCAATTAAAAGATCTCTTTTGGAGTCGATGGATTAAAGAGTACTTGCCGACTTTAACTAGACGAACCAAATGGCATACAAGGACTAAGCCAATCGCCAATGGAGATCTGCTAGTGGAGGCACATATAACCCTGCTGCAATTGGAGGCACGCATGGACTCGGAGCGAATTTTTGCGCTCACAAACCTTGTGCCACTGGAGGTACGCACAACCCTGCTGCCATTGATGGCAGGCATGGACTCGGTGTCATTGGGGGCACTCAAGATCTCGGCGCCATTGGAGGCGCAGATCACCCTAGTGCCTGCTGCAATTGGAGGCAAGCATGGACTCGGCGCGACCTTTGGCAATAGGGCGCACGCGCGATTGTCCAGCTGCTCCTTGTCGGCTATGTGGGGTGGTGATCTTGGCCCTATGCCTCAACCTGATAAAAATCCCAGAATATTCAAATGAATTCGCATGCAGCGACAAGAATAGGTTTAGGGCAGAAATAACGCAGAAAATGGATAGCAGTTAATTTTCCCCCCAAAACTTCTTTGAGATACCCTGGCGTTCTTGGCGTTCAATACATTATAAATTTTATTCTTAAAAGCTAACAAAATGGTAATAAAACATATGGGCTAGAGTAGCAGGCATGCGCCAAAAACATAGGCAAGAAAAAGATTAAAATCGCATGCGATAAAAAATGCAGGCCTTACACAGCTATTAAAATTCAATGCGAATGGAATTTCAACTAGAATAATAATTCCAATTCTAACAATAATCAGCTCCCATCTACTGGCAAGCGAAGTAATAAACTCTATTTAAAAACGCCTTATCGACACATTTTATAAGTTACGTTAACAATGCGATCCCTGCTCTGGTGGTAAAGACAATAACTGCGAAAGGGTGAAGGGGACAGACCAACAGCTGCGAATTAGGTTCTAATCCCAATATTCCGCTCTAGGCATTGGCCTTGGCCTTGAAATCGCATTCCTCCTCTTCTATTCTCTAGCGGCTCTAAAACTGTGACCTAGTTTTTACCCGGACAGTGGCGGACAGTGACACAAGGAATTTAAATCGCCGACTCATTTATTTGCAACAACTGATGCCTCAATCAGCACCTTTAAGATTACGTGGTTAAACACCCACCAGCGATCCGGAGTTCCACCGACGAAAGCGCTTCCGTTGAAGTCTGCCGCACCTGTTAGGAGCTAAAATCTTTTTTTTTCTCTCTTTATATTGGTCGATGACCCACTGTGCCCTCTTGCCCTCTTGCAACAACAAAAAAAAGGAAGAAGAAGGGGGAGCTCTAAACGGACAAGAAAATATTTGGTCGACTTTGCCGTTATCTTTTCCCTCTCTCCTTCGCACTGCCACTTCTCACTTTCTTATAACTAAACTTATTCCACTAAACAAAAAAAACTAGCCTACTATTTCCCGGCCTTCCGCATCTCGTTCACTGCTTCCTCTCTCTTTTCCGCTCGCGCCGTCGATCAGCGGTTTTCACCCGATTTGGAATTTTCCCGTGCAATAAACGCCAACCGCGCGACAAAATTCCGTTCGCCCGTCGAACTATACTCCGTAAATGGAACTGCGGGCTGGGACTTGGGTTCTCTCTTCTCGTCCCCTCGTTTTTCTCCGACGTGAGAGCGGGCGCGATTAGCTCGCCCTCAGTTTGATGTTCAGCCGTATATTTGGTTCAAATAACACTATATTTTCAGCGCCAACTCTGGATAAAGATATATTTCTTGAACAAATGCAACCTCTACACTTTTATAAGGCATAGCTTACCCTTCAATTGGATTCAGCGCTGCCTATAACTGGATCTCCTTGCTTCTTTTTCACCAATTTTTTTCCTATCTGCCTCCTTCTGATTAGCTCTTTAATGCCGCACTAGCCTGGTGGACGATCAAATTGGAAAAGAAGGATGGCGTCGAGTCACTATCGTTGGGAACCACCTCGGCTCTCTCTGGCCACCTACGGTATCTGCCGAAATCTGACAGATGCCTCTGTTGCCTCTTTCCCTGCTAAAACCTGCTCTCTGCCTTTTCTCGTCTGCCCCCTTAATTCTTCACGGGAATGAAATGTAGATGGCGCCACCGCCTTTCTCGCCTGCATCCCTAAATGTCTTGCCACAAGCGCTACAAGTCACCGAATCATGTACTCAGGCCACCATTAGGAAAAGCCTCAGAAACGCTGAGACTGTTCCAGCGAATTTTCATATATTTTCTTGTACCGTATCCACGTTCCAGAAGCGGCAATATCGGAATATTTATTATTCTCGATCATTTTTCAAAATTTGTCTTCTTAAAACCAGTTAAGAAGATAAACGCCAGTTTGGTCATTAAATACCTCGAAGGAGAGCTGTTTATGACTTTTGGAGTCCCAGAGACGGTAGTGTCTGACAACGGGTCCCAATTTCGTTCCGAGGCATTTCAAAAACTAATGCGACAGTACGAAATATCGAAATATACATTGACAGCTGTCCATTCGCCTGAAGCCAATGCTTCTGAGCGAGTAAATCGGTCTGTTATCGCTGGCATAAGAGAGTATTTGCGTCCAGATAAAAAGGACTTGGACGAATGTTTAAATAAAATTTGTTGTGCCTTAAGGACCTCAATTCATTCAAGTATAGAAACTACTCCATACTATATGGCCTTTGGTCAACACATGGTTACAACAGGTTCTACATATTTCTTGTTGAGAAAACTGAATATATATATATATATTTTTTTTTTTTTATGCTTTGCTTTTATTTATTGAATCTTCTCATTTATGAGACTAACAATAAGTGTATCAAATCTTATACTATAACCTAACTAGGAGTCATGAAGACTGAGACAGTGGCCCTGACAAGTTATGGCTGGGTTGGAAGGTCTGTACGTTGCAGGCGGGTTCGTCTGGAGACCCGAGTCAAGACCCTTGCTAGAGGATTTGGGTGGACAGAGAGTTTTTCATTGTAGGACGCTTTTTGCCTGTCTATTTCATCTTTTACTGCGAGAATGCCGAGGTACTTGTGGATGATTTGGTTACGAATATACCATGGTGCCCCAGTGATAGTTCGCAGGATCTTTGATTGGGCGCGCTGTATGATGTCTATGTTGGTTCTGCTCGCGTTCCCCCACAGCTGGGAGCCATACGTCCAGATTGGCTTAAGAGTGGAGTTGTAGAGCAGGACCTTGTAGTCCAGACACAAGGGCGATCGTGAGATTATAATCCAGTGGAGGCTGCTGGCTTTCAGTTTTAGGTGCAGTTTCTTGCATTCGATATGTCTACGCCATGTTAGACGTCTGTCGAGGTGGATGCCGAGATACGTTACTTCATTAACTTGGGGGATCTGCGTGCTATTCATACAGAGCGGAGAGCAAGTTTGTCTGTTAAGGGTAAACGTTATGTGTTTACACTTTTGTTCGTTTATTTTGATACGTCAGTCAGATAGCCACTTCTCGACTACCACGAGGTGGTTGGCGAGTTGGGTTGTTGCACGGAATGGGCATCTGGAGCGGCTAAGGATCGCAGTGTCGTCGGCGAAGGTGGATGTTGTTAGTCGGTCGCTCGTGGGAATATCTGCTGTGTAGAGGACGAATAAAGTTGGCCCAAGTGCGCTACCTTGTGGGACCCCAGCTTCGATAGTGTAGCTGTCGGAAATTGTTGTGTTACATCTTACTGCGAAGGCTCTATTGTAGAGGTAGGATTCAAGGAGTTTATGAGTGTACCCGGGCCAGTGTGTTTTAATTTTATGCATGAGACCTTTTGAGCCAGACGCGGTCGAATGCTTGAGATACGTCGAGGAATATCGCGCTGCAATATTCCCTATGTTCGAAGGCTGTGCGAATTTCTGATGTTATTCTGTTTACTTGCTCTATAGTTCCGTGATTTTCTCTGAAGCCAAATTGATGGGCTGGGATAATGTTGTGGGCTCCCATATATGGTATTATGCGCGTTAGAAGGCATTTTTCGAATAATTTGGAAAAGCATGATAATAAACTTATTGGTCTGTAAGATGACGGAATCGTGTGATCTTTTCCGGGCTTCGGTATCATTATAATAATTGATTTTTTCCATTTCCTTGGATAGTAGCCGAGACTTATGATTCCATTGAAGAGTTTACAGATGACCTCAATAGCACAGTACGGAAGTTCCATTATCATTTTTGTAGTTATTAGGTCACCGCCTGGAGCCTTTTTTGGTTTTAGCTCCCTGATGACTTTTGTGATCTCGTTCGGCTGAAATGTGGTTGGCGTGGATTCAGTTTCGAGGTGGATTTGCGGGGGAACATAATCATTAGGTGCAGGGTTCGGCTGGAAGACGCCTCTGAGATTCTGAGATGTAAGGCAAATGATTCGGCTCTATCTTTGTCGCTGCGGGCCCAGCACCCAGAGGAATTCCTTATAGGGGTGACGGTTTGAATTGGAGAGCTTAGATTTGGGTGAGCCCTCCACAAGGGATGCTTTGTACTAGTTGGCGAGAGTTTTCCAATATATTTAAGTTGTTCATTTTCAGCTTCTTGCTTCAGGGCCCGGTTAAGATTGTGGGTGGCTTCAGTAAGACGTTGCTTTGAGCATGGCGATCTGCTGGTTTGCCACGCTCGTCGCAGACGCCTCTTTTCCTGAACCAGCTGTTCGATTTGCCGGTTGGTTTTGAACTTCTTAAATTCCCCATTTTTCCGTATAGAGGTTTAGATCCTGGCTGCTGTGACGAGTAGCTCTTCCAGGGCGGAGGAGGAGCAGTCGATGTCCGCTTCGATATTTAGTTGGGGAGTTAGCTCAATGTGGGAACTCACATACTTTCTGTATTTCATCCAGTTAGTGTTGTGCGACGTCAGCCTGTAGGGGTGGTCCGTAATTTCTGGTCTTTGAAGAAGGCATATCAACAAAGGCGAGTGGTCTGATGAGAGATCCGGTAGTGCTATGGCGCTTATTAGATTGCGTGGGATGTTTTTTGTCACCGCGAAATCAATTAGATCTGGGATCTTTCTTGGGTCTGCAGGCCAATATGTGGGGCTACCAGGAGAAACGTAGTCCAGTTTATTGCTCACCTTTATAAGTGCATTATACAGTTGCCTTCCCTTGGGAGTCACGAGGCGTGATCCCCAGTGCGTGTGTTTGGCGTTGTAGTCTCCTGCGGCTATGAAGCGATCCCCCAGGGTGTTGTAGAAGTCCATGAATTGACCTTCAGAGATATTAAATCGAGGTGGGCAGTAGACAGCGGCAATGCAAAAGGTTGCCGTTTCCTGAGTTCACTTTTATGGACGTGGCTTGCAGGTAATTTGTTGCAAACCTTTGATGAAAGTGGTGTTTGATGCGTTCTCTGATTAAGATGCCCGTTCCGCCGTGGGCCTTGCCATCCGGATGATCTGTGCGGTAAAAGGTATAACCTCTTATATGAAAGTTATATCTCGCTGTGAGGTGCGTTTCAACCAGCAGCATGACGTCGATGTGATTTACGTTTAGGAATTGAATTATTTCAAGTTTATGCAGTGAAATGCCGTTGGCATTCCACATGGATATACGTAGGTTAGTCATTTATTATTTGGACTGTTGTGCTACAAGCAACTGAACTACCATGTTCTGGTTCTGAACAAGGGTTTGCATGGTTGTTTTCATGAATGACATAAGTTCCATCATACTTTGTTGCATGTTGAAAATCATAGATTCCAATTTGCTTTGCGGCTGCCCTGGAACCTGCTGAGCATTTTCTGAGTGAGGCTGGGGTGGATTTTCCATGCCTGTTCTTAGTGCTTCGGCGTAGGAGATTCCCTTGGTTGTATTTAGCTGCCCAAATGATGATCTGGCTGCCTTGGCGAAAAATACGTCTGGCGTACTTTTTGAGTTGTAATAAACATTTTGCGTATGTTGCTGGTGCGTAGCTGTCGCTCGTCGCATGCGACTCTTCAGCTCCTTGTAGACCGCACAGCCTCTGTAGTTTGCCGTATGGTTTCCTCCACAGTTGCCACATTTTTTCATTTGGGGGTCTTCTTTGTTTGCGGGGCAGTTTACGGAGTTGTGGAAGTCTCCGCAGACTACGCAGACCGTCTGAAGTGTGCAGTATGTCTTGGTGTGTCCATACTCTTGGCAGTTTGTGCATTGAACAGGGCCGTTGCGTTTGTGGGGCTCTTCCACGGTGATTCTTCGATGCAGTAAGAGCTGCAGCTTGTAGATCGGGTGCACTTCGTTTTTCTTTAAGGCTTTGCTATCTGGTTCGAGCTCGACCTTGAAAAGAGGTTGCGGTTTTTTGTTTCTGTTAACAATATTACTAATATTTTTGGCACAGAAGCCCCTGGCCTTAAGGGCTTCTTGAATTTCAGAGGGGGTGACGTCAGGTTCTATACCTTTTAGCACAACTTGCAGTCCCTTGCTGCTTTTTAGTTGATAGGTGTAAAAGTTCTTTTTTGTGTCTTCCAGGTACTTAGACTCAGCTCGGAAGTGTTCTTCGGACTTTGTTTGAACCTTTGTTTCGTGTATGTTCCCTTTAATAAGCGGAAGAACATGGAAATTCTCGTCCCCGACCAGCGCAACAATTTTGTTGACCAGGGCGCTTGAACTTTTTTCCCTTATGTAAATAGGTGGGGGCTTAGGTTTCCTTGCGCTTAATCTGGATGTAGCGGTCCATACCGGTCTGTATAGCCGGGACCGCTTGTTGCTTATCGGAGCTAACTGTTTTTGTTGGCATTTTATTTGGTTCTGCAGCCGTTGGGACCGAACTCGCAATATTGGTAGTTGGTTTAATTATTGGTGGTGATTTTGCTGCGACTGCAGTAATTGTAGTACTGCTTGTTGTTGGAGCTTCATTCAGCGAAGCCGGCGGTTGTCTATATCGCGGGTTGAGAAATAAGAGTAGCAAGCATTTCTTGGGTTGACGGAGCTTCTACGCTCATTCTTTTGATCGCTGCTCATTTTTTGAGCTTGTTATGCGTGGCACTTATTTGTTTAAATTAAATGAGCACTTGTATTAATCATAACACTAGTTATGATTATATTTTTCTTTGTTTTTTAATTGTTAGCGTCTTTTCGCACTGTTTGGACTGATCCAGTATAATATTCTTTAAGTTTCCACTATTTCATCCACTATTTTAAATTGTTTTCCCGGAGCTCGCGCGAGACCACGTCCGCTCTATGTGGGAGTTGAACGTTGATTTGAAACTGAATATGTTAGACGATCGTTCGTTGATGTTCAATCGGCAAGATTCGTTCGAACTGATCCGTGATGAAGCGACTAAGCAAATGCAGAAAGCTCACGATCAGAACGATCACGCGAAGTTTCTTTTGCTGTAGGGCAGGAAGTGTTCCGTCGCAATTTCAAACAGAGTTGTTTTCAAACCGGATATAACGCTAAATTTGGGCCAGCATTTCTGAAAGCCCGCTGTTTATGCGAGGGGCCACTGTGCTGCCTCGGCGGACAGAGCTTTCGCTCTAGTCTGCTCTCGCCCCTCTTGTGGGCTTACGCTCTCGCGCTCCGGAGTTCGGGCTCGGGTTTCGTCGCTCTCCCGTGCTCGCTTAAGCGGGGTTAAGCGGGCGGGAGCGCGATTCTACTTTGTAAGCTAGTTTTTAGTTCCATGTATGAATGCGAAGATTAAAGTTTGAATTCCCACGACGGCCCCGCTTCTTGTTCTTCTTCCTCTGGTGTGGCTTTGGTTTCCCTTTAGGACTTCTTTTGCTCTGCGACGTGGGAATACAATTTCTACATTCTACCACTCGATCCAACGCTGCTTATTTTGAAAGACTAGATCGCCCCCTTACAAACATTATTCCTACAGAGCCGGATAAGGATTCCTCTCTTCTGCCAGCAGTTCCCGGCCTTTGGTTCCCCAAGATAAGTACGAATTTTCGTCATTTTTCTCACTGCCGGTCTTCAGCAGAGCTCCGAACATTCCATTTCGGTCGCACTGCTGTAAGATTATTTTTCCGTGTCAATTCCACCTCCGCGAATTTTCCTGACACAACGGCAGTTGAGGATTTCATTCCTCCTCGTCAATATTCGTTTCATTTGTCTCCGCTTCGCTTCTTTTTCGCGCCGCCATATTCCTCGCCGTTTTCGGTCCATACATCAAAGTGCAAACGGTCGCGGCATATGTACATATATATGTATGTGCATTGCAACGTGCACTAACCCTGCGAGTTGATTTAGGTGCGTCAGCAAGAATTTAAAGGATTAAAGAATTTAAACCATCAGGCTAGCAGCCGCAGTTGCCCACTGATGACGTCGGACGGAGCGGCAGGCATGAAGGTGGTTCAACTAAACTTGAACCACTGCGCGGCGGCACAAGACCTGCTGTCGCAGACAACGAGGGAGTGTGGTGTGGACCTGGCAGTGCTCAGCGAGCCATACAAGATCGGGAACAACCCCAACTGGGTAGCCGACAGCACGGGGAAAGCCGCCCACTGGACGTGCGGCGTAGATGCCACCCGACTGTCCGAGGTGTAAGCTTCAAATGGGTTTATTCGGGCGAAGGTAGGCAGCTGGTGGATATATAGTGTCTACCTTGCTCCGAGCCTCTCGCTGGAAGCTTTCTGCGACAGCGTGGATCGCTTGGCAACCAATGCAACGGGCAGGTTTCCCGTTCTGATTGCGGGCGACTTTAATGCCTGGGCTGTGGACTGGGGCAGCGCATACACCAACGCCAGAGGCAGATCTCTGCTGGAAGCCATAGCGATGCTCGACATTGCGCTTTTAAACACGGGGGGGCAACACACGTTCTCCCGGGCCGGTGCCAGCTCAGTGGTCGACCTCACATTCGTGAGCGGCTCAAAAGCCTCGCAGTGCCTATGGGAACTCAGCGAGGTCTATACAGCCAGCGACCATGCCGCCATCTTTACGACCTTGGCCACCCGCCCGCTGTTGGCTACACGGTCCCACCCGCGACAGGCGAGCTACAGGGCGGACTCTTTGGATGTCTAGCTGTTTGCAACTGGATTGGAGAGCCAGGAGGTAGCTGGGGGAGCTTCGCAGATGGCAGACGAAGCCATGAGGCAGCTCAAGGCAGTGTGCGACAGCTGCATGCAGGTCAGGAGACCCCACAGTCGCCATCACGAGCCGGTGTTCTGGTGGAACCGGGCGATAGCCGATGCCCGGAGAGACTGCGTCCGTGCTAAACGACGTTACCGGCGATCGTATGGCACCCCCTCGCACCTGGACAAAAGGCGGGAGTACCAGGCCTGCCGTAGAGCGCTCAAGGCCGCTATCCGGAGGAGCAAATCAAAGTGCTTCCTGGAACTCTGCGACTCGGCGGACCACGACCCGAGGGGGAGCGCCTACAAAACGGTAGTTAAGCGCATTAACTGCTCAGGCCAGCTTGCCCCGCTCGCGACGGAGTTCACCAAGCGAATAGTGGACCACCTATTCCCTAGGATGGACGTGCCTCCGTTCCCTAATGCCGGAGACTCCCTAGCAGGATTCGCTCCGGTAACGGCGCTGGAGGTACGGACGGCGGCAGCCAGAGTAAGAGCGTCGAAGGCCGCTGGCCCCGACAACATCCCCAATAGGGCCTTGATGCTCGCTCTGTCCCTTCAGCCCGAACTGTTCGCGGAGGTGTTCAGCAGCTGCCTGGCCGAGGGCACTTTCCCGCCTAGATGGAAGTCGCAGAGGCTAGTACTGCTGCCGAAACCCGGAAAACCGCCGGACGACCCGTCATCTTTTAGGCCTATCTGCCTTATTGATGGCGCGGGTAAGGTACTGGAGCACCTAATCGGCACCCGCCTTGAAGAGGCGATCAGAGCGGCTGGCGACCTCTCGGAGGCCCAGTTCGGCTTCCGGAAGGCGAAATCGACAGTGGATGCTATCGCTAAGGTGGTAGACATTGCCAGCTCCGCGATAGCCGGCAAGAGGTGGAAAGGCGGCACAAAAGAGTACTGCCTAGTCGTCACTCTGGATGTACGCAACGCCTTCAACACGGCGAGATGGAGCTGCATCATGGAGGCTTTATCCAGCTTCGGAGTCCCCCCATACCTCCTGAACGTTATGGGCAGCTACTTTACGGACCGCACGTTGGAATTTACCACTCCCCACGGCGCTGAAACGGTGGAGCTCTCTTGCGGGGTTCCACAAGGATTCGTACTAGCACTGCTCTTGTGGAATGCGATGTACGACGGAGTCCTGCGCCTCCCCTTGCCCGGCCGGTCCGAGCTCATGGGCTTCGCTGATGACATCGCGGTGGTGGTGGTTGGCAAGGTACTTCCACATGTTGAAGCTACCTGCAACTCCTGTGTCGAGGCCATCAGCTCGTGGCTGTCCAGAGTCGGCCTGCAACTAACGCCCCAAAAAACCGAAGCCATCCTAATCAGTAGCCGGAAAGAGGTCGAGACCGCATTCATCAGGGTCGGGGGTGCTACGATCACTTCCACGAGAGCCATAAAATACCTGGGTGTAATGCTGGACACGCGACTCTCGTTTCGCGAGCACCTAGCGTATGCCTGGTCTAAGGCGGTCACATCACTCCAGGCCCTTTCCCGGATCATGCTGAACCGCCGAGGTCCCAAGGAAGGTAGCAGACTGCTCCTGACTAGTGTGACAAGAGCAACCCTCCTATACGCGGCCCCTGTCTGGGCGCACGCTATGGCGACGCCCTCGTACTGCCGGGGCATGAACTCTACGCACCGGCTTGCCGCTCTGCGAGTTTGCAGCGCGTTCCGTACGGTGTCTGAGCAGGCGGCGCTGGTCTTAGCCGGGAGCCCCCCACTGGATCTCCTGGCCAAGGAACAGGCCACCATTTTTGGGCGGCTCCACGGAAGAGCTCTCCCCGCTGCTGAGAAGAAGCTAGCCCGCGCTGCAGCAAAGGCCAGCACTCTCCAGGAGTGGCAATCCCGCTGGGAGTCATCGACTAAAGGGCGGTGGACCCATCGACTTATCCCCATGATAGAGACGTGGGTCGGAAGGAAACATGGTCTGGTAAATTTCCACCTGACCCAAGTCTTGAGCGGACACGGTTGCTTCAGAGTATACCTCCACAAGCGAGGACATGAGAACAGCGCTGCCTGCGTTTGGTGCACCGACGGCTCCGAGGAGACCGCGGAGCACGTACTGTTCTTCTGTGGACGTTTTGAGAACGAGAGGAGCCGACAATCTGATCGGCTTGATGCTTGCCAGCGATGCTAATTGGCAGGCGGTAAGCAATTATGCAGCGTCGGTGATTTCCCGGCTTCGGGCAGATGAACGCCGTAGGAGAAGCGCCGCAGGCTAATGGGGGCCATGCCTTCGCGAAGCAATGCTTTGCGGTCGTACCGCGAAGGTTACGTCCCTATTTTTAGCCATACGCCACCCCTTCCACTTGTACCTCCCCCACAGTCCACTTCATCGATGCTCTACAGTGCCCTTACATACATATGCATGCATGCCCTTACATGAATATTTTCTGCACCGATTTCAGGAAATTTTAAATTAAATCAAATAAAAATTTAAATACAAATTAAAAGAGAGAGACAAACCAACAATTAGTAAAAACGATTATTATCGCAAATCCACACGGGCGGGACCTTTCTCAAAGTTTTGGATTTTCCGCAGCAGCCGAGTTCTTGCTGTTGCTGGTTTTTTTTCCGTTGTTGTTCCGTCTTTTGCACACGCACTGCTTTGCCGACTGCAAACAGAGAGGCCGTTGCTGAACCAAGCCAAGGGTGTGTTAAGCCCACCTTTCCGGCTTCTCGATTATTATTACTGTTTATGCGAGGGGCCACTGTGCAGCCTCTGGGGACAGAGCTTTTGCTCTCGTCCGCTCTCGCCCTCTTGTGTACGCTCTCGCGCTCCGGAGTTCGGGCTCGGGTATCGTCGCTCTCCCGCGCTCGCTTAAGCGGAGTTAAGCGGGCGGGAGCGCGACTCTACTTTGTAAGCTAGGTTTAGTTCCATGTATGAATGCGAAGATTAAAGTTTGAATTCCCACGACGCCACCGCTTCTTGTTCTTCTTCTTCTGGTGTGACTTTGGTTCCCCTTTCGGACTTCTTTTGCTCTGCGACGTGGGAAAAACATTTCCACATTCTACCACTCGATCAACGCTGCCTATTTTGGAGGACTAGATCGCCCCCCTACAAAACATTGGTCCTTCGAGCCGGATAAGGACTCCTTTTCTTCTGCCAGCAGTTCCCGGCCTTTAGTTCCCCAAGATAAGTACGAATTTTCGTCTTTTCTCTCACTGCCGGTCTTCAGCAGAGCTCCGAACATTCCATTTCGGTCGCACTGCTGTAAGACTATTTTTTCCGTGTCAATTCCACCTCCGCGAATTTTCCTGACACAACGGCAGTTGAGAATTTCATTCCTCCTCATCAATATTCGTTCAATTTGTCTCCGCTTCGCTTCTTTTTCGCGCCGCCATATTCCGCGCCGTTTCGGTCCGTACATCAAAGTGCAAACGGTCGCGGCATATGTACATATATATGTGTGTGCATTCATCCCATACATGCTGGCACATATATATGTACATATATTATTATATGTCGGCGCAATTAAAACTCCGAAAGTGAAAAGTGAAATTGTGTGGTGAAAATAGAAAGACAAACAATATCGGCCAACGAGTGTGCACTGTGCGGTAATTTTCCCTGTTCGCCGAACAGTCTGCCGTTGTTTCGATATTCTTTCTGTTTTCATTCCGGTGCGTGTCTTTTTTTCGCCACATAATTTTACTGTCCTTTTCAAGACAGTCAATTAATACAGTCCACTTCATCAATGCTCTACTGTGCCCTTACATACATATGCATGCATGCCCTTATATGAATATTTTCTGCACCGATTTTAAATTTTAAATTAAATCAAATACGAATTTAAATACAAATTAAAAAAAGAGACATCCATTAATTATTAAAAATAATTATTACTGCAAATCCACACGGGCGGGACCGCGATTACTTTTTTCAATTTTTTGGATTTTCCGCAGCAGCCGAGTTATTGCTGTTGCTGTTTTTTTCCGTTGTTGTTCCGTCTTTTGCACACGCACTGCTTTGCCGACGGCAAGCAGGGAGGCCGTTGCCGAACCAAGCCAAGGGTTTGTTAAGTCCACCTTTCCGGCTTCTTAATTCTTATTACGTTTGAGAATAATTAATTATTAATTATTAAAAAGGAAAAAGAAACAATTATTGCAAATCCACACGGGCGGGACCGCGATTGCTTTTTTCCAACTTTTTGGGTTTTCCGCAGCAGCCGAGTTATTGCTGTTGCTGGTTTTTTTGTTGTTCCTTCTTTTGCACACGCATTGCGTTGCCGACGGCAAGCAGTGAGGCTTTGTCAAACCAAGCCAAGGTTTTTTAAGTCCACCTTTCCGGCTTCGCAGTATTATTGAAGAGTAAATAATTTTTCCGCTTACTAATTATTAAAGAAATTATTAATTAATTGATTTTGGGATTACGGCACCTAATCGACCCTGTCACGAGCCTAATTTTTCTCCTGTGCCAACGGCATAAATATTTGAGATCCACGTCTGAGCCACGCAGTATATATATTTCTACCGTAATATTTATATTTACATTTCTTCGTTCCCGAATTTTCGTCTGTGCCTCCTCGAGCCCCGCACCACTTTTGCCAGTTACTCCGTTGATTTTTTGGATTCAAATTATTCCCTGGCAAGTGAATTCTGGATTGTTTTGGGTTTTGTCCGCTGTACTAAAAATACTGCAATATTTCAACCAGCGTAAGCGGCCGTATGCAACTTTGATTTCTGCGTATTTTGCCATTTTTTTCGGCGACACCCGCTGATTAGCTGAGATAAATTCGGAGAATGCCCACGGGAGGCGACAAAAAGCCACGTCTGGTCCCATCCATCCGCCTAGACAGGTCCCAATCCGCATCTCCGCGGTCGTCCCAATTAAAGCCAAAGGCTGCCACTGCCATTCCAAAGGCAAAGAGCGACGAGTCAGTCGATACTATCCACGAGCCCTCACCAAGACTTACTCGATCGGTCACAAAAATGGCGCAAAGTACGGTAGACGTTGCCTTAAGGAAGTTCGCTGCCACAACAGACCGAGTTAGGCTGACGGCAGAGTGCGAGCGAGAAGCGAAGCGATAATATTGAGCGAGAACGAGCGATAAATCGCTTCACGTATTTTTATATGAAATCGCTAGAAATATGTCAGAGTGAAAGCGAAGCGAGTAGCGAGTTCAAGCGATACAGCGAGAGCAAAGCGGGCGAGCAGTTTCCAACCTGCTTTATCGCTTCAACCCGCTCAGAACGTACGATTTTTGTTTTGGTTTTTGACATTCTGTGCTTTGTTTACTTTTCTTTTTCAATGCTCGCACTAAATTTTAACAATATAGCTCGTTTCTCGCTTCGCTTTCACTCTGACA
Source organism: Drosophila aff. chauvacae BK-2020 (assembly GCA_018903765.1). Taxonomy (NCBI): domain Eukaryota; kingdom Metazoa; phylum Arthropoda; class Insecta; order Diptera; family Drosophilidae; genus Drosophila; species Drosophila aff. chauvacae BK-2020. The sequence goes on along the minus strand of JAEIGO010000821.1, from coordinate 1,092,684 downwards.
TCAAATCGCTTTGCTCATAGCTTCTCGCTTTGCTCATAGCTTCTCGCTTCGCTTCTCGCTCGCACTCTGCCGTCAGCCTTAGCAAATTCGAAGCTGACATACACACTCCGGGCGCCCCAGAAACTGACAGATTTTCTCCGCATATGTGCCGAGTCCATCTGGATGAAATCCGGGGCTTATAGGAAAGCGTGAAAAAGGGCTATGAGAGCTGCTCCGATCTTCTTTCCGGGTCCGCCGAGGACCCAGTCACCTCAACAGTGCTGGAATCCAAATACAGCTACTGTTACTCCGTATATTCGAGGTGCGTAGTCAAGCTTCAGGAGATAATAGAAAGTGCCGCCGTCCAGTCCGCTCAGGCTTCCGCTCCCAGCCAACTGCCCACTTCCACTAGTTGCCGGTTACCGCCAGTGGACACTGAAGTTTTCGGTGGTGATTATCTTCGGTGGCCCACCTTCAGAGATTTGTTCACCGCCATATATATCCGCAACTCGGGGCTCACACCGGTGAAAAAGTCGTTCCACCTGTTGTCGAAAACAAGTGGCGACGCGCACGCCATTGTTTGTAAGGCCCGCTAACCAATGAAGGTTTCGTCTCAGCGTGGCAAGGCCTGACCGATCGTTTCGAAAATCGGCGGTCTTTGGTCAACAGTCAGTTGAAGATCCTCTTCGTTGAAGCTTTCCAAGATCACGCTTTCCATGTGGGAGCAATCAGTCCACAACAAGGCCGAAATTCCAACCTGGGGTGAGTTGGACGCATTTCTGACAGAGCGCTATCGGACTCTGGAGGCAATCGACGACATCAGACCTAGCGTTTCGGGGCAAATTCCGCCAAGACCGTCAACTGCGAGCGCTCCACCGCGCAGGCTCAACTCGTATGAGGCCAGGGTTGCTCCAGCGCCCAGGGGATGCGATCTCTGTTCTAGGGAGAACCATCCTATTCGCATATGTCCACGGTTCCTCGAAATGGACGTGGATGGTCGCTCCGACTACATCAAGGGAAGGCAACTTTGCCTTAACTGTTTTGCCCGAGGGCACCAGCAACGGGACTGCACCAGTGCCCACAGCTGTTTCGCATGCCACAGCCGGCATCACACCCTCCTGCACCGCGGTAATCCTTTCGCAACCGCTCCAAGTCCGTCGACGACAGCCAGGCCTCGGGCCGCGCCTACTCCAAGAGGCACGGGTGCTTCAGACGATTCTGCAGATGTGCAACTATGCTTCGCCACCGGTTCAAGAGCCGTCCTACTGGGCACTGCCCTTATTAACGTGTGCCATCTGGGATGCAACTTCCAAGCGCGAGCGTTGATTGATTCTGGGTCGGAAGCGACCTTCATTACGGAACGGCTGTTCAACCTAGTCAGACTTCCTTTCAAGACTATCCAGGCCCAAGTGTCCGGCCTGAACCAGACCGTTGCCGCCCAGTCGACTAAACTGTGTAATTTCTCCATTCAGTCGCCTTCCAGACCTGGGATCCAAGTAGACACTACAGCTTATGTTCTTCCGCAGCTGGCTGGTAATCTGCCGTCGTATCCGATCCCACGGGACCTTCTTAAGGACCTCCCTGACGTCCCCCTTGCGGACCCAAAGTTCTTCGGCAACTTCAAAACGAACATTTGCGGTTCGCTTCTCGGCCAGGAAACCATTTTCGGGTGGATGTTGACAGGCCCAATCCACTCGACAGGGCTCCGCAGTGTGTCTGCCTTCTCCACGCGGGTTACATGTCGCCTCGAAGACTCCCTGGATCAGCTCCTTACTAAATTCTGGGAGGTGGAGGAAGTGCCCACTCAGATCGTCCCCGAGGCTGATTCGTTTTGCGAACAAAATTTCGTAAAAACCACCAAAAGGACCATAGCGGCAAATATGTTGTGACGCTCCCCTTGCGCGACCCCGAGCACAAGGGGTCCGAGCTAGCAGCTTCACGATCCTTCGCTCTAGCTCAGTTCCTGTTCGCTATGATCCAAGAGTACCTCGACTTGGGACACATGACCGAGGTTCCTACGACGTGCAGTTCCGCCACGTATTACCTTTGGCATCACGCCGTTCTCAAGCCCGAAAGCACAACTACTAAAGTGCTGGTAGTCTTTAATGCCTCCAGCCCTTCAGCAAACGGGACCAGTCTAAATGACATTCTATTCGCGGGCCCAGTCTTACAGTTCGACTTGACTATTCAAATCATAAAGTGGCGATACTTCAGGTTCGTTTTCAACGCCGACATCGAGAAGATGTATCGGCAAATTTGGGTAGACCCCCGGCACACTCCGCTCCAACACATACTGTTTCGCAACCCCGACGGGGGACGCGACTACGAGTTAAAAACGGTGACCTTCGGGATCAATTGTGCCCCATTCCTGGCAATACGCGTCCTGCAACAGCTCTCCAAGGACGAAAAGTTGAAGTATCCGCAGGCTAGCCAAATTATTCGACATTTCATGTACATCGACGACGTGCTCGCTGGGGCAGACTCAAAGTCGGAGGCGCAGGCAGCTATCCAAGAGCTCGAGGGGGCCCTGGGTTCGGCAGGGTTCCCACTTAGGAAATGGACGTCCAATAGCAAGGCGATTTTGGCAAATATCCAGCCTGACCATCTCCTTCGGGCTGATTTCCTCGAAATCCACTCAGAAAGCACGGCCAAGACTCTCGGCGTCCGTTGGAAGGCTACGTCTGATGAGTTCTTCTTCATTCCGCCAGAATTGACCCTGGGATCATCGTTCTCGAAGCGTCAGGTCCTTTCCCAAATTGCCAAGTTGATCGATCCAGCCGGCTGGCTAGCCCCCTTCATTGTCCGGGCGAAAATGTTTATGCAGGACATTTGGCTCCAGGATCTGGGCTGGGACGATGCCCTTCCTCAAGACTTCTGCGAAAGATGGGTTGATTTCCTGAAAAATTACTCAGCGCTCGATCAGATCCGCATTCCCCGCTGGGTCGCATTCCGACCACACTTAAAGGTGGAACATCATGGCTTCTGCGACGCCTCGCAAAAGGCTTATGGCGCCGCCATTTACGTTCGAGTTGAGGTGGGGTCCACGGTAGCGGTGAACTTGCTAACGGCAAAAACGCGGGTGGCCCCAGTCAAGACGGTTTCACTCCCGAGGCTGGAGTTGTGCGGAGCCGTCCTGTTATCCGAGATGGCCAACGCCATTCTTCCGAAGATGCCCGGGCCTGCGTCCGCCCTCCTTTGTTGGACGGACTCGACCATTGTTTTGGCCTGGTTGCCACATTCGTGCCAAATAGGGTAACAAAGATCACTCAGTGCACGGAAGTGGATAAATGGGCACATGTCCGGTCCGAGCATAATCCGGCAGATCTCGCTAGCCGGGGGGTAGGGCTGCAAGACCTCACGGACAGTCAGTTGTGGTCGCATGGTCCTGCATGGCTGCAAGGGCCGCGTTCTGAGTGGCCCAGTCACGGCAATGACTCCCCCGAGACTGAACTCGAGAAGCGAGCGGTTAAGGCCGGAAGATATTCTTGAGCGTTTTTCCACCTTCGACAAGGCGTTGCGAGTCCTCGCTTATGGTCGGCGCTTCATCCAGCGCTCGCGAGAGGCCAAGACTTCGTTTGAAGACCACTTGACTTCTACTGAGATTGCGTCAGCCGAACGTCTCCTAATTTCCATCACGCAACGCAGGCATTTCATCCATGCGATTGGCTGTTTAAGCCAAAAGCGTCCAGTGCCAGCAGGCAGTCCGATCCAAAACTTGAACCCGTATCTGGATTCTCAAGGGCTCATGAGAGCGTGTGGCCGGGTTACAGCCTCCGAACTTCTCCAATATGACGAACGGTATCCGGTAATCCTTCCATACAACTGCCATCTGTCTCGTCTCCTCGTCCATTTTACTCATCGCAAAACGCTGCACGGCGGTAATCAGTTGATGATCCGTCTGATCCGTTCCAAATTTTGGATTCCGAAGGTGAGGAATTTGGTCAAGTCCGTGATCTATTCGTGCAAGGTATGCGTCATCCACAAAAAGAAGTTGCAAACGCAACTCATGGGAGAGCTACCCAAGGACCGTGCGTCTTTCTCGCGTCCCTTCACACACCGGCATGAACTACGCTGGACCCTTTGACATCAAAAACTATACGGGACGAGCCTGCCTCATTACAAAGGGATATGTGTTGGTATTCGTGTGCTTCGCCACCAAGGCCATCCATTTAGAGCCGACCTCCGACCTCACGACTGAAAAGTTTCTCGCCGCTTTCGCCCGTTTCGTGTCCCGAAGAGGACACGAAAGACAATGTCGGACAATGGAAAGACCTTCATGGGTGCGGCTAGCCTACTCTCCCGCGATTTCCTCCAGGCTCTCAAGGGGGCTGTGACGAGTGCCTATAGTCACCAGCAGCTGCTTTGGGATTTCATCCCTCCGGGAGCCCCCCACATGGGAGGCTTGTGGGAGGCAGGCGTCAAAAGCTTCAAGACCTTGTTCTACAAGTCTACTGCCACGCGGAAGTACACATTCGAAGTGCTGTCTACGCTCCTGGCTAGGATCGAAGCGTGCTTGAATTCGCGTCCGCTGGCGCCTATGTCCGAAGACCCCGCTGACTTGTTAGCCCTTACTCCTGGGCACTTCCTTGTTGGAGGCCCCCTCCTGGCCCCTCCTGAGATAGAGGGGGATACCACGACCATTATAAACCGCTGGCAACATCTGAAAGCTCTCCATCAGCAATTTCGTCTGCGATGGAAGGAAGAGTACCTTAAAAAAACTCCATAAGCGTAATAAGTGGCGAGCCCCCACACGAGATCTCAAGGTCGGAGATATGGTGGTTGTCAGGGAGGACAACCTTCCGTCCAATGAGTGGCGATTAGGCCGAGTTGACGCAGTATTTCCAGGATCCGATGGCCATGTCCGGGTGGTCGATATCCGCACTGCGCGAGGGCTCATCAAACGTCCCATCGCCAAGGTCGTGCTTCTTCCGATGGAAGCACAGGCTTGCGCGCAATAACCAGTCGTCCGTCCAGTCCAATGTTCCACGTCACCGTGCTGTTTTGTAGTTGTCCAATTCGTTGTTTTTTACCAGTACTGGTTGCCACGTTTTTTTTCATCCTATTCCGCTAGACATATCAAGCACGATGTCTCCACGTCCACGCAGCGCCATCGCACTGGAGAGCAGATGTACTCGAGGTACTAACTCCTACCGATGCCGAGTCTGCACTGGGATCCATCCGTTACGGAAGTGCCGCCGATTTCTTCGCTTGAGTGCCGAGAAGCGGCTACGGGCAGTCCTCGCCAATCGGTACTGCCTGTTGTTTGGCTCACGAACATTCCGACGGAGCGTGTCGGCGAGGGGACTGTTGCAAAACGTGCGGCCAGGATCATCACACGTTGCTGCACCTTTTCGAGCAGCCGTTGGCTGCGCGCCAGCCGCGTCAGGAGGCTCGCCGGTCGCGGAACCACTCCCCACGGAACTCTTCAGCTGCTCGTCGCCTGTAGTCTGCTACTCCACGGCGTTCCCCAGCCGTGCGTCGGCCCTCATCCGCCACTCCACGGCGTCCTCCGGCCGTTCGTCGGCCCTCATCCGCCACTCCACGGCGTTCCCCAGCTGTTCGTCGGGCCTCATCCGCCGCACCGCGGCGTGCTTCGGCCGTTCTGCGGCCCTCCTCCACCGCTCCGCGGCATTCTTTAGCCGCTCGTCCGCATTCGTCCGCCGCTCCTCGGTCCTCGACCGTCACACCACAGCGTGCTTCGAGCACTCATCAGCAGCCGTCCGCCACGCATGTGCATTTTTCCACCACCCGTCCGAGGAGCCCGCAGAGCGAGGCCACCGCTCCCTCACTGTCGTCGCTGTTGCAGCGGCACAGCGTGAACCTGCTACCGACTGCGCTGGTACGGATCCATACAGGGACGCAGGTCTTCGACACGGCGGTGCTCATCGACCCGTGCACGCCCACGAGCTGCATCGACGCGTCGCTAACAACCGCTTTCCAACTGCGAACGACTAGAGTAGGGGATGAGCAGGTGTGTGCGGCCACCGTGGGCTCCAGACAATACAGTAGTGTCCGGTTCGAGGTCGTATTTAAAGTCGAACCCCATGTGCGCATTCGCACTCCAGTCCGGGAGCTGAGCGAGACTGTGCGGGCCCACTTCCGGGACGTTACCCTGGCTGATGACCGTTTTTACCTACCCGCGACCATCTCCGTGGTCCTAGGCGCGGATATGTATCCGCGAGTGATGCAATCCGGCTTCATGAAGATCCAGGAAGCACTGCCGGTGGCCCAAAGCACTGTTTTTGGATGGGTCGTGTCCGGAGCCTGCCACCAGCCGTAACAAGAAACATGTTGCAACCCGGGTGCTTGCAAGGGGGGGCGGAATGTTTATGCGAATGCGGAATGTCTGCTATCGCCCCTCTTGTGGGCTTACGCTCTCGCGCTCCGGAGTTCGGGCTCGGGTTTCGTCGCTCTCCCGTGCTCGCTTAAGCGGAGTTAAGCGGGCGGGAGCGCGATTCTACTTTGTAAGCTAGTTTTTAGTTCCATGTATGAATGCGAAGATTAAAGTTTGAATTCCCACGACGGCCCCGCTTCTTGTTCTTCTTCCTCTGGTGTGGCTTTGGTTTCCCTTTAGGACTTCTTTTGCTCTGCGACGTGGGAATACAATTTCTACATTCTACCACTCGATCCAACGCTGCTTATTTTGAAGGACTAGGTCGCCCCCCTACAAACACCCGCGTTAGAAGGAAGTTAGGAAGTTCTTATTATGAACTGGAAGACTTACAAGGTAGACGCGAAGAATATTCGACAGGAAAGTCGCTTCATGCGGTATCAGTCTAGGGTACCTAGAATAAATACCCTAGTCTGATTGTGGCAGGGGGGTTGTAGCGGCGCCAGTAGCGACTCCAAAACTCAATTTTATTGTTTTGAGTTGTGTAAATACCAAACTCACCTTAAGTCTAGATTTGGTATATACCAGATTAGATCGTTTGGATTTTCGTCTATTATTTTGTCTAGACTTGCACCGGTATCGATATTTGATATTGGAAACATAGATGACGGCGTTGCCAGATTGACCTGTGTGACCATAGCGTGAAGATATCGATGGTAAGCTTGCCGTATCGATTCTTAGGAACGAAGTGTTTGTGTACCTTGATGATCTTTTGGTAGTGTCACCTGACTTCGAAAGTCATCTTAACGTTCTCAGAGAAATAGCCGCGCGGATAAAGCTTGCAGGATTGACAATCAATATTGGCAAAAGTCATTTCTGCATGCGAAGAGTTCGATATCTTGGCCACATAATAGGTGATGGCGGTATACGAACCAACCCTGAAAAGGTGAAAGCAATTACCGAGTTTCCGGTGCCGAAAACTCTGCGGGTACCGTAAATTTGTACCGAATTTTGCAACACTTGCAACGAAGCGAAAGTTTTCTTTAACACCTGAAGCTTTAGAAGCATTTAAAGTGTTAAAGAGTCGCCAATGTGAAGCTCCGGTTTTATGTAGACCGGATTTTTCTAAGCCCTTCGCCATTCATTGCGATGCTAGCAAGTCTGGAGTGGGAGCCGTGTTAGTGCAAGTATCCGAAGAAGGAGACGAACGCCCAATAGCGTTTATTTCAAAGAAGTTAAATCAAGCTCAGCGCAACTATACGGTGACTGAGCAAGAATGTTTATCTGCAATAGTAGCTTTGCGAAATTTCAGAGCATATGTGGAGGTCATGAGTTCAAGGTTGTAACTGATCATGCTTCACTGAAATGGCTCATGTCCAATCATGATCTCAGCTCACGATTAGCTCGTTGGTTTTTAGCTCTTCAAAGATATCGTTTTTAAAATCGACCATCGTTAGGGTACTCCGAACGTTGTTCCTGATTCTTTATCGCGGATAAACGAAGATAAAATAGCAGCGGTAGATCTGCAAGAAGGCTTGCTCGTTGATTTAAACTCCGAAGAATTTAAGTCTCCGGATTACCAGGACTTAGTAGCAAAGGTTAACGCGAATAAAATTAACTTTCCGGATCTTAAAACTGAGGACGGTTTTGTATATAGGAAAGCAGAACATCTATCTGGCGAGCAAAAGCATGATGAGTACGCGTGGAAGTTATGGATATCCAATGATTTAGTATCTAAAGTTATATTCCAAACGCACAATAGTCCTCTAGCTTCCCACGGTGGAATGCATAAGACCATAGAACGGGTGCGAAGATATTATTTTTGGCCTCGACTCGTACCTGACGTAAAAGCTTACATTAATGATTGCGAGATTTGTAAAACTACGAAGTCTGTAACGAACTGTTACTCGATTGTCCAGCTGCTCCTTGTCGGCTATGTGGGGTGGTGATCTTGCACCTATGCCTCAACCTGATAAAAATCCCAAAATATTCAAATGAATTCGCGTGCAGCGACAAGAATAGGTTTAGGGCAGAAATAGTTCACAATAACGCAAAAAATGGATAGCAGTTAATTTTCCCCCCAAAACTTCTTTGCGATCCCCTGGTGTTCTTGAGGATCGAGATTGCCCGCCCTGCCTTGGCCGCCCTTCTCCAAAAATGCAATGCTCAGCATATTCTAATGGTACAACCCCTTTCGGTTGCTAAAGAATGTTTACGGGTGAGTTGCCCAAGCCATAGGCAAACAAGAAGGTTATCAATACATTATAAATTTTATTCTTAAAAGCTAACAAAATGGTAATAAATTATATGGGCTAAAGTAGCAGGCATGCGCCAAAAACATAGGCAAGAAAAAGATTAAAATCGCTCTAGGCATTGGCCTTGGCCTTGAAATCGCATTCCTCCTCTTCTATTCTCTAGCGGCTCTAAAACTGTGACCTAGTTTTTACCCGGACAGTGGCGGACAGTGACACAAGGAATTTAAATCGCCACCTCATTTATTTGCAACAACTGATGCCTCAATCAGCACCTTTAAGATTACGTGGTTAAACACTCACCAGCGATCCGGAGTTCCACCGACGAAAGCGCTTCCGTTGAAGTCTGCCGCACCTGTTAGGAGCTAAAATCTTTTTTTTTCTCTCTTTATATTGGTCGATGACCCACTGTGCCCTCTTGCCCTCTTGCAACAACAAAAAAAAGGAAGAAGAAGGGGGAGCTCTAAACGGACAAGAAAATATTTGGTCGACTTTGCCGTTATCTTTTCCCTCTCTCCTTCGCACTGCCACTTCTCACTGGCTTATAACTAAACTTATTCCACTAAACAAAAAAAACTAGCCTACTATTTCCCGGCCTTCCGCATCTCGTTCACTGCTTCCTCTCTCTTTTCCGCTCGCGCCGTCGATCAGCGGTTTTCACCCGATTTGGAATTTTCCCGTGCAATAAACGCCAACCGCGCGACAAAATTCCGTTCGCCCGTCGAACTATACTCCGTAAATGGAACTGCGGGCTGGTACTTGGGTTCTCTCTATTCTCTTTGCGTCTCCTCCTCTTCTCGTTCCCTTCTTCAAGTGCGCAAAAGGAACATGTAGATCAACTGGAACATGGAGTTCCCTACGTCACGATGGCTTTTCGGAGAGAACTATGTGAATAAACAGTCTCCCAATTGGAAGTAAAATTGGCACCGGCACGATTCCTAATTAGGGCGCTTCTATATTCGCTCGCGGCCCTTTTCTATCTTTCAGAACTAAATGTGGCTAAGGGTTATGCTTTGATTAAGTTAAAATTGATTAAATAAATGTTGCCCCTCGCTGCGGGAGTTTTGCTGGCCATCGATTCGTCTCTCTCTGGGTTGAATAATCCGTTTTTCCCCGACGTGAGAGCGGGCGCGATTAGCTCGCCCTAAGGCTATGTCAGTGAAGCGTGTGCGCCTGTCGCCGCGTTGATCCGACTCAGCTAGTGGTAGTTGGCAGTCACATGCCGACTACTAAAGACCGACCATACGTGGTGAAGAACCACATCCTGCTCGAGGTGCCCCTGCTCTAGACTAAATATGGCGGATCTAGAGAGGACAACTCGAAAAAAACCCGTAATCACCGGTGTTACCGTACCGTGCCCCTGTGATGAATGGCACTACGTTAGTGTGTTTTTTAACGGTGGCTTCCGGATACCTGGCACCTCCGGTCGTACAAGCGCCCGATCCGGGGTATGAGGCTCTGCCCCGGGGGATACTTCCTTCCTCACTACTCGTGGGACCAATACATGGAAACCAACAAAAGTAATAATGAAACAGGGTGCTCTAGCAGCCCCAAATCGATCGAGATCGAACCCACTCGGGAGCCCGAAGAAGCCATGGACGTCTGTTCACAAGGCTCTGGCACCGACAACATCACCAAGGAAGAGGAAGAAGCCCTTCTCGCCTCTCCCAAGGTAGATAAAATAAAGCGGATCGCTCTATCGGGCGCCGCACGAAAAAGGTTGCGCAGACACCTTGCGAACGGCATACCCTTAGAGGAGGCCAAAAGGCTCGCCCAGAAGCCTATGGACCCTCCTAGGGCAGTGCCTAGCAAGAGTGGCGGGACCAATAAACGAGGTAGATCGGCCAACACGACCCCAGAAGGAGTGTCGAATAAGAGGCCTATGACCAAAACCGCGGCACCTAGTGCCTTGACGAAGGGTCCTGCAACAGTGCAGCTTGCCACGGAGGCTCCAGTAGCCTCCACATCCGCTGCTGCGGCCAGGCAGGCAACACTGGAGCAGTCGACCCAAGTCGGTGTCATGGCCTCTTACAGGGACGTAGCCAGCTCCGTGAAGATGGCAATACTCCCTGAGGACTACCCGAAAAGTCTGCTCACGACGGAGCAGCTGAAGACGGTGCAATCCGCCATCTTGTCGAGGGTGATGGCCCTGAAACACGGCTCCACGAAGCCGTTATTTTCGGGCTGCACCTTCCGACCAGGTTGGATGGCCATAACATGTGGAGACGCGAAGACAGCCGAGTGGCTGAGCATCGAGGTGCCCAAGCTCCGGCTGTGGAAGGACGCCCACATAAAAGTAGTCCCCGAGGCAGAGGCTCCACGTGCCGCTGTCTACATCGGCTACTTTCCGCTCCCTAATGCGGACATGAAGACGTCGGAGGTTCTGGACCTTATTGAAGGCCAAAACAGTGGCCTAAGCGTGGGAGACTGGCGCGTCTTCCACCGCGAAACAAGGCAGAACACGGCGGTTGTAACAATAGCGCTCGACCCAGTCTCGGCCAATCGGCTGAAAGAGCTAGGGCATAGCCTAAACTTTGCGTTTGGCAAGGCTACCCTTAAGCCTAAGGCCGACACGCAGGCAAAAAGACAGGCAGTGGCTCCCGTTCCTGCAGCGGAGAAGCCCACCTGCTCTACTGCCAATGCTCCTGCTATGGCTGCTGCGACACCACAGGGCACCGCGACGGCCCAGGAGCCCGCAACACTGCGAAAGTTCCTGCGCCCCCCACTCCATGGGAGCATCACGAGCGGAACCGGGCGCACCACACGAGGCACCGGGCGCGTACCCAAGAGTGCGAGGCGCACCCAGGAGGAGGAGGCCCTTCTAGGCACTAACCGCGGCCGGAAGATTGCGGCTAGGGGCCGCAAGAGGGCGGACTAATGTCCTCCCCCTCTCTCCCCCCTCCCCCCAACACCAGGAGACACCTCCGATGTCTCCAAGCGAACCTCCACCATTCAAAGGCCGCATCTGATGTACTTTGCGAGAGGTTCGCTACAATGGACATAGCGTTCATCCAGGAGCCCTGGATAAATGCAGGACGTGTCCTTGGGCTTAGCACCCAATCCGGTAAGTTGCTGTATGCAAATAACCAACCTCGCCCTAGATCGGCGTTGTTAATTAACAAAAATTTAACATTTGTTCCCCTTTCACAGTTCATAATTGAAGACCTGGTGGCGGTTTGGGTTAAAATACCCACCGCCCACGGCGAGCAGGAGGCAGTGTTGGCCTCCGCCTATCTACCCGGCGACTCGGAGGAGGTGCCTACGGCGGCTACTTGTGCCCTGATAGAGCACTGCCAGAGAAACCGGCTCAGATGGATAATCGCCTGTGATGCCAATGCACATCACACGGTCTGGGGGAGCAGTGACATCAACAAGAGGGGTGAGTACCTTCTTGAATACATTATTAGTAATAACATAGGATTACTAAACCAGGGCAGCGAACCCACATTTATTAATGCCATTAGAGAGGAGGTCCTTGACCTGACTCTCTGTAGTACAAATATGTTGTCCGTTGTCTCAAACTGGCACGTTGCAAGTGAGATCACTATGTCAGATCACCAACACATTAGATTTGACATAGGATGCGCCTTGCAATGTAGCCTAGTCACCAGAAATCCCAGGAAAACCAACTGGGATCTCTTCTGTTTTGAACTTGAGCAATCCAGAGACTGCTCGACCCGTCCGATAACATCCACAGACGAGTTGGAGCGTGAAGCTACTGTGCTTCATAGGAATGTTGAAGCAGCATATCACGCCAGCTGCGACCAAAAGGTACGCAAGACCGGAAGGGCTGTTCCCTGGTGGAACAAAAGCCTTGACGATCTCAAAAAAGCTGCGCGCAGGCTCTTCAATAAGGCGAGGAGTGGGAGGGCCTCATGGGACTCCTACACATCTGCTTTAACGCTCTATAATAAAGAGCTGAGAAAGTCAAAACGGGCTACTTGGCGTCAACACTGCGGGCAGATCTCATCTCTCCCGGAAGCTGTCAGGCTGCAAAAAGCCCTCTCCAAAGACCACTCAAACGGCATCTGCACGCTGAAAAAGCCGGGGGGCACTTCGCCTTCAAAACATCACCAACATCAAAAGCGGTGATCTTACCGGGCATCTTAGGGTCCTTGAACCCCTAATAAATGATCCCATTCTGCGCGTAACTGACGATCAGAAACCAAGACTTGTTCTCCACAGAAACTTCTCTGTAGTCCTATATACTAGGAATGAATGGAAAACAAATTCAATATCTCTACCCAGTGGATCACAAACATGGTACACTGATGGGTCAAAACTGGAAAACGGTGACACCGGGGCTGGTATTTTCGGACCAAGGTTCAACAAATCCATAGCCATGGGTAAGTCGCCCACCATTTTCCAAGCTGAGATACACGCCATAGAAATCTGTGCACGTGAATGCCTTCGCAGGAAAATGCAAGGCACACGGATTTACATCTTCTCGGATAGTCAGGCAGCGCTCATTGCGCTGAGTTCCTTCACGATCTCGTCCGGACTTGTAGAGACCTGTTTCCAACAGCTGAATGCCCTTGCCTCCAAAAACACCCTAACGGTGGGCTGGGTACCAGGGCATGAAGGCCATACAGGAAACGAGGTGGCAGACACCCTAGCTAAACGCGGGGCAATGACACCTTTTATCGGCCCTGAGCCGTTCTGTGGACTATCGAAAGGACACAAAAGAGAACTACTCAAGAAATGGGAGGAATCGGAGATAAATCGTCACTGGACCGACAGTGCAGGGCTGAGACAAGCCAAACAATTTCTCGTCCCCCAGATGACGCGATCAAAACGCATCATCAACCTACCAAAGAGTGAAATTCGCACTCTAACAGGTTACCTAACAGGTCACTGCAACCTTAGGTATCACCTTAAGAAATTAAAACTTTCAGAAATCGACACATGCAGATTCTGCGAGATGGAGCAAGAAACATCGGAACACATCCTATGTGAGTGCCCCTCGCTAATCAGACGTCGACTTCAACATCTAGGAGGTGGACTTATTCCCCCCTACAGGATCTGGGAACAAATAGACCCTACCAAAGTGCTTTCTTTTATTAGAAGCCTAGGTATAGGGGCTTTACCCTAATCCTACAGGCCGGCACAAAAGACCTAACATCTGGTCGCAGTGCAACAAGGCCCTTGTAATAATAATAATAGCTCGCCCTCTGCTTGCTGCTCCGTCTGCCAATCAGTTTGATGTTCAGCCGTATATTTGGTTCAAATAACACTATATTTTCAGCGCCAACTCTGGATAAAGATATATTTCTTCAACAAATGCAACCTCTACACTTTTATAAGGCATAGCTTACCCTTTTCACAAATTTTTTCCCTATCTGCCTCCTTCTGATTAGCTCTTTAATGCCGCACTAGCCTGGTGGACGATCAAATTGGAAAAGAAGGATGGCGTCGAGTCACTATCGTTGGGAACCTCCTCGGCTCTCTCTGGCCACCTAAGGTATCTGCCGAAATCTGACAGATGCCTCTGTTGCCTCTTTCCCTGATAAAACCTGCTCTCTGCCTTTCCTCGTCTGCCCCTTAATTCTTGAAATGTAAATGGCGCCACCGCCTTTCTCGCCTGCATCCCTAAATGTCTTGCCACAAGCGCTACAAAATGCCCCCTCCACAAGATCGGACTTGGGAGTAACTCTCCCAAGGCTGATCACACCAAGCTTGGGGCAGTTGATCATTGTTTCAGATCCTTGGCATGGTATCGCCCAATCCAGTTGTATTAATTGTTCTAAGTGCTGCCCAATATTTCCTCATGCGCTGAGCATTCCGTGAATAAGACTTTTGACGCTCTAGAAACGGCTTAATATTTGGGAAAGATGAACCTAAATCTACAAAACTTGGCCACGCAATCGCTGAGGTGCCTTGTGTAGCTGCATTGGAACGATCTATGAATTTGATTTCGGGCTGGCCGAGCGATGGCGTTGAACACACAACGATGGCCTCGACTGTGTGTTCCCTCGCAAGTTTTTTCGGCATTTGGGACAAGAGGATTTGTACGTATTTGGCTTGCCACAACCGTAACAAAATATCTTGTGCTTCCCTTCGCAGTCGTGGTAACGATGACCCTCTTTGTTGCAATTCCAACAAAGCAAAGCCATAGCTCCAACTTCTGCTTCGCCCTCCGACTCGGAAAACTCGGACGCCTCATCGGACAGATGCTCCTCCAGCAGTTCACAAACTTGCTTTCGATAAAGGACGACCTTCGAATACCCTTGGGACTTTCGTACGTCTTCCAAAAAACTTTCTCTACGCCGACATACTTCCCTTAGTTTTTCTACAGTGCGGATGGGCAGATTGAGAATTTCGTGTCGAATTTCTGGCCTTAAATTTCTCCTCAAGATTTCCACCATTTCCATTTCGGTTAGCGGCATGTTAAAGGTATCCCCCAGCTCCTCTATGGCACTGCGAACGAATCAAAGCCTTCTGTATCCCGCTGCTTCCGATCACGAATGGCTTCGCGGATATCGAGATCCGTACGGGCCTCTCGGAATTGCCTTCGCAACGCCATGCACAAAGCTTCTCATCTAAGATTCTGGGTTTGCTTGTGGCACCTCCAGTAGAAATCTCTCGCTTTCCCTTCAAACAAAAGGCTAGCGTTGCTGCTTAGGACCGAAAAATTTCCTTCCACAGTTTGGTTGGTCAGAGCCTCTACCCGGTAGATAAAATTGTCGACACTGATCCCTTCCGGATTTCCACTAAACCGCAGCTTCCAACGTTTTACTATGTGGCCCACCTTATCTGGCCTTTGTCTGAGATTCGAATGATTACTTCTCGGCGTTTCGCGGCTAGAGCCAGCTTGTCCACCCACCTGGTCCAACACGATGTCCCCAAAAGAATTATTTCTATATTCCCTTTCTTGGTTCCATCTGCGGTAGCCTGAAATTGGGCAGCCAGATTTGCCTGAATTAACTCGGACATTTTATCAGACAGCTGCACGAGCAGACCTTTCTGCTTGGACTGGACAGCGTTGACCACTGCGTTTTGGATCAACTCTGTTTGGGACCTTCCCAACCTTGCTGACGTTGACGGGCCGCTTGGTGTCTGCTCGCTTGTTAATAATGCTTGGGCCTTTTGACCTCTGGTGTTCTGAGATGGTGTGGTCCCTTTTTCAAAACACACCGTGTTGCATGTGGGACAGGTGGTTTTATTCTTGGAATAATTTAATATGCACTACTGATGGAACTCATGTCCGCATCTTGTTTTAAAAATGTTCCCAACATCTAAATTGGCTTCGCACAAGGCACACCTAGGTACGGCTGCTCCCTCGGGGTCGGGCATTGTTAGAATAAATTTCTTTGGTCCTAAGAAATACTTAAATTGAGACTAAGATAAATCCTGCCTTTTATTATATTTGGATATTTTGTTCACAATAATAATTACAAATTTCGACTATATTAAGCGCTATTCAAAAGACTAAAGCTATTTCAGAGATACAAAAAAAGAGATTCGATAAATCATGAATAAATATTTGCCTTTTGTCATAGGTTTGCTCCCCGCAAAACTACACATTAGCAACATTCGGAAGATTTGGAAAAAATAAAAGGAAATCAGATTCTTGCTGCTTATGCAGAGCTAACTGGCTGTGTTTTGCAAACCGCCGATTACAACAACCTATAATACCAGACAAGCTCAGAATCACTCAGAATCACAGAATCCTACTTTTGCGGATTGGTACATCGTTTTCTTCGTGAAGCGTGGCCAGTAGATCCACTGTAATTCCTACCCACCTCACAGACGCGATGCCGTTCGACAATAAATAAATTGGAGTCTACGGCTCAGATCTCTTACCCGTGGCCGGGAGTTGAGTTACTCATAACTCTACCGCCTGTCAGTCCAAAGCGTTTAATTGATCATTGGTGCAGATCCCGAAACCAAAGTAAAAGAGAAAGATTCGTCTCGATTTTACCCACTCTATCAGCCGTGGGTAGCTCTGTGCTTGTGGACAAGTCAACAGCCTATATATCCTATGCACCTGATATCGTAATTAAAAATGACACCGAGAAATAGATTTGAGGTGAGGGTCGCGGCAACCATTGGCTGAAGTGTCAACACAAGCTTCAGCCCACCGATACTCCTGTTCTTCAAAAATTAAAGAAAAAGATTAATAGAAGAATTTTCTGCGATATTTTCCCACTACTGGAAATGAATTTTCATGCCCCATTGTTGGGCGCCAGAATATCTAGAATGATTATTATTACTGTAACGAACTGTTACTCGCTCGGGTGGTGGTGGGAGGCAATAAGGGCGCACGCGCGATTGTCCAGCTGCTCCTTGTCGGCTATGTGGGGTGGTGATCTTGGCCCTATGCCTCAACCTGATAAAAATCCCAGAATATTCAAATGAATTCGCGTGCAGCGACAAGAATAGGTTTAGGGCAGAAATAGTTCACAATAACGCAGAAAATGGATAGCAGTTAATTTTCCCCCCAAAACTTCCTTGCGATCCCCTGGTGTTCTTGAGGATCGAGATTGCCCGCCCTGCCTTGGCCGCCCTTCTCCAAAAATGCAATGCTCAGCATATTCTAATGGTACGACCCCTTTCGCTTGCTAAAGAATGTTTACGGTTGAGTTGCCCTAGCCATAGGCAAACAAGAAGGTTATCAATACATTGTAACGCGTACCGCGCACGAAACTAAGTTTAATTAAATAAAATAAATGGTTAGGAATAAGACCAGACCTAAAAAAGATAAATAAACTGAAGTAAACTTTAAAATAACTAAAGTAAATAAACTGAAGTAAACTGGAAAATAACTGAAGTAAATAAACAGAGAACAAACAGATAAGAAACAGAGAAGATAAATTTCAATTTGAACACGCGCGCGCGCCATCGACGGAGGATTGGCCACACAAGGGAGAGTTGGCCACACTAATATGGCAAATCGGGAATCGTCGGCGAGTACACTAAAAGCAGCAGGGGCCTATATAAAGTGGGCGGCTGGCCTCATATCGGCACTCAGTCACCGACAGCGATCGAGAATGGTAAGCATAGCCAGCAGCAGTAATCAGCAGCTTGGTAAGCCGAATCAGTAGGTCTGAATAAATAACTGGTAGCTCCCTTAATACCCCCTCTTCCCCTCTAATCGATAGATCTGAATGGTCATAAATTATTGTTCTCGCTTACTCCTGTGGATGCCCTGAGTGGCCGCCTAAGGATTTTCCCTCTCGATAGATCTTAATGGTCATAAATTAGGGTTCTCGCTTACTCCTGTGGATGACCTGAATGGCCGCCTATGGATTCTCCCTCTCGATAGATCTGAATGGTCATACATTAGGGTTCTCGCTTACTCCTGTGGATGACCTGAATGGCCGCCCAAGGATTCTCTCTCTCGATAGATATGAATGGTCATAAATTAGGGTTCTCGCTTACTCCTGTGGAGGACCTGAATGGCCGCCCAAGGATTCTCTCTCTCGACAGATCTGAATGGTCATAAATTAGGGTTCTCGTTTACTCCTGTGGAGGACCTGAATGGCCGCCTAAGGATTCTCCCTCTCGACAGATCTGAATGGTCATAAATTAGGGTTCTCGCTTACTCCTGTGGATGACCTGAATGGCCGCCTAAGGATTCTCTCTCCCGATAGATCTGAGTGGTCACAAATTAGTCGTCTCGCTTACTCCTGTGGATGACCTGAATGGCCGCCTAAGGACTTTTGCTCGGTAGATATGTATGGTCACCGACTAGGGTGATCACTCACTCTGTCATTTCCCGTGAATAAATCAGTCTCATTCTCAGTTACCGTGTAATTCACCCTGACTTCTACTCTGGGACGGGGTCGTCTTTCTATTCCAGCAACCACATCTGATACAAACAAATATCTGAGACGACCCGGGGCCAGCCCTGAGCAGCCCAAACCTTCGACTAACCGTCACAGTGGCGCCCGAACAGATTAAAGTGGTTGCAAGAGAGAAACCGACACCAAAAGAGTAATGTCGAGATGGGTGTATCAGGCAACGAAGAACGAACTGACAGAATACGCGATCGAGTTTGGATTGGACATTGCAGATAAAAACGAGGAACTCAGACGAGTAGTGGATGCATTTGTCAAAAGAACCGATCATACCGGGGCAGAGAAATAAAGACTCGCACAACTGTCAGCGACCTACGCACAGTTAGCAGCAAGACACAAAAGGGATAAGAGCCCTGCAGCGAGTACAACACCGAAAATCCTAGTAACGGACACGGAAGAAGGAACTAACACCATGGGGGCACAGTTAACGGCGGAGCTACTGGAGTAATTCCTGCCGCCAAGATACGAGGACCAACTGGAGACTCAGATCGCCCAACTGAGACAGCGGGAGAACGAACCCGTAAGGCAGTACGCTATGGAACTACGTAAACTAATGCGATTCGCCAAGTTGTGAGAACAGGAGAAACTCGACCGCATATACAAAAATTGCAGGAGCAAGATCAAATTGTATACGAGGAGATCCGGGTTCACCTCACTAACGGAATTCTTAAAGCTGGCGGAGGAAGTAGAGGAGATCGAGGCAACAGAAAGTAATGCCGGGACCAGCCAGCGAGTACAGCAACCGTAAGGCTGACGACTCAGACAAGAAAACAACAGCCAGCACCGGGAAAACAACTAAGCTGTGACGGATTCCATATAGTTGCCAGGATAAGAATCGGAGAGCAAACGGCAAATGGAATCATAGACACAGGAGCATCCCGAAGTGCGATAAGCAGGAGCCGATATCAAGATTTAAGGGAGCAAGGCAAGTGGACAGGAACCAGGACCGAGATTACGCTCGCCAATGGAACAAAACAGAGGACGGTGGAGAGGTTCGAAGCAACAATTCAGTTTGGAGGGAGTTCGTTTACCATATCGTTCATGATATTGGAAAGGGTGGAAGGCGGAGTCTTGATAGGAATGGATTTCCTGGCGAGGGTGCACAGCGTGCTAAGATGCGGGAATTTGGAGCTGGAGATAACAGAGGCAGGGAAGGAAGAAAACAGCGAGGATCAGCAAGAGGATGACGGACCGGAGGACATGGAAAAGTCACCATCGGAGGAAGAAGTACAAACCTTCTTGGACCGGCAAAGGCAAGTATTAGAAAACATGAATGGGGTTAGTCACATAACGACACACAAGATATATCTCAAAGATAATAAGCCAATAAAGCAACGGTACAACCCGCTAAATCCGAAGCAACAGGCAGTCATAAACGAACAGGTCGACGAATTACTAACTTTGGGGCTTATAGAACCAGCAACGTTCCGGAGGGCGTTGGATACAGTAATAGGACCCGAGATGAAGCCATTTGCTTTCGCATATCTCGACGATATTGTAGTTATCGGTCGAAGCAAGCGGGAGCATTTCGAGAAATTGCAAGAGGTATTCAAACGACTGCGAGAGGCGAACTTGCGAATCAATCCGGACAAGTGCCATTTTTTTCAGAAAGAACTAAAGTACCTAGGCCATGTGGTGAGCAACCAGGGCATTCGAACAGATCCTGAGAAGGTAGCGGCGATCCAGGACTATCCGACGCCAAGAACCACAAAAGAAGTCCACAGTTTCCTAGGAATGGCGTCTTGGTACAGACGGTTTATACCCAATTTCACTGAACAGGCTGGAGCCCTGCAGAGTTTGATCAAGAAAGGGATAAAATTTGAATGGAACGAGAACCACCAACGTTCATTTGAGCAGTTAAAAGACAGCTTGACCAAGGCACCGATATTATCATGCCCAGACTTCACAAGGCAATTCAAACTGCAAACAGACGCCAGTGATCTAGGCATATGGGCAGTGTTGACACAAGACGGTGAGGACGGAGAACATGTAATCTCGTTCGCCAGTAGGAAACTGAGCATAGTGGAACGGAAGTATAGCGCAACAGAGAAGGAATGTTTGGCTATATATTGGGGAATAAACAAATACAAGATGTACCTGGAAGTTTACGAATTCGTGGTGATAACGGACCACATGGCCCTGAAATGGCTAAACTCGATCGGGAAGAGTCGCTAGATGGGCGCTAGGATTACAGCCATTTCAATTCGAGGTGCAGTACCGGAAGGGCAAACTAAACGCAGTGGCGGATGCCTTGTCAAGAGCCCCACAGGTGGAACTGAAAGGCATGAACGAAACGATGGACTGGATAGAGAATAAACGAAGGGAGATTGGTACCGAGATGGACGAGCAGGAGTATAGGATAAAAGGAAACAGATTATATAAGCTGAGCAAGGACACAAAGGACCCACAACCTTGGAAGCTGTGTGTGACGAAGGAGGAAGTCGAGCAAATACTCATCGAAAACCACAGTACGGCGGAAACGGGACACTTGGGCACTTTCAAAACGCTGACCAGGGTGAGGCAGCGATACTTCTGGCTATCAAGGGACGTAAAAAAGTTTGTCAAAGAGTGTAACTGTTGTCAACAATACAAAGTATCACAACAGAGAAAAGCTGGTAAAATGTTGACAAAAATAGCTGAAGCACCTTGGGAAACATTGTGCGTGGATTTCGTGGGACCGTTACCCCGAACAAAACACGGGAATACGTCATTACTAGTGATCGTCGACAAGTTTTCAAAATGGGTGGAACTAGCAGCAATTCGACAGGGTAATCTCAAGAATCGGAGCACCCAAGATCCTAATATCCGATAACGGCGTCCAGTTTACCGGGCGCAAGACCAAGACAGCAATGGAAAAATGGGGCATCAGGCAGCAACTCACAGCACCGTACACACCACAGGAGAATCCAACGGAACGGACAAACAGAACCGTGAAAATGATGATTGCACAGCTGAGTGGCGAGGAGCAGACAAAATGGGACGAGCACGTACCCGAGCTGATGCTGTCTTATAACAGTAGCAAGTCAGAATCGACAAAGTTTAGTCGGGAGGGAGTTAAGAATACCCAGCACAATTTTCGACAAGGTAACAAGTTTTTCAGGCCTGAAAGAAGAGACAGTGGAGGCCAGATGGAAAAGACTGCAGGAAATTCGGAAAGAGGTAACGGTGCATATGGAAGAGGCAGCAAGCAAGCAAAAACTACACTATTATCTGAGAAAACGGGAGTGGAGGCCGGAAATAGGCGAACTGGTGTGGTGCAAAACACACCCGTTATAAAAAAAAAGGCAGAAAAATTTAACGCAAAGCTAGCGCCAAAGAACGACGGACCCAAGAAAGTAATCAAGTTCACATCACCCGTAATTATCACAGTCAGGGACCCGGCCACAAAGAAAACAAAACGCGTGTATATTGAAGACACAAAGCCACACCAAAGACCGAATAAAAACCAGGCGGAACAACCGGGGCATGGGCCTAGCCAAGATCAGAACCTCGCACTAAACACTCTTAAAATATCGATATCACCCACCACACAAAATACTAAACCCACAAAAAATACTAAACAGACACAACGTACTAAACCAACACTATGTAGTATGCACATATAGCGTTGCACCACTGTTATCATAAACAGTCCAGGCCAAGTGCAAATGTAATAAGAGCGCCCAGTTGAAGGCCAACACACATAATTGCATAGCCAGCATTCTCACGCTGGCCAAACGCTGCTATGTGTGCCCACTGCACTCCATCTCCTCCAGCGCCGTCGATCGGCGACAATACATATATATATACATATAAGTTATGTATATAAGCGTCGCAGCGCTGCAGCCTACGCCGGCAGCGCTGCTCACCGAATTAGACTAAGAAACCTTTGTGTTTAAAACTAAAGATTCATTAATAAAATCACTTTCATTGGAGGGGGACCTTGCCTGCTCCAATTAATAAAACCATTTTAAAACTAAAACTAAAAGTGACTTCTTACTTACTATAACTACACACATCCACACCAAAAAGCTGTCAAAACACCAACACTCACATAAACATAAACATCGTTACAGAACACGTGATGGAGAGATTCAAGGAGGCGGCGCAGAAATTCCGCGAGAGACACGCGCAGGCAGCAGCGTCCCGGACATCGGCGAGGTTGGTGGACACGATCCCCATGGGTGGCGTAATGAAGCGCACGGCTCCGACCAAGATGGGCAGGGCGGAGGCCCCTAAGGAAGGAAGACAGGAGGAGGATGGACGCGAACAGCTACGGCAACGGCCGGGCCGGGCAAAGTGCGCATCGCCCACGTACCGCGAGGAACGGGGACATCAGGCGAGAGGAAGGCCACAGCGGAGGGAGCAGCATCCGAGCAGGTCCGGGGAATGTCACAACCACAAGCCAGTGGGTGTGACGCATACCGCGCCCAAATTTAGTTTAATTTAATAAAATAAATGGTTAGAAATAAGAATATACCTAAAAAAGAGAAATAAACTGAATTATAACTGAAGTAAATAAACAGAGAACAAACAGATAAGAAACAGAGAACATAAATTTTAATTTGAATACGCGCGCGCCATCGACGGAGGATTGGCCACACTAAAAGGGAGAGTTGGCCACACTAGAAGAGAGAATTGGCCACACTAATATGGCAAATCGGGAATCGTCGGCGGGCACACTAAAAACAGCAGGGGCTGCGGGCGGCTGGCCTCATATCGGCACTCAGTCACCGACAGCGATCGAGAATGGTAAGCATAGCCAGCAGCAGTAATCAGCAGCAGTAATCAGCAGCTTGGTAAGCCGAATCAGTAGGTCTGAATAAATAACTGGTAGTTAGCTCCCTTAATACCCCCTCTTCCCCTCTAATCGATAGATCTGAATGGTCATAAATTATTGTTCTCGCTTACTCCTGTGGATGCCCTGAGTGGCCGCCTAAGGATTCTCCCTCTCGATAGATCTTAATGGTCATAAATTAGGGTTCTCGCTTACTCCTGTGGATGACCTGAATGGCCGCCTATGGATTCTCCCTCTCGATAGATCTGAATGGTCATACATTAGGGTTCTCGCTTACTCCTGTGGATGACCTGAATGGCCGCCCAAGGATTCTCTCTCTCGATAGATATGAATGGTCATAAATTAGGGTTCTCGCTTACTCCTGTGGAGGACCTGAATGGCCGCCTAAGGATTCTCTCTCTCGACAGATCTGAATGGTCATAAATTAGGGTTCTCGTTTACTCCTGTGGAGGACCTGAATGGCCGCCTAAGGATTCTCCCTCTCGACAGATCTGAATGGTCATAAATTAGGGTTCTCGCTTACTCCTGTGGATGACCTGAATGGCCGCCTAAGGATTCTCTCTCCCGATAGATCTGAGTGGTCACAAATTAGTCGTCTCGCTTACTCCTGTGGATGACCTGAATGGCCGCCTAAGGACTTTTGCTCGGTAGATATGTATGGTCACCGACTAGGGTGATCACTCACTCTGTCATTTCCCGTGAATAAATCAGTCTCATTCTCAGTTACCGTGTAATTCACCCTGACTTCTACTCTGGGACGGGGTCGTCTTTCTATTCCAGCAACCACATCTGATACAAACAAATATCTGAGACGACCCGGGGCCAGCCCTGAGCAGCCCAAACCTTCGACTAACCGTCACAGTGGCGCCCGAACAGATTAAAGTGGTTGCAAGAGAGAAACCGACACCAAAAGAGTAATGTCGAGATGGGTGTATCAGGCAACGAAGAACGAACTGACAGAATACGCGATCGAGTTTGGATTGGACATTGCAGATAAAAACGAGGAACTCAGACGAGTAGTGGATGCATTTGTCAAAAGAACCGATCATACCGGGGCAGAGAAATAAAGACTCGCACAACTGTCAGCGACCTACGCACAGTTAGCAGCAAGACACAAAAGGGATAAGAGCCCTGCAGCGAGTACAACACCGAAAATCCTAGTAACGGACACGGAAGAAGGAACTAACACCATGGGGGCACAGTTAACGGCGGAGCTACTGGAGTAATTCCTGCCGCCAAGATACGAGGACCAACTGGAGACTCAGATCGCCCAACTGAGACAGCGGGAGAACGAACCCGTAAGGCAGTACGCTATGGAACTACGTAAACTAATGCGATTCGCCAAGTTGTGAGAACAGGAGAAACTCGACCGCATATACAAAAATTGCAGGAGCAAGATCAAATTGTATACGAGGAGATCCGGGTTCACCTCACTAACGGAATTCTTAAAGCTGGCGGAGGAAGTAGAGGAGATCGAGGCAACAGAAAGTAATGCCGGGACCAGCCAGCGAGTACAGCAACCGTAAGGCTGACGACTCAGACAAGAAAACAACAGCCAGCACCGGGAAAACAACTAAGCTGTGACGGATTCCATATAGTTGCCAGGATAAGAATCGGAGAGCAAACGGCAAATGGAATCATAGACACAGGAGCATCCCGAAGTGCGATAAGCAGGAGCCGATATCAAGATTTAAGGGAGCAAGGCAAGTGGACAGGAACCAGGACCGAGATTACGCTCGCCAATGGAACAAAACAGAGGACGGTGGAGAGGTTCGAAGCAACAATTCAGTTTGGAGGGAGTTCGTTTACCATATCGTTCATGATATTGGAAAGGGTGGAAGGCGGAGTCTTGATAGGAATGGATTTCCTGGCGAGGGTGCACAGCGTGCTAAGATGCGGGAATTTGGAGCTGGAGATAACAGAGGCAGGGAAGGAAGAAAACAGCGAGGATCAGCAAGAGGATGACGGACCGGAGGACATGGAAAAGTCACCATCGGAGGAAGAAGTACAAACCTTCTTGGACCGGCAAAGGCAAGTATTAGAAAACATGAATGGGGTTAGTCACATAACGACACACAAGATATATCTCAAAGATAATAAGCCAATAAAGCAACGGTACAACCCGCTAAATCCGAAGCAACAGGCAGTCATAAACGAACAGGTCGACGAATTACTAACTTTGGGGCTTATAGAACCAGCAACGTTCCGGAGGGCGTTGGATACAGTAATAGGACCCGAGATGAAGCCATTTGCTTTCGCATATCTCGACGATATTGTAGTTATCGGTCGAAGCAAGCGGGAGCATTTCGAGAAATTGCAAGAGGTATTCAAACGACTGCGAGAGGCGAACTTGCGAATCAATCCGGACAAGTGCCATTTTTTTCAGAAAGAACTAAAGTACCTAGGCCATGTGGTGAGCAACCAGGGCATTCGAACAGATCCTGAGAAGGTAGCGGCGATCCAGGACTATCCGACGCCAAGAACCACAAAAGAAGTCCACAGTTTCCTAGGAATGGCGTCTTGGTACAGACGGTTTATACCCAATTTCACTGAACAGGCTGGAGCCCTGCAGAGTTTGATCAAGAAAGGGATAAAATTTGAATGGAACGAGAACCACCAACGTTCATTTGAGCAGTTAAAAGACAGCTTGACCAAGGCACCGATATTATCATGCCCAGACTTCACAAGGCAATTCAAACTGCAAACAGACGCCAGTGATCTAGGCATATGGGCAGTGTTGACACAAGACGGTGAGGACGGAGAACATGTAATCTCGTTCGCCAGTAGGAAACTGAGCATAGTGGAACGGAAGTATAGCGCAACAGAGAAGGAATGTTTGGCTATATATTGGGGAATAAACAAATACAAGATGTACCTGGAAGTTTACGAATTCGTGGTGATAACGGACCACATGGCCCTGAAATGGCTAAACTCGATCGGGAAGAGTCGCTAGATGGGCGCTAGGATTACAGCCATTTCAATTCGAGGTGCAGTACCGGAAGGGCAAACTAAACGCAGTGGCGGATGCCTTGTCAAGAGCCCCACAGGTGGAACTGAAAGGCATGAACGAAACGATGGACTGGATAGAGAATAAACGAAGGGAGATTGGTACCGAGATGGACGAGCAGGAGTATAGGATAAAAGGAAACAGATTATATAAGCTGAGCAAGGACACAAAGGACCCACAACCTTGGAAGCTGTGTGTGACGAAGGAGGAAGTCGAGCAAATACTCATCGAAAACCACAGTACGGCGGAAACGGGACACTTGGGCACTTTCAAAACGCTGACCAGGGTGAGGCAGCGATACTTCTGGCTATCAAGGGACGTAAAAAAGTTTGTCAAAGAGTGTAACTGTTGTCAACAATACAAAGTATCACAACAGAGAAAAGCTGGTAAAATGTTGACAAAAATAGCTGAAGCACCTTGGGAAACATTGTGCGTGGATTTCGTGGGACCGTTACCCCGAACAAAACACGGGAATACGTCATTACTAGTGATCGTCGACAAGTTTTCAAAATGGGTGGAACTAGCAGCAATTCGACAGGGTAATCTCAAGAATCGGAGCACCCAAGATCCTAATATCCGATAACGGCGTCCAGTTTACCGGGCGCAAGACCAAGACAGCAATGGAAAAATGGGGCATCAGGCAGCAACTCACAGCACCGTACACACCACAGGAGAATCCAACGGAACGGACAAACAGAACCGTGAAAATGATGATTGCACAGCTGAGTGGCGAGGAGCAGACAAAATGGGACGAGCACGTACCCGAGCTGATGCTGTCTTATAACAGTAGCAAGTCAGAATCGACAAAGTTTAGTCGGGAGGGAGTTAAGAATACCCAGCACAATTTTCGACAAGGTAACAAGTTTTTCAGGCCTGAAAGAAGAGACAGTGGAGGCCAGATGGAAAAGACTGCAGGAAATTCGGAAAGAGGTAACGGTGCATATGGAAGAGGCAGCAAGCAAGCAAAAACTACACTATTATCTGAGAAAACGGGAGTGGAGGCCGGAAATAGGCGAACTGGTGTGGTGCAAAACACACCCGTTATAAAAAAAAAGGCAGAAAAATTTAACGCAAAGCTAGCGCCAAAGAACGACGGACCCAAGAAAGTAATCAAGTTCACATCACCCGTAATTATCACAGTCAGGGACCCGAACACAAAGAAAACAAAACGCGTGTATATTGAAGACACAAAGCCACACCAAAGACCGAATAAAAACCAGGCGGAACAACCGGGGCATGGGCCTAGCCAAGATCAGAACCTCGCACTAAACACTCTTAAAATATCGATATCACCCACCACACAAAATACTAAACCCACAAAAAATACTAAACAGACACAACGTACTAAACCAACACTATGTAGTATGCACATATAGCGTTGCACCACTGTTATCATAAACAGTCCAGGCCAAGTGCAAATGTAATAAGAGCGCCCAGTTGAAGGCCAACACACATAATTGCATAGCCAGCATTCTCACGCTGGCCAAACGCTGCTATGTGTGCCCACTGCACTCCATCTCCTCCAGCGCCGTCGATCGGCGACAATACATATATATATACATATAAGTTATGTATATAAGCGTCGCAGCGCTGCAGCCTACGCCGGCAGCGCTGCTCACCGAATTAGACTAAGAAACCTTTGTGTTTAAAACTAAAGATTCATTAATAAAATCACTTTCATTGGAGGGGACCTTGCCTGCTCCAATTAATAAAACCATTTTAAAACTAAAACTAAAAGTGACTTCTTACTTACTATAACTACACACATCCACACCAAAAAGCTGTCAAAACACCAACACTCACATAAACATAAACATCGTTACAGAACACGTGATGGAGAGATTCAAGGAGGCGGCGCAGAAATTCCGCGAGAGACACGCGCAGGCAGCAGCGTCCCGGACATCGGCGAGGTTGGTGGACACGATCCCCATGGGTGGCGTAATGAAGCGCACGGCTCCGACCAAGATGGGCAGGGCGGAGGCCCCTAAGGAAGGAAGACAGGAGGAGGATGGACGCGAACAGCTACGGCAACGGCCGGGCCGGGCAAAGTGCGCATCGCCCACGTACCGCGAGGAACGGGGACATCAGGCGAGAGGAAGGCCACAGCGGAGGGAGCAGCATCCGAGCAGGTCCGGGGAATGTCACAACCACAAGCCAGTGGGTGTGACGCATACCGCGCCCAAATTTAGTTTAATTTAATAAAATAAATGGTTAGAAATAAGAATATACCTAAAAAAGAGAAATAAACTGAATTATAACTGAAGTAAATAAACAGAGAACAAACAGATAAGAAACAGAGAACATAAATTTTAATTTGAATACGCGCGCGCGCCATCGACGGAGGATTGG
Source organism: Drosophila aff. chauvacae BK-2020 (assembly GCA_018903765.1). Classification (NCBI taxonomy): domain Eukaryota; kingdom Metazoa; phylum Arthropoda; class Insecta; order Diptera; family Drosophilidae; genus Drosophila; species Drosophila aff. chauvacae BK-2020. Next base: position 1,064,189 of record JAEIGO010000821.1, on the reverse strand, counting down.
CCACACTAAAAGGGAGAGTTGGCCACACTAGAAGAGAGAATTGGCCACACTAATATGGCAAATCGGGAATCGTCGGCGGGCACACTAAAAACAGCAGGGGCTGCGGGCGGCTGGCCTCATATCGGCACTCAGTCACCGACAGCGATCGAGAATGGTAAGCATAGCCAGCAGCAGTAATCAGCAGCAGTAATCAGCAGCTTGGTAAGCCGAATCAGTAGGTCTGAATAAATAACTGGTAGTTAGCTCACTTAATACCCCCTCTTCCCCTCTAATCGATAGATCTGAATGGTCATAAATTAGGGTTCTCGCTTACTCCTGTGGATGACCTGAATGGCCGCCTAAGGATTCTCTCTCTCGATAGATCTGAATGGTCATAAATTAGGGTTCTCGCTTACTCCTGTGGAGGACCTGAATGGCCGCCTAAGGATTTTCTCTCTCGACAGATCTGAATGGTCATAAATTAGGGTTCTCGCTTACTCCTGTGGAGGACCTGAATGGCCGCCTAAGGATTCTCTCTCTCGACAGATCTGAATGGTCATAAATTAGGGTTCTCGCTTACTCCTGTGGATGACCTGAATGGCCGCCTAAGGATTCTCTCTCCCGATAGATCTGAGTGGTCACAAATTAGTCGTCTCGCTTACTCCTGTGGAAGACCCGAATGGCCGCCTAAGGACTTTTGCTCGATAGATCTGAATGGTCACAGTCTAGGGTGCTCACTTCCCCTGTGGATGAAATGAATAGCCGCCTAAGGGATCTTCTATCTTTACAGCGCCCAAGATGATCCAGGACGACGGCCTCCGGCCACGCACGCACCCTCGCGCCACCGAACTACGAGGCAACGCGGAACGACGACTCGCTGTGGAACGCCGCTTCGCTGTGGAGAGACGAACCGCCCCGAATCAAACTCTGTCATTTCCCGTGAATAAATCAGTCTAATTCTCAGTTACCGTATAATTCACCCTGACTTCTACTCTTGGACGGGGTCGGCTTTTTATTCCAGCAACCACATCTGATACAAACAAATATCTGCGACGACCCTGGGCCAGCCCTGAGCCGCCCAAACCTTCGACTAACCGTCACAACATTATAAGTTTTTTTCTTAAAATCTAACAAAATGGTAATAAAACATATGGGCTAGAGTAGCAGGCATGCGCCAAAAACATAGGCAAGAAAAAGACTAAAATCGCATGCGATACAAAATACAGGCCTTACACAGCTATTAAAATTCAATGCGAATGGAATTCCAACTCCAATAATAATTCCAATTCCAACAATAATCAGCTCCCATCTACTGGCAAGTGAAGTAATAAACTCTATTTAAAAACGCCTTATCGGCACATTTTATAGGTTACGTTAACAATGCGATCGCTGCTCTGGTGGCAAAGACAATAACTGCGAAAGGGTGAGGGGGACAGACCAACAGATGCGAATTAGGTTCTAATCCCAATATTCCGCTCTAGGCATTGGCCTTGGCCTTGAAATCGCATTCCTCCTCTTCCTTTCTCTAGCGGCTCTAAAACTGTGACCTAGTTTTTGCCCGGACAGTGGCGGACAGTGGGACAAGAAATTTAAATCGCCGACTCATTTATTTGCAACAACTGATGCCTCAATCAGCACCTTTAAGATTACGTGGTTAAACACTCACCAGCGATCCGGAGTTCCACCGACGAAAGCGCTTCCGTTGGAGTCTGCCGCACCTGTTAGGAGCTAAAATCTTTTTTTTTCTCTCTTTTTATTGGTCGATGACCCACTGTGCCCTCTTGCCTATGCATATTCAGGCCAGGCAGCACAAAAGAAACAACAAAAAAAAAAAAAGGAAGAAGAAGGGGGAGCTCTAAGGGGACAAGAAAATATTTGGTCGACTTTGCCGTTATATTTTCCCTCTCTCCTTCGCACTGCCACTTCTCACTGGCTTATAACTATATTTATCTTTGGAAACATCAGAATTTCCCCTTATTTGGAAGGAATCTTTTATTATTCCTCTCCATAAAAAAGGTAGCAAGTCGGATGCTGGTAACTACAGAGGAATCTCAAAGTTGTCGGCAATTCCAAAACTTTTTGAAAATATAATTACTCCTCACCTGCAGCACTTGTGCAGATCCGTAATTTCTCCATGTCAGCATGGATTTATGAAACGAAGATCGACCACTACAAATCTTTTGGAACTTACCTCATTTGTGATTAGGGGCTTCCAACGTAAATCTCAGACCGACGTGATCTATACGGACTTTAGTAAAGCCTTTGACTCGGTTAATCATTTTCTTCTTATAAGGAAGCTCGATTTAATAGGGTTTCCTACCGATCTTCTTAATTGGCTTCAGAGTTATTTGAGTCACCGGACTCAAAAGGTTCTGTTCAAGAATTCTCTTTCCAACTCCCTCAATGTCACTTCTGGCGTCCCACAAGGCAGCCATCTTGGCCCGCTGTTATTTACCTTATTCATCAATGACCTTCCTCTAGTGCTACCCAACTCCAGGGTACTTATGTACGCAGACGATGTCAAACTGTGCGTGCAGTATAACGACAGCTCATGCCAGTCAGACTTACAATCCGATCTTGACAACTTCCAGGCATGGTGTAGTGTTAACTTATTAAATCTCAACAGCTCAAAATGCAAACTGATGACATTTTCACGTGTCACTCCCCAGTATGCAACATATACGCTTAATGAATGTGCATTGGAAAGAATAACTCTCGTTGACGATCTAGGTGTCCGTCTAGATCCTAAGCTGTCGTTTTCAGAACATATTTCTTGCATGGTTACCAAGGCCAAAGGCATGCTTGGATTTATTAAGAGGTGGTCGAAAGAATTCGATTCCCCGTACGTAACTAAGACTCTTTTCACTTCATTAGTTCGTCCTATTTTGGAATATGGTTCTTGCGTTTGGAGTCCTCAATTTGGAATTCATATTGCCCGCATTGAATCTGTTCAAAAAAATTTTCTGCTTTTCGCCCTACGTGGCTTACCCTAGGATGCCGACCTAAGATTACCGTCTTATTCTAGTAGACTTCTATTAATTAACCTACCATCCCTATCTAACCGTAGAACTATGCTTGGTGTCGTCTTTCTACACAAGCTAATTCATGGTGACGTAGAGAGCCCCTACCTGCTAGGACAGCTTAACTTTCACGTTCCTCGACTAACATCTAGAACCTTTATCCCCTTAGCAATAAATCACTGTAGGAGGGAGTTTGAGGCACATGAACCTTTTAGGGTCTTATGTGCCGATTACAACCGACTTTTTAAATTTATAGAGGGACCTGAGAGCCTCCCTCGCCTTAAAACTGTATTGCTAGTAGAATTAGCTCGTAATGTTGCATGAACCTAAACCTAACTTTCCTCGTTCTTTCCTATATTTTCCTTCTCACGCGTCTATCTAGAACGCGATCGTGCCGTACGTCACACGGCTGCGCCCCTCGGTTGGTTGGGCGGGAGGTGGGCGTGGGACTCGCGCGCTTTTTTTTTTTTTTTTTTTTTTTTAAACAAAAACACTAGCCTACTATTTCCCGGCCTTCCGCATCTCGTTCACTGCTTCCTCTCTCTTTTCCGCTCGCGCCGTCGATCAGCGGTTTTCACCCGATTTGGAATTTTCCCGTGCAATAAGCGCCAACCGCGCGACAAAATTCCGTTCGCCCGTCGAACTATACTCCGTAAATGGAACTGCGGGCTGGGACCTGGGTTCTCTCTATTCTCTTTGCGTCTCCTCCTCTTCTCGTTCCCTTCTTCAAGTGCGCAAAAGGAACATGTAGATCAACTGGAACATGGAGTTCCCTACGTCACGATGGCTTTTCGGAGAGAACTATGTGAATAAACGGTCTCCCAATTGGAAGTAAAGTTGGCACCGGCACGATTCCTAATTAGGGCGCTTCTATATTCGCTCGCGGCCCTTTTCTATCTTTCAGAACTAAATGTGGCTAAGGGTTATGCTTTGATTAAATTAAAATTGATTAAATAAATGTTGCCCCTCGCTGCGGGAGTTTTGCTGGCCATCGATTCGTCTCTCTGTGGGTTGAATAATCCGTTTTTCCCTGATGTGAGAGCGGGCGCGATTAGCTCGCCTTCTGCTTGCTGCTCCGTCTGCCAATCAGTTTGATGTTCAGCCGTATATTCGGTTCTACACCTCTACACTTTTATAAGGCATAGCTTACCCTGCAATTGGATTCAGCGCTGCCTATAACTGGATCTCCTTGCTTCTTTTTCAGCTTTTTAGCTCTTTAATGCCGCACTAGCCTGGTGGACGATCAAATTGGAAAAGAAGGATGGCGTCGAGTCACTATCGTTGGGAACCACCTCGGCTCTCTCTGGCCACCTACGGTATCTGCCGAAATCTGACAGATGCCTCTGTTGCCTCTTTCCCTGCTAAAACCTGCTCTCTGCCTTTCCACGTCTGCCCCCTTAATTCTTCACGGGAATGAAATGTAGATGGCGCCACCGCCTTTCTCGCCTGCATCCCTAAATGTCTTGCCACAAGCGCTACAAGTCACCGAATCATGTACTCAGGCCACCATTAGGAAAAGCCTCAGAAACGCTGAGACTGTTCCAGCGAATTTTCATATATTTTCTTGTACCGTATCCACGTTCCAGAAGCGGCAATATCGGAATATTTATTATTCTCGATAATTTTTCAAAATTTGTCTTCTTAAAACCAGTTAAGAAGATAAACGCCAGTTTGGTTATTAAATACCTCGAAGGAGAGCTGTTTATAACTTTTGGAGTCCCACAGACGATTGTGTCTGAAAACGGATCCCAATTTCGTCCCGAGGCATTTCAAAAACTGATGCGACAGTACGAAATATCAAAATATACATTGACGGCTGTCCATTCGCCTCAAGCCAATACTTCTGAGCGAGTAAATCGGTCTGTTATCGCTGGCATAAGAGAGTATTTGCGTCCTGATCAAAAGGACTGGGACGAATGTTTAAATAAAATTTGTTGTGCCTTAAGGTCCTCAATTCATTCAAGTATAGAAACTACTCCATACTATATGGCCTTTGGTCAACACATGGTTACAACAGGTTCTACATATTCCTTGTTGAGGAAACTGAATATGTTAGACGATCGTTCGTTGATGTTCAATCGGCAAGATTCGTTCGAACTGATCCGTGATGAAGCGACTAAGCAAATGCAGAAAGCTCACGATCAGAACGAAACGCGTTATAAATTGCGATCACGCGAAGTTTCTTTTGCTGTAGGGCAGGAAGTGTTCCGTCGCAATTTCAAACAGAGTTGTTTTCAAACCGGATATAACGCTAAATTTGGGCCAGCATTTCTGAAAGCCCGCTGTTTATGCGAGGGGCCACTGTGCTGCATCGGCGGACAGAGCTTTCGCTCTAGTCTGCTCTCGCCCCTCTTGTGGGCTTACGCTCTCGCGCTCCGGAGTTCGGGCTCGGGTTTCGTCGCTCTCCCGTGCTCGCTTAAGCGGAGTTAAGCGGGCGGGAGCGCGATTCTACTTTGTAAGCTAGTTTTTAGTTCCATGTATGAATGCGAAGATTAAAGTTTGAATTCCCACGACGGCCCCCAATTTCTACATTCTACCACTCGATCCAACGCTGCTTATTTTGAAAGACTAGATCGCCCCCTACAAACATTGGTCCTACAGAGCCGGATAAGGATTCCTCTCTTCTGCCAGCAGTTCCCGGCCTTTGGTTCCCCAAGATAAGTACGAATTTTCGTCATTTTTCTCACTGCCGGTCTTCAGCAGAGCTCCGAACATTCCATTTCGGTCGCACTGCTGTAAGATTATTTTTCCGTGTCAATCACACCTCCGCAAATTTTCCTTACGCTAAATTTGGGCCAGCATTTGTGAAAGCCCGCGTTAGAAGGAAGTTAGGAAGTTCTTATTATGAATTGGAAGACTTACAAGTTCGACTCCTTGGAAATTATCACGCGAAGAATTTTCGACAGTAAAGTCGCTTTAGTCGGTATCAGTCTAGGGTACCTAGAATAAATACCCTAGTCTGATTGTGGCAGGGGGGTTTTGTAGCGGCGCCTGCAAAACGACTGCAAAACTAAATGTTATTGTTTTGAGTTGTGTAAATACCAAACTCAGCATAAGTCTAGATGTGGTATATACCAGATCATGATACAATTAGAAAGGTAGTCCAGTCAGCACTCGTCGCTCTCTCGTCAGGCACTGAAATCAGTACATGTTTGATTGTTGACAGGGAAGGTTGTGCTTGGACGATTTTGTTGAATTAAATTTTGTTAACCCTTGTGTCAACATGGCATATTGTTCTAATTGCCGCAAGCAAATTGTTAAAAATAAAACTTAAAAAAAACAAAATTCACCTCTTTGATATCTAGTAGGCTAGTTTGAACTACAAGGGCCAGTTAAGGGTTAATATTTTTCAGTTCAGTTCAGTGCCTCTCAGTTCATTTCAGTGCCTGTCAAAATCTGACTGGACTACCTTTCTAAATGTATAATGTACCAGATTAGATCGTTTGGATTTTCGTCTAGTATTTTGTCTAGACTTTCACCGGTATCGATATTTGATATTGGAAACATAGATGATGGCGTTGCCAGATTGACCTGTGTGACCATAGCGAGAAGATATCGACGGTAAGCTTGCCGTATCGATAGTGTTGACAACTGCCACGTATGACCGGTTGCCATCGCTGATCAAGTTTTGTTTCCGGCAAAGATTCTTTTTCACCAAGCCAACAGCCGATATAGTCGTGCTAAAAGGAAAGTGTGTTAAAAGTGATAGAAGTGTGAAATATTGATTCACGTGTTAGCATCGGTCTGTATCTAGTGGATACCAAGTGCCGCAATTGATTTTTATCGGTGAGTGTTTGCGTATGCAGTTTCGTATTTGATTTAACCTCAAACAACCTGCAGATCGCAAGACTTGTGTTTAGGCCGGTGCTGCCGTAAACCAGACGGGACCAGTCGTCGCCGGTGCTGGTGCAAAGGTTGCACAGCAATAATTAATCCTCATCAGTGAAGAATCCCAATAGGAAACTTCCAGATTTTGGCACAGAATGTGCCCCACGAATAGACCCCTAAGGAGTTAAGGAGGCTCTGAAGAGAGGAGTTTGAAGTTAAACCTAAAACATCGGGTGAGCTTCTAGAGCGTCCAGAGGAGCACCCCTCAGGGTGAACTCCTAGGAGGGGCTCTCCAGCCCGTAAGGATGGAAACTTAGCACGGTTGTGTTGCTACAAATTCGAGTGAATGTGGTCCCGTAGCGCATCCTCGGCGGATAGAACGCGTACCAGCAAGGATTTTCTTGATTTTCTTATTGGCGAGATAACCGATGTCTTGGTCTGCGAGCCATGTCAGCCCTAACCTCACTTTCATATTTTTGTGCTTTGCCATGGCCGATCGAGTTTAACCTTACTTCAGTTCAATTTTTCGCAGTGATCAAGTATAACCTCACAGATTAAAGAAAAAACAAATGCCAATGCTCCGAAGTGGAGATCTTTTGTTGAGAACGACATGAATTAGATACCTATGGATATATAATTGATATTACGAAATGCCGTGCCTAGAGGAAAAATGAATGAAGAATTAATGAGTAAAAGTTTATTTTGTGTGTAAATTTATAGAATAATTTTTTTTTTTAAAGCTTTCTTAATCGGTAATGAATTTGTTATCGCTAAAAAGTGAGTGAAGGCGAGTGCTAAGGGATTTCGAGAAGTTATCATGTCGAAATAGGGCGAGAGTCTGTATATCGATCGATCGTCATCGTTGGAACCATCCTGAGTGAGTTATATGAACACCGACCTTATGGTGCGGTTATTCTTGTGATCTTTATGATCTCTTACAAATGCCTTACGAATCGAAATAAAATCTTTGGAAAATTAAAAAGCATTAAACTATTCGCTATTTTTGTGAGATCTTGCTTTACGATATTTTTCGAAATCAATACCATTTATCCGAAATTCATCACGATTAGGAATAAAAGAATTTAGTGTACGGGTTTCTTGAAAACAATCACGACTAGAAATGAAGTCTAACTTTGAAATATTTTCTGAAGCTATTACTGGTAATTAAATATAATATATTCACTCGATTTCATTGAAACTTAACCATAGTTAGCTAAAGGTTTAATTAGTTACTATCCTATGTTCACAACTCTTAGAAATATTTCTATGTCAATAAGACTTAGTGGTTATATTGAAGCATTTATATACTATATTTTATAAACTGTACTAAGATATGTTCTCAACTACACAATCGTTAGAATGATGCGAAATTATTAAAACAATTAATACCTAAACACATAAACATAGAACTCTGCTGATCGTAAGGTATCAAAGTGGTCACTGGAGACATTCCTCCAAGGAAGGTGATCATAGGTTGGTCGGGCTGAATGCGACCACAAGACCATCAGTGGCTTCGCTTTCTCTGACTTTCTCACAGCCTTTCTTACTCTTTAGCTTCCTTCTTGAATTTATTTATTCTCTTTCTTCCGGTTCGTTCAATTTATTCTCTATTGTCCCTAGCTCGTTATATTCTTGTCTTTAATGTGTAGTTAGTGATAGGAACTGTGTACGCAAGACCACCACCCCCAAAGCCGACGAGCGAGAGCCGGATTCTAAGACGAGCACCGCAACCACAGATTCCTCCGGAGCCAAAACACTTCTCCAACCGTTACACGCTACACAACATTCCCCTCTGCCGACTTGAGGGTCCCACAATAACAATAACCTTCCTCTCCGGCGACTTCAGGGTCCGACAATAACAACAACATCCTTCTCCGTCGACTTCAGGGTCCGACAATAACAATAACCTTCCTCTCCGCTGACTTCAGGGTCCGACAATAACAACAACCTCCTTCTCGTCGACTTCAGGGTCCAACAACAAGCATAACATCTTCTTATCGCTGACTTGAGGGTCCGAGAACAACAACAAAGTCTTATCGCTGACTTACGGGTCCGAATCAACACCCCAATTTCGCCCATATAAGAGTCCGAACCAACAACAACACTTCCGTGTCGCCGAATTGAGGGTCCGAAACCAAAACCAACCAGTTCCCATATCCGACTTGAGTGTCCGAAAGTCTGCGGAATCATTTTAGGGTGGGCATGTCAGCGGCAGATCAGCATTGTTGCTACGCCTCTGTTTATGTTTGCGGACAGGCAGATTTTCCTTATTTTCTTCTCTCTTTTCTCGCCCGTTCTGTTTTTTGTCTCTCTTCCGCCAGCACATTAAAATAGGAAATTAATACTCTACGAATAGGTAACGCTGTAGGTACTCTATCTACTCCCAGCCCCAGATACCGAACAGTCCCCTTCGCGTCCCTCCCAGAGTTGTAACCAACTTCCATCCGTAGTCCTTACCTACACATAGCCATTAGTAATATGTTACACTTGCTTAATTTAATTTTTGAAATATTTATATTATATATATATATATATTTTTTTTTATTTCTTCGATGATTTTAGTTTTTTTAATTTCGTTTCCCGGCTGAAAAATTTGATACACAATTTCAGTTAAATGTAGTGATAGCTTAAATTTACCTTTATAAGACACACAGAAATCAATATTGATAGCAGTCCACGGATCCATTTTATGTCTGACATTTCCTACGGAAAAGAAAAAAAGTAAGTTTAAATAGTTCAATTTCAGTTTGCATTGTTAAGGCGGTATTCTAGTCTAGAGGCATGCATTTTAAGAATTTTTATCGGGTGCTATTCTAGTGTAGAGGAATGAATTTTAAGTGTTTTTATCGGGTGGTAGAGGCCGTCAGCCAACAGGTGTGCAAGGGGAATCACGTCTAAATATGCTGGTAGAACGCGCCGTATCAGCACACACTGCTGCATCTATACCCTCCACGCGAGGACGGCTGGAAGCAGACCCTTGTGTTGGTCTTGTCTCGACCAAGGGTGCTGGCTAATAGTATTCGGGCTAAGAGAGGCTGAGGCTGGTTTCTGAGGTCACCTTTGTAAAGATGACAAGCCGTCGGTCAAGGCATCTAGGCCGTCAAAAGGAGTGAGAGGTAATAACTCTCGACGAGGCAAGCGCGGCAGCCTCGTCCAGCCCTCCAAAGAAGAGCCATGAGAACTACGAGGGCTTTCGCCGAGCAGAATATCGACCTGGCCTTAGTCCAGGAGCCATTGTTGATCGGTGGCCTTAACTTAACTGCGGCTCAAGTAAGTTGTTATATGACCGCAGTGGAGGTGCTCCTCGCGCGACTATCCTTTATCTCCAGGGATCTAGTTGCAAGAACTATAGAGGTTGCCACAGCGGGAGGCGTTTGGGAGGTGGTGGTTCTTTCCCTGAGACACTGACGTAGCTCCGCTGATGGAGGTCCAGCAGTTCGTCAACTTCTGCCGAACAGTCGGGAAACATATGATTGTCGGCTGCGACGCTAAAGCGCATCACACTACATGGGGTAGCAGTGATGTCAACAAACGGGGTGAGTGCCTTCTTGAATATCTATTGTGTAGTCAATAAAATGTAGTCAATAGAGGGTGCAAACACTTTTAGAAGCGCTATCCGGGAGGAGGTCTTAGATCTCATCATGGCTAGAAATCCGATTGCATAACGAACTGGAGGGTTACCGATGATGCCACGCTATCAGACCACCAGCATATCCAGTTTGATCTACCTGGCCAAGCGGAACTCAATACTTCGCTATACAATCGGAAGAAAACCAACTGGAATATGTTCACAGCCTCAGTGGCTATGAAAGCTTACCAACTCATCACGAACTTTCCGTCTGTAAGTGACATGCAGATGGCTGATGACCAGCTTTTCGATGTGCTAATAATTTCCTTCCAGGACAGCACAGTTCTAAAGCGTCACCGGGCAAACTGCGAGGTTCCCTGGTGGAGTGATAGACTGGCAGATCAAAGACAGGAAGTTCGCAGGCTCTTTAATAGAGCCAAGGCGAATCGGGACTCCTGGGACACTTATAAGAGTGCTCTCACTTAGTATAATAAAAATATTAGAAGACCTAAGCGAGAGAATTGGCGCAAGTACTGCGAAAGTGTGCAGGCAGTACCAGAAGCAGCTAGATTGCAAAAGGTCTTCGCTAAAGGCTCAGTTAAATCTTTTAGCCCTTTTAAAGCCCCGGAAGGCGATCTATTAGTTCTTCTCGGTACGTGAAAATTAACCTGACCCAAGAAGCCAGCACTCTTCACGTCACCGTGGAATAGGTTATAAGTGAAGGTACTGCCATGCATGGTTCTACGGTTAGATAGAGAGTTAGAGTCTACTAGAATACGAGGGTAACCTCTGGCTAGCATCCCAGTTTGATCCGCGTAAAAAAAAAAAGTTATTTTGAACAGACTCAATGCATTTACTATGGACCCCATACTGAGGACTCCAAACGCAAGATCCATGTTCTAAGATAGGACGAACTAAAGAAATATAAAGCGATTTTGTAACATTGGGTCAATGAATTCTTTAGACCACCATTTAATGAATCCAAGCATACTTCTGGCTTTTTTCACCATGCATGAAATATGATCAATTTATTCACATTCTTTCTCTCTTCCAAGTGAACGGACGTGTTTTTTCTTGCGCTCTCGTTTTGTGTTAATTTTTGCATTAAATCAACCGGGGTTTTATTTAAATCTTCTACTTTGTGATAAATAAAGTTCCAGTTCACTTCGTGTGCATGCAGCTATTCTGTTTTGTGTATTTAATTGTTATTATTTTCACAATTTAGTGCTGCCGGTGTTTGTTTTTCATTTTTTTGCATTCCTTTTTGTGCCTTCTCCGATTAGTTTGCACCGTCGCGACAGCTAAACATTAAGCTCGCTCCCACGCTCACCCGTTTACCCGCTCTCTCGTTCTCCCGCTCTCTCGGTGCAGCTGCACTCTTATCTCTTCCTACGTAAAGGTACAGTGGTAAGTCTTCATAATGTCCGCAATTGTCTGTTTCGCTAAGACCTGTAAAAAGGCAAAGAGTTCGAAGCTAAGAAAAACAAACGGCGACCCGTAATAATAAGTCTTCCCAAGCCCGACCAGACCACTGCGCCCTCTACGACCTCCGCTCCAAAATACTAATCAATTCCCTCTCTATCTCCTATCAGAATGCAAGAGGCTTACGTAGTAAGCTTCCCAAATTGTATTCTGATAGTCTCTCGCTTGCATCCCAGGTTATTGTGTTCACAGAAACCTGGTTAAAGCCGGAGATTCTGAGCTCCGAAATTTTCCCAGCTGTGTTCACGATAAATCAGCTGGATCGGCCTATCAGACGTGGGGGTGGTGTCCTCATAGCGGTTGACTCCACTCTCGCGTCGGAATTAATAACTTTCGAGGAGTTCGATGTTGAATTCCTCTGTGTAAAGCTAACCGTCAATGGTAGCTCTATTTTCATTACCTGTTCTTACATTCCTCCTTTGTCGGAACTTCTTATTTATTGGAACCATTATTCCGCGATCCAAACGGTTTCCAATCGACTTCCGAATAAGGATCATTTAGTAGTTCTTGGTGATTTTAATATCCCAGGAGCTATGGTCCTCAAAAGATTCTACTAATATACTTTTCACCTCCACACAGCATGATTTTATTGCTGGCTTGCTCGACATTTCGCTGTCTCAAGTCAACCATGTACGAAATTCCCTAGAGCGCTTGCTTGATCTCTGTTTTGTCTCAGATCCGGCAAGAGTCAGTTTAACCATGGTGGCGCCGTTGACGCTTCCCGAAGATCCCTATCATCCTAATTTCGACGTGACTCTCGACATTCGGACTGACTTACAGAATATATCTGACTGTCCAGCCAAGAAAGTCCTTTGTTTTCGCCAGACGGACTTCGAACGGCTGAATAACTTTATACCTGATTTTACATTGTCCGGTTTATACCATCAACATCGATATATCCATCAACATCGAATAAGCCTCTTTGGTTTACTAAAGAGTTGAGTCATCTTAAAAACAAAAAATCTATGCCGTATACTAAATATAAATATACCGGTTCTAACTCTGCCCTATCCCTTTATTTATCGGCTCGGTCAAGATTCACCGTGTTGAACGCGCAGTGTAACAAGAATTATTTGACTCGCTGTAGGGTCCATTTCTCAGGACCCAAAACAGTTTTATAATTTTTTTAACACTCGCTTTCGTTTGAAAATACAACCGTATAAAACGATCGGGCTATTGCCGATCTGTTTGCGCAGTTTTTTTAAACCACTTACTCAACTTTCACTGACTGTAATCAGACTTATTCCTACATCATGCCCAAATCGAACATTACTTTACGAAAATACTATTCTTTCAGATTGGCTGAATCCAGCTCGTCGTTTATTGTTCATTGTTTATTGTTGTTAATTTTTTAAGAAGATATGTTTTGAAGTCTAGTATAAGTTAGTTTAGGGCCTGTCGGTCTGATTTGAGATAATATGTTTCGGCCATTTATTTATTTAATCTGGAAATAATATTTAAATCAATGAAATATTTAATTCAAAATAAGCCAAGAAACCAAAAATAAATCGGTTCTGGAAGAGCTGAAAAGCAAGCTCCAAAGTCGGGTCAGAACAATTCGCCGATTAAATGAGCGATTAGAAACGGGATCGATTCCGATATTAGAGTAAGAATTAAAATGTCGACTAGAAAACTTAAATGCTTCAATTAATAAGGCAAATCAATTACAAGAACAGATAGAAGACATAGATTTTGGCAATGAATTTGGCGACGAGTTGGAAGAACTTCGTATAGTGACCAAGCCAAAAATAATGTCCCTGTTGTCTGCCTTGAAGGTAGCACGCGTCAGCGAAACGCCGGGGCCAGCTCGTGCCCGACTTCCGAATTGGGAATTACCAAAATTCAGTGGGGATTATTCAATTCAAAATTTTCATCAGCCTTTTCGAAACTTTGGTTCATAAAGACGCCAGCATTCCAGTTATCGAAAAATTTAACCATTTAATTTCGTGTCTCTCTGGTGAAGCTTTAGGAACAAGTAAATCTTACCAAGTCACCGAGAGCAATTACGAAAAGGCACTAGCCAGTTTAAAAAAGATTTACGATAACGAATGCCTCATCTTTATGAATAATATATCAACATTGTTTAGTCTTCCTAAAATCCGCATCAGTCCGCTTCCTCCTTGAGAAACCTTATCGATACTGTTTCGTCAATTTATGGTTCTTTGTTATCGATAGGAGATGATACAAAAATTTCGAATGCAATGTTGATATATTTGGTATTGAATAGAGTCGACCCAGTGACCAAGCAAAAATGGGAGGAACAGCTCGATTATGAGACTTTGACGCTTTGGGCCGATTTTCAAAAAATGTTAAATCGCCGATATCAGCATTTATCCGCTGAAGAATCGACAAAGCCGAAGCAAGATAAAATTGTGTCGAGCAAGCCACATAATCGTAGCTCATTTTCGTGTTCCTCCTCCAACAGCAAGCCTCAGCAAACTTGTAGCTATTGCAATGCAGCAGATCATTTGTTACAGAATTGTAGCCCGTTTGGGCATTTCTCTGTAATGCAAAGGTTCGAGTTTGTTAAGTCTGCCTCCTTATGTATTAATTGTCTGCGAAAAGGCCATACTGTTTCCAAATGCAAAGGCAAAAAGTGTCGAGCTTGTGACCGCTCACACCACATTCTTACAGTGCTTGAGAACAGTTTAGCGTTGCCACCCCCCCAAGAGAGCATGTCTCCTCCTTTTAACCAAGATCAGCCTTCCACGTCACATGTTATGCATGCCACGTCCTTGGACAGGGTGATTTTGGCTACGTGAATCGTAAGCGTCCGTACGAAAAACGGAGAATATGTTTTAGCCCGAGCTCTGCTGGACTCTGAGTCTCAAACGAATTTTATAACAGAAGAACTGGCGAACCGCTTACAGATTCGTAGAGGAGTCGTGTATCAACTTACTTGGTATTGGCGAGTCCAATTCTCAAGTCAAGAAAAAGGTACACACAGTGGTGAAGTCGCGAATAAATGGTAGTGAGTTCTCGTTCGATTTCTGGATCTTAAAATCGATCTCCGGTTACCATCCTGATCAGTCGGTGAACGTCAGTGATTGGAAGATCCCGAAGAACCTACCATTAGCAGACCCATATTTCTACAAGTTGTGAGGAAGCGATCTAAGGCTGGGATACCCTCAGCGGCTCAGGAGTCCTCCCATTATTTATATATTGAGACAGGCAGAAAAACGGGAAAGCGCTGGTGGAAGCGCGGGTTTATTTTAGGGAAATAATTCGGGGAAAGGGGCGGTCCGTGTAGGGCTCCAGGATCCAGGCTTTTCCGGCCTTCCCGATCCCGGAGCGGATTCTCGAAACTGGGAGCCGGCCCTGTTTACCATGGTGCCGGTGCCCCCGATCCGAGAGAGGGGAGTGGGTGAGGCGGAAAACGGTGGCCGAGCGTGTCGCCACGTCCCGGTTCCCGCTCCTTGAAGGTCCTCGAACCCGAGAGCCGGCCCTGTTTACCATGGTGCCGGTGTCCCGGATCCGGGAGAGAGAGAGAGAAGGGGAGGATTTCGGAACCTAAAGGCCGGCCCTGTTTACCATGGTTCCGGTGCCCAGATCCGAGGGAAAACGGTGACCGAGCGCGTCGCCCGCGTCCCGGCCTCCGCCTCCTGGAAGGATTTCGGAACCTGAGAGCCGGCCCTATTTACCATGGTGCCGGCGCCCAGATCCGAGGGAGAAAACGGTGGCCGGGCGCGTCACCCGCGTCCCGGTTCCCGCTGCTGAAAGGGTTCGGAACCCGAAACCCGGCCTTGTTTACCATGGTGCCGAGGTTCAGGTCTGCCAGGGAAGAGATGGGAGAAAGGGAAGGGCGGATGGAGAAGAGCTGCCCAGGATTGGCGAGAGTTTTCGTCGGTTTAAATCTGCGTTTTATTGTTCAGCGTTCTCGTCCTATTTTCCCTACCTAAGTCCGCACCGCCGGCTCCCATGCCGCGGGAGGCCGCTTGGCCAGCTCACCCTTCTAGCCTCCGGCGCTGGACTCCATGTCCGTTTGGCCTCTAGTAAAATCCCATCGGTGTTTGGCTTTTGGTTTTCCTGTGGGTTAAACTTTGCACGTCCGATCGCCTCCAAGCTCGCCGAAAGAAGAGACTGATCGGCCAGCAGCGAAGTTTCTCTTGCCCTAGCTCTGCCGGCGTTTCTACGCAGTAACTTCGGGCTCTGCTGCGGCGTGCCTTCTCGTTGTCTCGCTCTGGCATGCGTGCTTCCCGATCGGCGCTCTCTTGTGATTTCGGGTTGCCGTTCTCCCGTTGTTGCCATGCTCTTCGTTCTCTCTCTCTCTCTCGTCCATTGGTTTCCCTTGCTTTTGATGGGGTGTTGCTGGCGACGCCGGAAAATGTTGCTGGCGCTCTAAATGTTGCTGGCTCTCTGGATGTTACTGGCTCTTCGGATGTTGCTGGCTCTCCGGAGTTCGGCGGGTTCGGCGCTGGTGATGTCGATGTTGCTGGCTAGCGGTGGTTGTTGTCTAACTCCTAGCTATTTACAGATGCTCTTCGTGGGACTTTGCCATGTCTCTTAAATACTAACAACTATAGTAATTATTATATTTGCAAAATATACAGGGGCTTGTAAGGGATACCTCACAAAGTCACAAAAAATTGATATGTTGATAGGAGCAAAATCATTTTTCGAATTGCTAGCTGTTGGTCAAATTAGACAAGGTCCTGACTATCCAACTCTACAATAGACCCTTCTTGGTTGGGTTGTTTCGGGCAGATACAAGTCTGAAGTCCCGAAACAAGTTGTGAATAGTTTCAGTTGTAGTGAAGAACCTTTAGTATCGATTGACAGCACACTACAGAAATTTTGGTCGCTGGAGAAAATGCCAAATTCAAAGAAAACTCTGTCGCCTGAGCACAAATGTGAAGAGGCCGTCAGCCAATGGGCGGACAGGGGGAACAAACTGTGAGAAATCACCTGCCGTAACTGTCTGCACCACTGGAAGTGCGACTATAGTCTCCCCGTGAGGGCGGCTGGAAGCAGGTCCCAGTAGGTCATGTCTCTGCTGAGGATGCTGACGAATGGTAGTCGGGCGGGGAGAAGAAAACTTCTGCCCAAAAAATTACCCCAATCCCAGGTGGAACAGCATATGCCGAGGGATGCGTGTCCGGGGGGTGCTTGGACATTAGTGTGCGGACTCTGGTGGACCGGCCGACCCATCAGTTTAAACTAGGCTTACCACGGTATGCGGGCTCTACCGTGGCGGACCATCCCCATCCCAGCATACTCGTGGGAATCAAAATGAACCAAGCTAATTATAAAAATACAAACAAAAAAGGTGACCGACAGACCTCAAAGGCGGCAGAGGAAACCCCCCTCATTTTTAATGTTCAACTCCCGCATAGAGCGGACGTGGTCTCGCGCGAGCTCCGGGAAAACAATTTAAAATAGTGGATGAAGTAGTGAAAACTTAAAGAATATTATACTGGAGCAGTCCAAACCATGATGTAATAACTACAAGGTGATCTCGTTAGAAAAAACTCTAGCTTACGGGCAAAGTGCTTTTCAAAAACACTCAAATGAGCTTTTTCTGTCAGTTTGTTTTGAGTCATGATGAGTTTAACCCTTAGTCTGGCTGTGTGTATATTTACAACCCACTGCTGAAGCATAAGCTAAGATGCTATACATAATAATAAATAACTACAACATTTGTATTAATAGGAAAGCAAATAGCTCTGATGGCGGCTACAGATGTGTCTCCGAAATATGTTGGTAAAAAATTTAATAATTTTGGAAATATATTTTAATTTTTTATAATTTTTGAATGTTCAGGAAGACCGCAAAAACCAAGACAAAATGATAAATAAGAAAAATATGCAAAATAAAAACAGTTGAATTGTAGTTTTCGTTTTAATCCTTGTCAAAGTTTTATTTTTAATAATTTTGAATTCGCCACAATGCGCTTTGATTCTTTATGGCTGTCTTTGCAAGACGTTTGGCATCAAACGCCTTCTCTTTCGTTCCACTTTGCTCTTTGTTTCTCCATAAAAATTCGATCCTTTGAAATGTGTGTCGCAAATCCTGGCATTATGAGCCAAACTGCATCCTAAGGATTCTTCCCACAATTTTCTTTTCCGATCTTCTTTGGGAAAACGGATGAATTTTACTCCTTCAGTTTTTACGACCGCACAACAAAATTGACAAAACGACATTTTTTTACGCACGCCCAAGGGTTAACAAATAAAATAAAAATTCGTGCGCTCACAACCTGTCACCTGTCAAAATCAGAGTGAGAACAGACCCCGTAAGCATGAGAAACACTCGAGCTTTTTCAACCGAGATCACCTTGTAGTTATTTCATCATGGTCCAAACAGTGCAAAAAGACGCTAACAATTAAAAAACAAAGAAAAATATAATCATAACTAGTGTTATGATTAATACAAGTGCTTATTTAATTTAAACAAATAAGTGCCACGCATAACAAGCTCGAAAAATGAGCAGCGATCAAAAGAATGAGCGTAGAAGCTCCGTCAACCCAAGAAATGCTTGCTACTCTTATTTCTCAACTAGCGATAAAGATCAAAATCAGAAGTCGACAAAGAGCAACTCGACTCTACTGACCGTCGACAGCAAGAGAGCCAGCTCTTGCTCACACTCTCTGCTCACCCCAACTCCCGCATCTTGGAGTTATCAATGCCAAACCCTACCACCGCCGGCTTCGCTGAATGAAGGTCCAACAACAAGCAGTGCAACAATTTCTGCAGTCGCAGCAAAATCACCACCAATAATTAAACCAACTACCAATATTGCGAGTTCGGTCCCAACGGCTGACCAGCAAAATAAAATGGCAACAAAAACAGTTAGCTTCACTAAGCAACAAGCGGTCCCGGCTATACAGACCGGTATGGACCGCTACATCCAGATTAAGCGCAAGGAAACCTAAGCCCCCACCTATTTACATAAGGGAAAAAAGTTCAAGCGCCCTGGTCAACAAAATTGTTGCGCTGGTCGGGGACGAGAATTTCCATGTTCTTCCGCTCATTAAAGGGAACATACACGAAACAAAGGTTCAAACAAAGTCCGAAGAACACTTCCGAGCTGAGTCTAAGTACATGGAAGACACAAAAAAGAACTTTTACACCTATCAACTAAAAAGCAGCAAGGGACTGCAAGTTGTGCTAAAAGGTATAGAACCTGACGTCACCCCCTCTGAAATTCAAGAAGCCCTTAAGGCCAGGGGCTTCTGTGCCAAAAATATTAGTAATATTGTTAACAGAAACAAAAAACCGCAACCTCTTTTCAAGGTCGAGCTCGAACCAGATAGCAAAGCCTTAAAGAAAAACGAAGTGCACCCGATCTACAAGCTGCAGCTCTTACTGCATCGAAGAATCACCGTGGAAGAACCCCACAAACGCAACGGCCCTGTTCAATGCACAAACTGCCAAGAGTATGGACACACCAAGACATACTGCACACTTCGGACGGTCTGCGTAGTCTGCGGAGACTTCCACAACTCCGTAAACTGCCCCGCAAACAAAGAAGACCCCCAAATGAAAAAATGTGGCAACTGTGGAGGAAACCATACGGCAAACTACAGAGGCTGTGCGGTCTACAAGGAGCTGAAGAGTCGCATGCGACGAGCGACAGCTACGCACCAACAACATACGCAAAATGTTTATTACAACTCAAAAAGTACGCCAGACGTATTTTTCGCCAAGGCAGCCAGATCATCATTTGGGCAGCTAAATACAACCAAGGGAATCTCCTACGCCGAAGCACTAAGAACAGGCATGGAAAATCCACCCCAGCCTCACTCAGAAAATGCTCAGCAGGTTCCAGGGCAGCCGCAAAGCAAATTGGAATCTATGATTTTCAACATGCAACAAAGTATGATGGAACTTATGTCATTCATGAAAACAACCATGCAAACCCTTGTTCAGAACCAGAACATGGTAGTTCAGTTGCTTGTAGCACAACAGTCCAAATAATAAATGACTAACCTAAGTATATCCATGTGGAATCCCAACGGCATTTCACTGCATAAACTTGAAATAATTCAATTCCTAAACGTAAATCACATCGACGCCATGCTGCTGGTTGAAACGCACCTCACAGCGAGATATAACTTCCATATAAGAGGTTATACCTTTTACCGCACAGATCATCCGGATGGCAAGGCCCACGGCGGAACGGGCATCTTAGTCAGAGAACGCATCAAACACCACTTTCATCAAAGGTTTGCAACAAATTACCTGCAAGCCACGTCCATAAAAGTGAACTCAGGAAACGGCAACCTTTTGCATTGCCGCTGTCTACTGCCCACCTCGATTTAATATCTCTGAAGGTCAATTCATGGACTTCTACAACACCCTGGGGGATCGCTTCATAGCCGCAGGAGACTACAACGCCAAACACACGCACTGCGGATCACGCCTCGTGACTCCCAAGGGAAGGCAACTGTATAATGCACTTATAAAGGTGAGCAATAAACTGGACTACGTTTCTCCTGGTAGCCCCACATATTGGCCTGCAGACCCAAGAAAGATCCCAGATCTAATTGATTTCGCGGTGACAAAAAACATCCCACGCAATCTAATAAGCGCCATAGCTCTACCGGATCTCTCTTCTGACCACTCGCCTTTGTTGATAACCCTTCTTCAAAGCCTAGAAATTACGGACCACCCCTACAGGCTGACGTTGCACAACACTAACTGGATGAAATACAGAAAGTATGTGAGCTCCCACATTGAGCTAACTCCTCAACTAAATATCGAAGCGGACATCGACTGGTCTACCGCCGCCCTGAAAGAGGTACTCGTCACAGCAGCCAGGATCTCAACCCCTATACGGAAAGATGGGGAATTTAAGAAGTTCAAAACCAACCGGCAAATCGAACAGATGGTTTAGGAAAAGAGGCGTCTGCGACGAGCGTGGCAAACCAGCAGATCGCCATGCTCAAGCCGACCGCGTCTGGCTCAAAGGTGTCATGCATAAAATTAAAACACACTTGCCCGGGTACACTCATAAACTCCTTGAATCCTACCTCTACAATAGAGCCTTCGCAGTAAGATGTAACACAACAATTTCCGACAGCTACACTATCGAAGCTGGGGTCCCACAAGGTAGCGCACTTGGGCCAACTTTATTCGTCCTTTACACAGCAGATATTCCCACGAGTGACCGACTAACAACATCCATCTTCGCCGACGACACTGCGATCCTTAGCCGCTCCAGATGCCCAGTCCGTGCAACAACCCAACTCGCCAACCACCTCGTGGTAGTCGAGAAGTGGCTATCTGACCGGCGTATTAAAATAAACGAACAAAAGTGTAAACACATAACGTTTACCCTTAACAGACAAACTTGTCCTCCGCTCTGTATGAATATCACGCAGATCCCCCAAGTTAATGAAGTAACGTATCTCGGCATCCACCTCGACAGACGTCTAACATGGCGTAGACATATCGAATGCAAGAAACTTCACCTAAAACTGAAAGCCAGCAGCCTCCATTGGATTATAATCTCACGATCGCCCTTGTGTCTGGACTACAAGGTCCTGCTCTACAACTCCACTCTTAAGCCAATCTGGACGTATGGCTCCCAGCTGTGGGGGAACGCGAGCAGAACCAACATAGTCATCATACAGCGAGCCCAATCAAAGATCCTGCGAACTATCACTAGGGCACCATGGTATATTCGTAACCAAAACATCCACAGGGACCTCGGCATTCTCGCAGTAAAAGATGAAATAGACAAGCAAAAAGCGTCCTACAATGAAAAACTCTCTGTCCACCCAAATCCTCTAGCAAGGGTCTTGACTCGGGTCTCCAGCCGAACCCGCCTGCAACGTACAGACCTTCCAACCCAGCCATAACTTGTCAGGACCACTGTTTCAGTCTACATGACTCCTAGTTAGGTTATAGTATAAGATTTGATCCACTTATTGTTAGTCTCGTAAACGAGAAGATTCAATAAATAAAAGCAAAGCAAACAAAAAAAAAAAAAAAAAAAATTAACACTAACTTGGAGACGCTAAGCGGTCGAGTTCTTAAAAAGGAAGAGGACAGCTCCTCGGAGCGCCTTAATCCGGTGTCACTGGGAAGGGCGAGCCAATGGGCCCACCGAGCGGCGTGATCGGGGGCAAGTCCCTCGACGTGACCGCAGGGCGCTCCAGAGGTAAACCTAACCCAGGAGGCACGGCCCAGCAGCAACAAAGGATGAAGAAGACGCTGTATAATGAGCGGAGAAGAGCGGCCTTCATCCTTGCACGAGCAAACCTAGCCATGGAGGCGGACCCGGAACAAGCGGGTCTTATCAAATGGGCGATAGGCGTACTGCCGGATTTCCAGCCTGTCAAGGCGGGAAAGGCGGTTGCCCCCAACGCCCAGCAAACCAACGCAGACGCGGGCAGGAACACCACCAAACGTCAGCGGTCTACGAAGGTTCAACCTCCGCAGCCGAAGCGTTCCAGGGTCCAGCCCCAGCGGTCCTTCGCCGAGGTGACCAACGGCAAGATCCTGATTGGAGTGGTGGATGAGGGCTCCAATGACGGACAGATCCCGAGGGACCAATTGCGCTGGATCGTTGGTGAGCTGCACAACAGGTTCGTGGAGGAGCTGTTGTCGTCAGGTGGGGAACTGCCCCGTTGTGAGGATACCGGCTGGCATCAAGGAGGCGTGAAGGTGATTGCGTGCGAAGACGCGGCGTCGGTCACCTTCTACAAGAGAGCGATCGCGGGATTGGGAGAAGTGTTCCCAGGCGCGAAGCTCGTGGCTGTCGACTGAGACAAGATCCCCAGCAAGCCAAGAGCCAGGGCGTGGCTTACGCACAAGCCGGCAGAGCCGGAGAAAATTCTCAAGCTTCTGCAGCTGAGCAACCCCGACCTCCCCTCCTCTGATTGGCGAGTAGCCAAGGTTGAGGAGGCCGTTAGTCCGAGGCGCCAGGTTGTCCTGACTCTCAATGAGGGGACAGTCGAGGCGCTGAAGATGAACGGGGGGGCGCTCAGGTATGGCTTCGAGAGCGTATCCGTCCGCATATATAAGGCAGACGCTAAGCCGGGCCTTAAAGAGGAAGACCCCGACATAGAGAGACCTCACATCGAGGAGTCGCCCGAAGGATTATCCGACGAGGAGGACATCCTGGAGGGGTACGTCTCCGAGGAGAGCGAGCTCGCGAGGGGCTTGCGCGGAGTCGGGATCTCCGACGAGGAGGACGGGTTGGACGAGCCGGACGCCGACATCACTGTGGTGGAGGTCAAGATCAAGCAACAGAATGTCGTTGACGTTCTTGCAGATCAACCTCCACCACAGTAAAGCAGCTTCCGCTGCCCTTCTAGTCCACCTGTCAGAAGGTGGTACCGACGCTGTCCTCATCCAGGAGCCCTGGATCTGTGGCTACAGAATCCTTGGGCCGAGGGCAGCCGGCTATAGGCTATACGCAGCCGTAACAACAGGTAATCGCGAGCCTGCATACTCGCAAAGAAAGACTTAACTCTTTTTACCCAACTTAACTTTGCTACCCAATTTCAGCAAAGAAGATATACTAACAGCATGTCTAGAGGGACCAAATGGATCTCTCCGGATATGCTCCGCATACATGGGGCACGACCAGGACCACATCCCCCCAACCCTGAGGCTGAGTAAGATCCTTAAGCCCCCTCCAGCCCCAACCCACTCGGACTTTTGTCCGGAGGGGCTGGAGCGTCTCGTTAAAACTTTCACCGATGCTTGTAGCACGGCTCTTGATAGGTCCTGCCCCCGTAGCAAGAATGGGGGGAAGAATGGGAAGAAGCCACCATGGTGGTGTAAGGAATTAGGCTGCCTCAAGAAGATAACGAGGCAGTCCTTTAATCTATCCAGAAGCGCCAACACGGACGCATCGTTGCGTCTCTATAAATCTAACTTGTCCCTGTACAACAGGGAATTAAGAAAGGCCAAAAGAAGGGCCTGGTCCGACTTTTGCTCTGGAATCCAGGACTACTCTGAGGCGTCTAGGCTGCGGAAGGTCCTCTCGTCGACGCCCTCCAACCCGGGCTTCGTCAAGCGTCCCGACGACAACTGGACGACCTCTAGTGAGGAAACCCTCGGAGTTCTCCTGGATGCTCACTTTCCTGCTAGCTCGTCTCAGAGCAGTCCGCCTAACCCCCCGACACGGCGGGGTCCGTCCGAAATGGACTACCTTCTTAGTGATAGGAACATCAAATGGGCAACTAACAGATTCAGCACATATAAATCCCCAGGGGTGGACGGCATCATACCTGCACAGCTTAGCTACGCAGCTGAGCTATCCACGCCCTGGCTTCGACTGATCTTTTCGATCATCCTCGACACAGGGGTCATTCCGAATGGATGGCTCCGCTCAAAAGTTGTATTCATCCCCAAGGCAGGCAAGCCATCGCATTGCACGCCAAAGGACTACAGGCCGATAAGCCTTTCCTCGTTTCTACTCAAGACGCTGGAGAGACTCATCAGTCTGCATCTCAGAACTAATATTCCCCAATCATCCTTATCAGGATCACAACACGCGTACCACTATCAGAAAAATCGCTCCATGAAAAGGAGTTCACACTCGTCGCCTTCCTGGGTATAGAGGGCGCCTTTAACAACATTCTCCCAAGGTCAATTACGACGGCACTGACTAAGCTGGGGATTGATCAACACTCGGTGGGTCTCATTGACCGGATCTTGCGCAGCAGAACGGTGGAGGCAACACTGGGGGGTCAACCATCTCCAGACAAGTCAACAGAGGCACACCTCAGGACGGAGTCCTTTCCCCTCTTCTATGGAATGTGGCGGTCAACGAACTGCTCCAGGGCATAGAAGAGGGCGGCTGTCGTGCTGTGGTCTACGCGGATGATGTTGCCTTGGCATTTACGGGAAAATTCCCGCAAACCCTCTGTGACAGGATGAGCGACAGTCTTCGGTTCCTGGCGGATTGAACTGCCAGGTGCGGACTGGGAGTAAACCCAGCAAAGACCGAACTGGTCCTTTTTACAATGAAAT
Organism: Drosophila aff. chauvacae BK-2020; assembly: GCA_018903765.1. Classification (NCBI taxonomy): domain Eukaryota; kingdom Metazoa; phylum Arthropoda; class Insecta; order Diptera; family Drosophilidae; genus Drosophila; species Drosophila aff. chauvacae BK-2020. Next base: position 1,039,382 of record JAEIGO010000821.1, on the reverse strand, counting down.
ACAAGATCCCCAAAGTGATACCCCCTAAGCTTTGTGGGATACCTCTAATCCTTAAAAATCAGGCCAAATATCTAGGTCTAATCCTGGAAAAAAACTAGACTGGGGCCTCAACACGGAGGAGAGGGCCAAAAAGGCCACAATCGCGCTCTACACCTGCCGCAAAGCCGTCGGGCTAAAATGGGGAATGACCCCAAAAATAGTCCGTTGGCTGTACACGGCTATCATTCGCCCGATACTCCTCTACGGAGTGGCAATCTGGTGGCCAGCTATAACGCGATCTACCTGCCTGGGCAAGTTAAGACAAATTCAACGCATGGCTGAGATCTGTATGACAGGCAGCCTGCGCACAACTCCGGGAGACGCCTTGGACGTTCTCCTGGACATCCTCCCAATTGAACTAATGGGAGAGATGACCGCGTCACTCTCGGCATTGAGGCTGAAGGGCGCGGGTCTGTGGAGTAGATTGAGTTTCGGACACACGAACCTCGGCTCTGCTCCACACCTTACTGAGGGAAACACCGACTACTGTGTCCCAACTGAACACCCCATCACATCCTTCCAGGTTTAATCCCCGACAGAACGGAATGGAACCTAGGACCCCCTGGACCCCTCGGGTCCCTTCACATCTGCACGGATGGCTCTAAATTGGACGGCCGGGTGGGAGGAGGTATATAAATTAATAAGTCTTGGTGTTAGGTTTCATTATCATTTATTCCACTCCCCCGTTAGGGTGAGAGACTAATTAATATTGGGTTATTACATTATTACAATGAATACAGAGCGTAAGCCCTGGAGTACAATTATAATAAATAAATATAAATATAAATAATTATTTACTGAACTTAAGTTTACGATCTAATGCAACTCCAGGCCTCTGGTTAGTTGCAGCGCTGCCGGCCGAGGGCAGGTCAGCACTTCTGTATCCGGCCGATCACTCGCTCCGCGAATGTTTGGCTCGGACTCCGGGCAATTGCGCAAGTGCGGGATTAGCGGTTTTTTCACTGCGCGTGCAGGCCACCGGATATGGCCCGCAACTCGGCAGAGCAAACTATGCCGCTCAGGTGCCGCCGTCGATACAGACACGGGCCTGGAGAGCGCGCAGCTCACACTGGAGGAGGAGGAGATCCTACTCCGCTCGCCAGTACCAGGCACCAGCTACCCGCGCAGGGACGGGCCGAAACGGTCTAGCGAGGGGAGGAAGGCGAAGGCGCAGTATAAGGCTGCCCTCGGAATCGGAAGCCGGCTTCGGTCCAAAGCTGACCTCTCCCAAGAGAAGAAGGCAAAGCTAGCCTGGGCCGAGCAGAAGATTGAAGAGGGCAGGTTATACTACGCCAACATCCCCCACATGTCCTCTACGGGCGGATTCGCCAACAAAGTGGAGGAGATGCTTGCCAGCAAAAGGCAACGCTCTGCCGAGAGCGCCACTAAAGACGCTCCGGCGAGCAAGCGGCAACGCGGGCCCAAGCATGTAGGCCCTCCACCTAAAGCGAAGAAGCCTCAGAGGGCACAGAAGGTTAGTGAGGTGACCAAACGACATCTGATCATGGCACTCATTGACCGCAGTGACGAAAATGGAAAGATGTCCGAAGAACGGTGAAAGACGGTGCACACGAAGCTCGTCGAAGCGCTGTTTGCATGGAGGATGACTCCCTTGGTCCCATGCCCACTTTTGATGGTGCAGGGTGGCTAAATGGGGTCAAAATCCTGAAGTGCATGGACGATCCGACTCGGAAGTGGCTGACGCAAACGGTTAGCCAGATGGAGGCGTTGTGGGAGGGGGCCAAACTGGAGGTGGTGGACAGGGAGATAATCCCATCCATACCGAAGGCGAAGGTACTCTTCCCCATCGTCATCCAAGGTGACCGGGCGCTGAAGCTGCTACAGCGCCAAAACCCCGAGGTGCTGCACATTGCGACCCCGACACCCAAAGAGGGGGGCCAGTGCGCAGTCCTTCAGATCAACAAAGCGGCGGAGGACATCCTGTACCTCAGATACGGGAAGATGGCGTGGGGCATGGGTAGTGTCTACCTGCGCCTCAAAAAGCGCCACCCGGGGGACAAGGACGCGCATACCCTGCAGGCAGGCGAGGTGGAGAAGGACCTAGGTCTGGATTCCATTGTTGACGCCGCCCAGGAACTGACCCTCGACGTCTCTTAGGAGGAGGAGGACGGTGACCTGACAGTGATAGTCAACCCGTCCCGAGCTGACCCAGGTACCCATGACACTAAGGGTACTGCAGCTCAACCTCCATAAGAGCAAAATCGCGTCGGCGGAACTCCTGATTGCCATGGAGCAAGGGTCCGTCGACATCGCTTTGGTCCAGGAGCCGTGGGTTGCCTCGGGCCGGACTGAAGTCCTCAGCACACCATGTGTTCTACGCACCAACGGTAAGCAGGAACAGAACCGCCGTACTCGTACGGAAGGGTCTCCACGCTAACCTTATGTCTCGTTACAGCACGGATGACCTGACTGTGGTGATGCTTGAAAGCAAGAAGAAGCGCCTCTGGCAGCTTCCTGCTACATGGCCCATGAGAGATCAGCCCCACCCGAGGAACTCAGGAGCCTGGTGGAAGCCAGCCCGAACGACCAGCAACTCTTCGTGCAGACGCCAACGCACATCACTGCGTGTGGGGAAGCCCCGACATAAACGACAGAGGTGAGTCACTCTTAGACTTTTTACTATCCACTAACATATGTATAGCGAACGTGGGGGAGGAGCATAACTTCGTAGGTCCCACCTCCTCGAACGTGCTAGACTTAACACTCACAAAGGGACAATGTACAATGATATCAGAATGGAGAGTCCTTGAGAGACCATCCTTCTCAGATCATAAGTACATACAATTCCAATACGATTTCGACCATTCTCCCAAACCAACCGTCTTTAGGAACCCCCGGAACACTAACTGGGGAAAGTTTAGGAAGACAATCTCAACACGACTCGCGACTGGCCCGGGCCTAGTAAAATCCGCTGAAGACATAGAAAAGTCCCTACAGACCCTGTCCAAGGAACTACTAGATGCGCAACGCGCAGCATGCCCAACTTCTAGAGCTAGAAAGAGGACCAGACCACCCTGGTGGAACAGTAATCTTTCGCTCCTACGCAATAATCTCAGAGAATTCTTCAAAATCGCCAAAGAGGCGAAAGAGGATGTGATTGATGAGGAATACAAAATCCTTCTTAGGGATTATAAGAAGGAAATACGCAGGGCACAGAGAAGCTCGTGGAGAAACTTCTGCTCCAATATCGAGACGGCCCCAGAAACGGCTATACTCCGGAAGTTGCTATCGAAGCAACCCACCATACAGAGTCAGCTCAAACGCGACGACGGAGAGTGGACTGAGGGCAGCGAGGAGGCCCTAAGAGCACTAATGCATGCTCACTTCCCAGGATGCACTGAGATATCCGATGCCAACAATCACCAGGATCACGCACTTGGAGAAGAGAATCTCGTAACAGATCTAATATCCTCAAGAAGAATCCAATGGGCTATAGATTCCTTCACGGGAATAAAAGCACCAGAACTAGATGGAATATTCCCAGCCATGTTACAGGTGACCAAAGAAGTGATCACCCCATGGCTACACGCTATATTCACAGCCTGCCTAAGCACGGGCTATATCCCTATCCAATGGAGGACCTCTAGGATTGTCTTCCTGCCAAAAGCAGGCAAGTGCAGCCATGTGAGCCCAAAGGATTACAGGCCGATAAGCCTCACCTCATTCCTACTTAAGACGCTAGAAAAGCTGCTGGACATATACATCAGAAATGATGTTGGACGACTGCTGTCATCCAACCAGCACGCTTGCACGAAAGGGAAATCAGTGGAGACTGCACTACACTCGTTAGTAGCCACCATTGAGAGAGCCCTGCATAACAGTGAATTTGCTCTAGGAGTGTTTGTGGATATATCCGGAGCATTTAACAACGTGACCACAGACGCTATAATGGACCGCCTAGAAGCGGCCAACACGCCCCCCGCCATCAGCTTGTGGATAAGAAATCCACTAAGCTGTAGGCGGGTACAATCCGATTGGGGCACCGCCTCCACGGTGAAAGGAGCACACAGGGGCACGCCGCAAGGCGGGGTCCTGTCGCCTCTCCTGTGGAATCTGGTGGTAGACGACCTGATCAAGAGATTCGAGAGGAAGGCCCCAAAGATAACAGCCTATGCTGACGACATAAGCATAATTATCACGGGAGTCTGCCCATCGACCCTCAGCTCGATTATGGAATCAACACTCAGGGAGATATGTGAGTGGGCGAAGAAGGTAGGACTCAGTATCAACGCGGACAAGACGGACCTCAGTCTCTTCACCAAGAGATACAAGGTTCTATGGGTCCCCCCGAAAATTAACTCAACCAGGCTAACCCCGAAAACACAAGTCAAGTACCTCGGAATTGTATTAGAGAGCAAGCTGGCATGGAAGCCCAATGTATTAGAGAGGGTAAAAAAGGCCACCATAGCGCTATATGCATCCAAGAAGATGCTTAGCAGCACATGAGGCCTCTCACCCGCTCTAATGCACTGGATTTACATCTCGGTGGTGCGTCCAACTCTGATGTATAGAGTCTTAGTGTGGTGGCAGGCCATGGAAAAGAAGACTTATGGTCAACTTGTTCGTAGACAGTCAAGCGGCGATAAGATCCATGCAATCGTCAGCGGTTAGTTCCAAAAATGTACTGGCAAGCAGGGAGGCACTAGATATCCTCAGCACGACTACGTCAGTGCGGATCTACTGGGTTCCCAGCCACCAGGGCATCGATGGTAAAGAGACGGCCGACGAACTTGCAAAGGAAGGCGTAGGACTGCCGAATGAAAGAATAGAAAACATTCCTGTCTCCCTAAGAACGCTCCAAAGCGAGCTAGAGAGAAGGGCCGACATACGAGCTAACAGCAGGTGGAGGAGTAATTCAAAACATCAAAAATCATGTGCAAAGAGCGCAACGCAAAACTTAGTCACTACGTGCTGCATCTTCCAATGAAAGATTGCAGACTGTTAGTGGGAATTCTTACAGGAATGTGATGAATCCGAGGCAACTGAAACCTTGGAGCATCTCATTTGCAAATGTCCGGCCCTAGCAAGGGCAAGAATAAAATACCTAGGCGCTCCGGTTCTGGCATCGCTAGAAGATGCCTCCAGGAAGAAGCCAGGCGAACTACTTTCCTTCGCGAAAAACACTTCGATCCTTAAAGATTTTGAAAACCGCGTAAACCACTCAGAAACTTTCGGACAGCTATGGGTCATATGGGCCTATGCGTGGCCCCTTGAGGGCCTTCCGAAACCTTTAGATTTCGTAAGTTAGTTTTGCGGTGCAACTCTGAATTCTACTTATCATGGAAAAATTAACCGTTCCCTTCGAAAATATAAACAAAGATGGCAAGGAACAATTAAAATAAGGAAGACGCCAAACTTAAAATTATGTGCAAGAAACTCGTTTATGTTTTCCTCTCTATTTTGTCCCCAAAATATTTTGAACTGATACTACTACCTTGTGGAACACCCGAAGTTACGTACACACTTGTAGAAAACAAATCCCCTGGAGGCTACTCTTTGAGTTCGGTTAAATAAGTAGGTAGCGATCCAATTTTGCGGTGCAACTCTGAATTCTACTTATCATGGAAAAATTAACCATTCCCTTCGAAAATATAAACAAAGATGGCAAGGAACAATTAAAATAAGGAAGACGCCAAACTTAAAATTATGTGCAAGAAACTCGTTTATGTTTTCCTCTCTATTTTTTCCCCAAAATATTTTGAACTGATACTACTACCTTGTGGAACACCCGAAGTTACGTACACACTTGTAGAAAACAAAACCCCTGGAGGCTACTCTTTGAGTTCGGTTAAATAAGTAGGTAGCGATCCAATTTTGCGGTGCAACTCTGAATTCTACTTATCATGGAAAAATTTACCGTTCACTTCGAAAATATAAACAAAGATGGCAAGGAACAATTAAAATAAGGAAGACGACAAACTTAAAATTATGTGCAAGAAACTCGTTCAGTTTTCCGCTCTATTTTTTCCCCAAAATATTTTGAACTGATACTTCTACCTTGTGGAACACCCGAAGTTACGTACACACTTGTAGAAAACAAAACCCCTGGAGGCTACTCTTTGAGTTCGGTTAAATAAGTAGGTAGCGATCCAATTTTGCGGTGCAACTCTGAATTCTACTTATCATGGAAAAATTAACCGTTCACTTCGAAAATATAAACAAAGATGGCAAGGAACAATTAAAATAAGGAAGACGACAAACTTAAAATTATGTGCAAGAAACTCGTTCAGTTTTCCGCTCTATTTTTTCCCCAAAATATTTTGAACTGATACTTCTACCTTGTGGAACACCCGAAGTTACGTACACACTGTTAGAAAACAAAACCCCTGGTCTCAAATATTGACCCCTCAAAGACCGTTTATTTACCTGCTCACTGTATCAGGCCCGGACTACCGGCCGATATCAGCAATGCAGACAATAAGTCTGCATCGCCGAAAGCACTTGTAGTAATTCCACCTACGAAACACATATTTGTTTCTCGGCTCTCCCCTGGTCAGACATCTGAAGATGCCACAGCCTTTATCCAAGGCAAAACAAGAGCCGATAAAATAAAAATTAAGGTGGAAAAATTCAAATTTTCCTACACATTTCATCTTTCAAAATAAATGTTCCAAACCATGATACAATTAGAAAGGTAGTCCAGTCAGCACTCGTCGCTCTCTCGTCTGGCAATGAAATCAGTACATGTTTGATTTTTGACAGGGAAGGTTGTGCTTGGACGATTTTGTTAAATTAAATTTTGTTAACCCTTGTGTCAACATGGCATATTGTTTTAATTGCCCCAAGCATGTACTTGGAGTGGCCTTATTGACAGCACCGCAATGTGAAGGAAAAAGAAAGTTGTGGGAGCAGTCTCTAGGCTGTGGCCTGACTGCAAGCTCAAAAATAAATTGTTTACAAAAAAACAATAAAAAAAAAAAACAAATTCACATTAGTCTTCCCGACCAGACCACTGCGTCCTCTACGACATCCGCTTCAAAAAACTAATCAACTCCCTCTCTATCTCCTATCAGAATGCAAGAGGCTTACGTAGTAAGCTTCCCAAATTGTATTCTGATAGTCACTCGTTTGCATCCCAGGTTATTGTGTTCACAGAAACCTGGTTAAAGCCAGAGATTCTGAGCTCCAGCTGTGTTCACGATATATCGGCTGGATCGGTCTATCAGACGTGGGGGTGGTGTCCTCATAGCGGTTGACTCCACTCTCGCGTCGGAATTAATAACCTTCGAGGAGTTCGATGTTGAATTCCTCTGTGTAAAGCTAACCGTCAATGGTAGCTCTATTTTCATTACCTGTTCTTATATTCCTCCTTTGTCCGAACAATCTTTCCGCTATCCAAACGGTTTCCAACCGACTTTCGAATAAGGATCATTTAGTAGTTCTTGGTGATTTTAATATCCCAAGGGCTATTTGGTCCTCAAATAATTCCTCTAATATACCTTTCACCTCCACACAGCATGATTTTATTGCTGGCTTGCTCGACATTTCGCTGTCTCAAGTCAACCATGTACGAAATTCCCTAGAGCGCTTGCTTGATCTCTGTTTTGTCTCAGATCCGGTAAGAGTCAATTTAGCCAGGGTGGCGCCGTTGACGCTTCCCGAAGATCCCTATCATCCGACTTTCGACGTAACTCTGAATTACAGAACATATCTGACTGGCCAGCCAAGAAAGTCCTTTGTTTTGGCAAAACGGACTTCGAACGGCTGAATAACTTTATTTTAGATTTTAATTGGTCCGATTTATACATGTGCACTGACATGTCAGTAGCCGTGGATATTTTTTACAGTGCCATAAATTCCTTTTTTACTGAATGTGTTCCGTTATACTATCCATCAACATCGAATAAGCCTCCTTGGTTTACTAAAGAGTTAAGTCATCTTAAAAACAAAAAATCTAGGCTGTATACTAAATATAAATATACCGGTTCTGCCCTATACCTTTATTTATCGGCTCGGTCAAGATTCACCGTGTTGAACGCGCAGTGTTACAAGAATTATTTGACTCGCTGTAGGGTCCAGATTTCTCAGGATCCAAAACAGTTTTATAATTTTGTTATCACTAAACGTAAGCCAATTAAGCATCCTTCCTCGCTTTCGTTTGAAAATACAACCGTAAAAAACGATCGGGCTATTGCCGATCTGTTTGCGCAGTTTTTTCAAACCTCTTACTCAACTTCCACTGACTATAATCAGACTTATTCCTACATCATGCCCAAATCGAAATTTATATTCAGTCCTACTTTAGACGAAAGCAATATTCTTTCAGATCTTCATCGCGTTAAGCCCGTTTATACGCCAGGTCCCGATGGTATACCTGGCTGTGTGCTTAGGTATTGTGCCGACGCCCTGTGCAATTCCCTTCTAAAATTGTTTACCTTGTCCCTAGAAATCTCACACTTTCCCCTTATTTGGAAGGAATCATTTGTTATTCCTCTCCACAAAAAAGGTAGCAAATCGGTTGCCAGCAACTATAGAGGAATCTCTAAGTTGTCGGCCATTCCAAAACTTTTCGAGAAAATCATTACTCCACATTTGCAGCACCTGTGTAGATCAATTATTTCTCCATGTCAGAATGGATTTTTAAAGCGTAGATCAACGACAACCAATCTTTTAGAGTTCACTTCCTTCCTAGTTAAGGGCTTCCATAAGGACTTTCAGACAGACGTAATCTATACTGATTTCAGTAAAGCATTTGAATCTGTCAAACATTCTCTTCTTGTTCGGAAACTCGATCTAATGGGATTTCCGGTTGATCTTCTTAGTTGGATCTCAAGTTATCTGAATGGCAGAACGCAAAAGGTCCTCTTTAAAAATTCTTTATCTAATGTTCTCAGGGTTACTTCTGGCGTCCCGCAAGGGAGCCATTTGGTTCCCCTGTTATTTACATTATTTATCAACGACCTGCCCAAAGTTCTGACCAACACCAGAGTACTTATGTACGCGGACGACGCCACACTTTGCGTGCAATATAAGGACGCTTCCTGCCAGTCTGATTTACAAACAGATCTCAATAACTTCCAAACATGGTGCCGCATAAACTTATTGACCCTAAACGGCTCTAAATGCAAGCTATTGATTTTCTCTCATGTCGCTCCCAAGCTCGCCACTTACACGCTAAACTGCTGCTCTTTGGAAAGAATTAATATAGTCGATGATTTTGGTGTCCGACTGGACCCTAAACTTGACTTTATCGATCATATTTCGTGCATGGAAAATAAAGCCAGAGGTGTGCTTGGTTTCATTAAACGGTGGTCGAAAGAATTCAATGACCCCTATGTTACAAAATCCTTATATATTTCGTTAGTTTGTCCTATCTTAGAATATGGATCTTGCGTCTGGAGCCCTCAGTATGGGGTTCACAGTAAACGCATTGAGTCAGTTTAGAAGAACTTTTTGCTTTTCGCTTTACGCGGTTTGAACTGGGATCCAAACCAGAGGTTACCCTCGTACTCTAGTAGACTTCTCCTAATTAACTTACCTTCTTTAGCTAACCGTAGAACCATGCTTGGCATTACGTTCATTTTTAACCTTATCCACGGTGACGTGGAAAGTGCAGACTTGCTGGGTCAGCTTAACTTTCACGTACCGAGTAGAAATACTAGATCCTATATTCCTTTAGCTTTGCGCCACTGTAGAACGCCTTTTGAAGTGCATGAACCCTTTAGAGTCTTATGTGCAAATTATAACGATTTGTACATGATAACATCAAACATAGAAAGCCTTCTCCAACTAAAAACCTTAATACTAACCCACTTAGTACGCATGCAGGCAAAAAGTCTGGTAGCACGCCAATAGTCACTTCCTTGTATTCCTTTTCTATACCTTCATTTGTCGCGCCTACTAACACCTAACACGAACAGACACGTGCTTGGTGTCAGATGGGCCACTTGAATGTACTGGTCGTAGTGCATCAACGTTCAATAAAGTCAAGTTTGTAACGACCCTACTGCAGGGTCGTACAAATAGTATAGATATGCGATATATCTATACTTATTTACCTTAAATACCACTTAATACTACTTATACTACTGCTAGAACAATAGTGTGTAAATACTTTATTTATGCGAGGGGCCACTGTCCCACCTCTGCTCACAAAGCTTTCGCTCTCGGCCGCGCTCGCCTCTCTTTTGCGCTCGCTTCGGAGCTCGAGCTCGGGTTGCGAACTTCACGATCGAAGCAAAGGAGAGCGGCTCTAGTTTTTAAGTGCATTAGTTAGTTTCATGTATGCATGCAAAGAATAAAGTTGAATTCATACCCTACGCCCTCGCTTCTCGTTCTGCTTCTTCGACCTGTCCCACCTGGGTTGGGCTCTACTTTCATCGTCTTTTGCTCTGCGCCGTGGGAATCTACCATCTTCGCCATCTCGCCCCCCTACAAACATTGGTCCATCAGAGCCGGATTATTTTTCCAACTTCGCCACTTCTGCCAGCAATTCCCGGCTTGTTCCGTCTCCTCCCTGCCGGTTAATAGTGCTCGTAGTCCGCATAAATAAATAGTGCTCCTAGTCCGCTGAAATTTTCCATTCGTCTCCGCTTTGTGTATCTCCATATTCCTCGCCGTTTATTCCGTTCTTCGTTGTACATCAAGTTGCCAACGGTCGAGGCATATGTACATATATGTATGTGTATGCATCCGCAGCATCAAACGGGACATACATATTTACATATTATATTTCGGCACAACTCCGTACAAATTAACAAGTGGAAAGTGAAATTGTGTGGTGAGAAAAAAGGCATAATAAATATTGGCCAACCGGTGTGCACTGTTTCGGAAGTTTCCCTGTTCGCCGAACAGTCCGCCGTTGTCGTGATATTGGTTTCCCTATTCTTGTGCGTGCTATTTTTCGCCACATAATTTTCTTGTCCTTTCATTTTAAATATACAGTCCACTCCGCGACGCTCCACTGTGCCTCCGCTACGAAACTAATATATATACATATATATATAATATATATATATACATGAATACAAATTAAAAGCGAGACAAAAACAACAAACATCCTAGGGTCATACAAATCCTAGCATTACACACACCGATGTATATTCCTTTTCAATAGTGTTAAGCGATATTTAATCTAAATATTACCCACACCGATATATATCTCTCAACATTGTCATTAGGGACACGGAGTCCACAAGTAACGATACTTTTTACTTTATCATTAGCATTAGGGACACGGAGTCCACAAGTAACGATACTTTATCATTAGCAAGTAGTAGAGACACGAAGTCCAGAAACATTCCCTTAATAAGTTAGTGCCCAGATGGCAACCCTAGGGCATCGATATAAAACATCGCACGGAAAGCTCGCGATACGATATATCGATAAGAGAACGATAGAAGAGGTGCGATCGCTACTTCTGAGATCGTGGCTATTTCGTTTCCGGCCGTGAGCAGAACAGACGTGCGCGAAAGTTTAGTGACCGTAGAAATTTACCAAGCATCGAAAGACACGTGTAATCGCGAGTGTGCGCCAGCGGTGACAGCCTTCCCGCTTCATCAACTACAACGACAAGAGCAAGTAAGCCCGTCAGCCCTTTTTCCCCTCCGGCAGCAGCCAGGGGAAATCCAATAAAACGAAAACTTACAACCGCAACTAAGACGTAGTGTTTCCTTCACCCCAACCACCTTTGCTTCCCCAATCCTTCCCCTTGCATGCGAACCCCGTGTAGCTCGCCAGAACTTGTGCGTTTGGCGTTCCATCCGCGCAAGCACTCCCAAGTCTACGCTTCTGCTCCTCCACCCCGATCCCCTGCAGGTGAACGCCACGTGGCCCGACGGTTCTTATACGTTTGGTTTCTCATCCGCACAAGAACTTCCGAGTCCACACCGCTGCGCGCCTTTCCCTCCTTGCATGCCCATCGGTCCCAGTAGCCTCCGCGACCAGCCGGAGTGTTTAGAGAATCCCGTAGCCTTCGTGACCAACCGAAGGAGGAGTCTCGAGAAGCATCCCTACTGCCTCGAGGATTCCCACGATTCCCCCGCCCCTTGTCCCACAAGCTTTCTAGCCAGAGTTGCCGGACGGTGCTGAGCCAGAGTTGCCAGATCGTGCTGAGTAGTCAGAGTTGCCGGACGGTGCTGAGCCAGAGTTGCCAGATCGTGCTGAGTCAGAGTTGCCAGACGGTGCTGAGCCACAGTTGCCAGATCGTGCTGAGTCAGAGTTGCCAGCCGGTGCTGAGCCAGAGTTTCCAGATCGTGCTGAGTTGCCAGAGTTGCCAGATAGTGCTGAGTTGCCAGAGTTGCCAGATCGCTGTGAGCCGGAGTTGCCAGACGGCGAGTAACGGTGCGCTAGTTGAGAACTATACAAAAATCAGCACAACGGACGACGGACAGCGGTAGAGAGTTATGTATTAGTACCTCTGTCGGCCTCTCCACTCCTACATACAAAATTCCTAACTACAGGCTCCACCCTTCTATACAATTCTTGTGTAGGTTTCTTGGCCGCGACTGAGATCTCACCCTGGCCAAAGAAACCACGTGATAAACGAAACATTTTTACAAATCCACACGGGCCGGACCGCGATTGTTTTCTGTTCAATTTTCTTTGATTTTGGTTGATTTTCTGTAGCGGCCGCGGTGTTGTTGTTGCTGTGTTTTTTCCCCTCTCTTGCGTACCTTACACATGCATTGCTTTGCCGACGGCAAAAGTGAGTTTTCGGCAGAACCAAAGCCAAGGTTTTGATTCCACCTCTCCGGCTTCGCGAGTATTACGTTGCGCATGCACTGCTTTGCAGACGGCAACAGTAGGTTTTTCGGCTGAAACAAGGCCAAGGGGTTTTTTATTCCACCTTTCCGGCTTTGCACTTGTTTCATGGGAAAACTATAAATAATTTTTTAATAATTATTTATTTATTGATTTCTAAATTTTCTGGGCCTCATTTTCAAGTAAAATATAAAGCAAGCTCCATGTCCGAGCCACGCAATATTTATATACCGAGGAAATATTTATATTTTACATATCCGTTCCGACGACATCAAGATCTTGGACTTTCCTGCCTACATTCTGGTTACCAATTCTACTGTCCAATCCGCATAAGTCACCATCCGCCTGAAGTAATTTGCGCTGCCTACTAAATTCAACCGGCTTTATTGAGCCGAGTCGCTGCATCTTGGGTTTATTTCTTGATTCGTGCGTTCTCCATACGATATACCCGTTGCTCACGTCAGGCGACGCCGCTGATAGCCCTTAATTGAATTCTGAGAATGCCCACGGGAGGCGACAAGAAGCTGCCTTTGATTCCATCCATCCGCCTAGCCAGGTCCCAATCCGCATCCCCGCGGTGGTCCCAATAAAAGCCAAAGGTTGCCACTGCCATTCCAAAGGCAAAGAGCGACGAGTCAGTCGATATTATCCACGGGCCCTCACCAAAACTTACTCGATCGGTCGCAAAGATGGCTTAAAGTGCAATAGAAGTCGCCGTGAAAAAGTTCACTGCCACAACGCACTTCTTTAGCCAATTCGAAGCTGATATCAACACTCCGGGTGCCCCTGAAACTGCCGCTTCACCTTACATGTGCCGAGTCCATGTGGACGAGATCCGGGCCTTGTGGGAAGACGTGAAAAAGGACTATAGAAGCTGCTTGGACCTTCTATCCGTGTCCGCCGAGGATCCATCCACCTCAACAGTACTGAATGCGTAATACCGTTACTGTTACTCAGTCTTTTCGAGGTGTGTTGCCCATCTTCAGGAAGTAATTGAAAAAGCCGCCTTCTAGTCCACTCAGGCTTCCGTCAGTGTTCCCACACCCCCGATCACGGGGTGTCGTCTACCGCCAGTGGACACCGAAGTTTTATCTATCCACAACTCGGGGCTCACACCGGTGGAAAAGTTGTCAAAAACAAGTGGCGACGCGCACGCCATTGTCTGCAAGGCCCCGCTAACCAATGAAGGTTTCGCCTCAGCGTGGCTAGGCCTGACCGACCGCTTCGGGAATCGGCGGTCTTTGGTCAACAATCAGTTGAAAATCCGCTTCAACATCCAGAGTGTTCCCCAAGAGTCCGGAGCCGCTCTAAAAGAGCTACAAGGCACCATTTAGAGTTGCCTTACAGCCTTACGAATGTCCGCCATTAATGTCGAAGCTTGGGATTGTCTCCTGGTATACATGGTTTCCTTAAAGCTTCCCAAAATCACGCTTTCCATGTGGGAGCAATCACTTCACAACAAGGCCGAAATTCCAACCTGGAGTGAGTTGGACGCATTCCTGACAGAGTGCTATCGGACTCTGGAGGCAATCGACGATATCAGGCCTAGCGGTTCGGGGCAAATTCCGCCAAGGCCGGTAACTGCTAGCGACTCAGCACGCAGGCTCAATTCATACGAGGCCAGGGTAGCTCCAGCCCCAAAGGGATGTGATCTCTGTTCCAGGAAGAAGCATCCGGTGCGCTTATGTCCACGGTTCCTTGAAATGAATGTGGATGGGCATTCCGACTAGATTAAGAGAAGGCAGCTTTGCCTGAACTGCTTTGCGCGAGGGCACCAGCAACGGGAATGCACTAGTGCCCATAGCTGCTTCACATGCCACAGCCGGCATCACACTCTCCTCCACCACGGTAATCCATTCGCAGCCGCTCCAATTCCGTCTGAGACAGCCTGGCCTCGGCCCGCGGCAACTCCAAGAAGCACGGGCGCCTCAGAGGATCCCTCAGATGTGCAAGTATGCTTCGCTTCCGGTTCAAAGTTAACGTGTTCCATCTGGGGTGCAACTTTCAAGCACGAGCCTTGATTGACTCTGGGTCCAAACGTACCTTCATTACAGAGCGGCTGTTCAACTTGGTCAAACTTCCCAGGCCCAGTCCATTCGCAGCCCCCAGCAGGGTGTCCGCCTTCTCTACGCGAGTTACTTGCGCCCTCGAAGACTCACTGGACCAGCTTCTAACCAAATTCTGGGATGTCGAGGAAGTGCCCACACAGATCGTCCGTGGCTGGAGTTGTGCGGGGCCGTTCTGTTGTCCGAGATGGCCAACGCAATTCTTCCCAAGAGGCCATCCCTGCGTCCGCCCTCCACTGTTGGACGGACTCTACGATTGATCTCGCCTGGCTGCGCAGGCCGGCGTGCCATTGGACAACGTTCGTGGCAAATCGGGTGACCTCGATCACTCAGTTCACCGAGGTGGGGAAATGGGCATGTCCGCTCAGAACATAATCCGGGAGATCTCGCTACGTGGGGGGTAGCTCTTCAAGACCTCGCGGACAATCAGCTGTGGTTGCATGGCCCTTCCTGGCTGCAAGGGCCGCGCTCCGAGTGGCCCATTCCAGCCAATGACTCCCCCGATACTGAACTGGAGAAGTGAGCAGTCAAGATCCACGTTGCGAAGGCCCCCCCGGAAGATATTCTTGAGCGTTTTTCTACTTTCAATAAGGCGCTGCGAGTCCTCGCCTATGTTCGTCGCTTCATCCAGCGCTCGCGAAAGACCACGTCTTCGTTCGAGAACCACCTAACGTCTAACAAAGTTGCTTCGGCCGAAATTCTCCTAATTTCCGTCACACAACGCAGGCACTTCAGCCTTGAGATCGGCTTTTTAAGCCACAAGCGGCCAGTACCAGCATACAGTCCGATTCAAAACCTGAACCCGTTTCTTGATTCTCAAGGACTCATGAGAGCGTGTGGCCGTGTTACAGCCTCCGAACTTCTCCAATATGACGAACGGCATCCGGTTATTCTTCCATATAACCATCTCTCTCGACTCCTCGTCCATTTTACGCATCGCATAACGCTACACGGCGGTAATCAGATCAGATCAGATCAGAAGATCCGTCTGGTCTGTTCCAAATTCTGGATCCCGAAAGTAAGGAATTTGATCAAGTCCGTTATCTATTCCTGCAAGGTATGCGTTATCCACAAAAGGAAGTTGCAAACTCAACTCATGGGAGAACTACCCAACGAGCGGACGTCCTTCTCGCGCCCCTTCACACATAAGGACTATGCCGGCCCCTTCGACATCAAGAACTACACGGGACGAGCATGCCTCATTACTAAAGGGTATGTGTTGGTGTTTGTATGCTTCTCCACCGAAGCCATCCATTTAGAGCCCTAAACTATTAGCGCTATCTCCTGGGCACTTTCTGGTTGGAGGGCCCCTGCTCGCCGTGGTGGAACCCGAGATAAAGGGGATACCACGACCATTATAAACCACTCGCAACATCTGAAGGCGTCCACGTCCACGCAGCGCCATCACACTGGAGAGCAGATGTACTCGAGGTATTAATTCCTACCGTTGCTGAGTCTGCAGTAACATACATCCGTTACGGAAGTGCCGACGGTTTCTTCGGCTGAGTGCCGAGAAGCGGCTACGGGCTGTACTTGCCAATCGTTACTGCCCCAGCTGTTTGGCCCACGAGCACTCCGACGAAGCGTGTCGGCGAGGGGACCGCTGCAAAACGTGCGGCCAGGATCATCACACGCTACTGCACCTCTCCGAGCAGACTTTGGCTCGGAGACGGCCGCGTCAGGAGGCGCGCCGGTCGCCGAGCGCCCACTCGCGGAATTCTTCAGGCGATCCTCAGCCCTCGTCTGCCGCTCCACGGCGTGCTTCTGCCGCTCCTCGGCCCCCGTCAGCCGCTCCACGGCGTGCTTCTGCCGCTCCACGGCGTGCTTCTGCCGCTCCACGGCGTGATTCTGCCGCTCCTCGGCCCTCATCAGCCGCTCCACGGCGTGCGTCAGCCGCCCCTCGGCCCTCGTCCGCCACTCCACGGCGTGCTGTTGCCACTCCACGGCGTGCTGTTGCCACTCCACGGCGTGATGTTGCCACTCCTCAGCCCTCGGCCTCCGCTCCACGGCGTGCTTCAGCCGCTCCTTGGCCCTCACCCGCCGCTCCACGGCGTGCTCAAGCCGCCCCTCGGCTTTCGACCGCCACTCCACGTCGTGCCTCGACTACGTTCGCCATGCCTAGGAAGTTTCCCGCCGCCCGCACAACGCGGTCACCGCTTCGTCGCTGCTGTAGCGGCATAGCGTCAACCTCCTGCCGACGGCTCTGGTGCGGATCCATACGGGGCTCTGGTCTTCGACACGGCGGCACTTATCGACCCGTGCACGGCTACGAGCTGTGTCGACGCGTCTCTAGCGGCTGCCTTCCGTCTGCCAACTACCAGCGTTGGGGACGAGCGGAACATTTCCGGAACATTACTCTGGCCGATGAGCGGTTCTATCTACCCGCGACGATATCTGTGGTCCTGGACGCGGACATGTATCCGCAAGTGATGCAACCAGGCTTCATGAGAATCCAGGACGGACTGCCGGTGGCCCAGAGCACCGTGTTTGGATGGGTCGTGTGCGGACCCTGTCACCAGCCATAACAAGGACCATGTTGCAACACGAGTGATTGCAAGGAGCTCGAGCTCGGGTTGCGAACTTCACGATCGGCCGCCGTCGATCTCGCTCGCGTCAGCAAAGGAGAGTGGCCCAAGTTTTTAAGTGCATTTTTTTAGTTTCATGTATGCATGCAAAGAATAAAGTTGAATTCATACCCCACGACGCCCCTGCTTGTCGTTCTGCTTCTTCGACCTGTCTAACTTGGGTTGGGTTCTACTTTCATCGTCTTTTGCTCTGCGCCGTGGGAATCTATCCTCTTATCTTCTGGAGAAAACTCGCCCCCCTACAAACATACTTGAATACAACATACTAGATATTTCGCATACCTACTTTAAATACCACTTCATACTACTCAAATGTTACTTATGGATACTAAATTAGGGACATGAAGTTCACAAACGCATTTGTTATTTTAGTTTTAAGTACACGAAGTCCAACCCCCATGCCATTATTTAACTAGATTTAGGCTAGGGCACGGAGCCCACTAGACCTTAGTAATAATTAGTATAAGGCGCAAGAAACATTCCCTGGTATTTTTGTTATTAGTATTACTTTCTATCCGTGGCAACCCCGATACATCGATACGAATATCGATCAGAAAAGCCCAACATACGATATATCGATGACGCAAGCATCGCTAAAGTGCTATCTCGATTTTTCTAGATCGTGGGTTTTCGTTTCCTGTCGTCGCGAGGTACAGACGTGTCCCCTTGAATTTTTCCGAACCATCACCAGAGACTTACACGTGTCCAGCGCGCGATCGCGAGAGTGCGAAAAGGACGCCACATCCCCGCCTCTAGAGAAACCAACAGTACGTAAGCCAGTCACCCCCTTCCCCTCCGGCAGCAGCCAGGGGAATCCAAGTAGAACAAAATAAAGAATAAAACCAAAAACCAAAAACAAAATAAAGAATAAAACCTCGACTACTACCTAGTATTTCTTTCACCCCGGCCGCCTCTGCTTCGCCGCTCCCCTCCTCTGCATGCTAATACCGCGTAGCGCGCCTGAACTTGTGCGTTTGGTTTTCTCATCCGCACAAGAATTATTTCGCCCACGCCTCTGCTCCCCCGCCTCCCTCCTCTGCCTGCAAGTGCCGCGTAGCTCATTAGAACTTGTGAGCTTGGTTTTCTCATCCGCACAAAAATTCCTGAGTCCGCGTCTCTCCTCCCCATTCCCCTTGCACGCCTACTCCTGTAAATCCCAGTAGCCTCCGCACCCAAGCCGGAGCTGTAGAACCCCGTAGCCTCCGAGACCAGCCGGAGCAGTTGAGAACCCTGTAGCCTTCGCGACCAGCCGAAGGAGTAGTCTCGGGAAGCGTTGCGAGCGCCCAGAGGATTCCCTAACATTCCCTGTGCCCTTGTGCCACGAGTTCTGCGCTTAGCCAGGGCACACACTCGGCCAAGCAGTGCGATCGGTGTCGGCAGAGGGCGCTTAGACGAGGCACACTATTGCCGATCGTAAAGCAGTACGATCAGTCGCCGCAAGGGGTGCATTTCTAGTTACCGATAACCAGCCGCCAAGCAGTGCGGTCGCCAGAGTTCGCCGCCAGTGGGCGCATTTATTACCAACTGTTGACCGCCAAGCAGTGCGATCGTCAGATATCACCGCCTGGGGCGCATTTATCTTCACTACCGACGGTCGACCGCCAAACAGTACGGCCGCCAGATATGGGAATTAAAAATTATTCAAGAATAGAAATAACGAGCAGCGATCAGCGGTATAGGGCTATTCATTCGTAACGCTGTCGGCCTCTCCTCATGTATACAGGTTCCACCCCCTTCTATACAAACTTCTTGTGTAGGTTCCTTGGCCCCCACTGAGAACTCACCCCGGCCAGAGAACTACGTCACAAGTCGTGCCTGAGCAGGGACCTGATAGGGAGAAATACCAGGAATATTACCACCTGTATACGGAGCGCGAAGCCTCAAGGATAGTGACATAACCTGACAAAATATTAACGAAGTGCCTGCGACCGATAAAGCCCACGTCCTTAACCGCGATACCGTACAGTCCACGCGAAATATGAATGGCTTATTGGAAAAGTTGAGCTCTGGGCGGCGACAAAGCAGTGGCCTACGTAGATGACGTGGTGCTGCTAATATCTGGGCCCTATTCTGACGTTATTAGTGGTGTGGTGACCTGGCTATCTGGCAACTCATAACCATATCGTATATCACGATCCATCGATATCCTTAAGTAACTATCGATTCTTTCTTAGCGTTTTTTTCTACCATCCCAAGATCTCTCTCTTCTTGACTGACGCCACGGCATACTTTAACTTTGCGCAATAAGAAACTTAATCTAAATAAACCATCGAAAACCTGAAAGGTAAAGACTATTTAATTGTGGGAAAACAAGCTGGATGTCCTAACATCAAGGATCACACCGTATCTTCGGCCTCCACCAACTGGACACATCCTCATACAACCCTTCCCATAGTGGGATAATGACCCTACGCGCTGGGTCGCTTAAATATATGGGCAAAGCCCTGTGGATTAGGTATCAACCCAAATAAAACAGAACTTATGTTCTTCACCTGAAGGACTAAGATACCAGATAAGAGCCAGTTTCTACCAAGAATTACCGGAGCCAAGTGGTATATTCGAAACGCAGATATTCACCGGGAGTTGGAAATCCCCTTCGTTGGAGACGTCATCAACAATATCGCAGTATGTCATAGAACAAGACTCAGAAGCCACCTAAACCAGTTAGCAAGAAACACGCGCCTAGTCACTTCCAGGAGAAGATTTCGGGCAGCTGCAGTCCCGTAGACTATTTTAAATTAAAAACAGATTGTCAAGCTAAATAATTAAAAAAGCAATATCCCCTTATGTACAAATTGCAGTGTTTAAAAAACTGAAGTTTGTTTCATTTCACATGATTTTGCTTTTGCTTTTGCTTCTGAAAAAATCAAAAGTCGCAGTCAAAGTCAGTCAAAACTCAAACGCTGACAAAAATCAAAAATCAACTGCAGTCGAAGTGTTTCAGTTTTTGCTTTCTGCTTTGCTTTTGCTTTTGTCGAAAACGTAAGTTAACGCTGCAGCAAAAGTCAAACTTCTGGAGTCGTCAAAAGTCGAAATTTTCGACTTATTAATGTTTTTGATTTTTGCTTCAGAAAAATAAAAAAATCCCTTTGAATTTTAATACCCAAGAGTGCCTCAAGGCACTCATTAGTTGTTTTGTTGTAACAAAAAATGTAATTAGTTGTTTATTATTTAAGTTATATTTTAAAGTAACTAAATAATGTATTTGTAAATACCAAAAAGCTTCGATGGATTTCTAAAGCTCTTCGTGGAGTTTTTTGTCTATTTACCAAAAACATATGTTTTTCCGCGCCTGAAATTTAGTACTGTGCAACTATTTGCTTCAAAGTGTAAAAATATACAAATTTTGCAAGCCGATTAACTTTAAACTTTTTTTGGTCTAAGGTATGTATATCAACTATTGAAATAAGCATTTGTTTTTATCAATATCAAGTACATGTGCATTTTAATAATGAAATACCAATGAGTGCCTCAAGGCACTCTTGGGGCTTAGAGTGTACTTTTTCAGTGTTGTAAATAGAAGGTAATTTACCAGTGCTTGGAATGTTTGCGACTTAAAACGATCTTTACTTACTAAATTTTAAACATTGCAATTAAAAGACAACGAGAAATGGCAGAACTAATGCGTAACCGACATAAACTGTCAGATTTGACCGATGAGCAATCGCTCAATTTGTTTGATTCTGACGAATCAAGTGATGATGGAGACGACGAGCTTGATCGCTGCATTAAGTGCAGCCTTGGAAGATGCTGAGTCGGTATCATATGCTGCTGCTGCCGCGGAGACTGAGGAACAAGCATGCGAGTTCACCAAGAAAACACCAAAAAGATCCCTATCACCTCTACCATCATTGGACCACTCAAAATCATAAATTTCCCCTCTTCCGGTGGATTTAACGGTTTCAGTAAGTCTCCATTCTAAAATGGTTACAAAATACATAATATAAAAAATATTATTTATATACAGGTATTGAATCAATTAAAAAGGAGCCGAGCAAAATAATTTGGAAGCAACAGTCTCTGTTGCATATCAATGACGTAGCCTTTCGAGGTAACTCATCATTGCCACCAGAAATAATTAACTTGGAAACTCCATTGCAATTAAGCGATACTTGAGTCTGCGAGATGAGAGCAAACAAATTAAAAAGGGCTGAAGCCGGTTACGACCAACGTTGTTGATCGCTTAACAAACACTACATAAATTCCAGCATCATATAATATATTTCGACAACTTTTATTCGTCCGTGTCTTTGTTGGTGTACCTTCGTGCTAAAGGTATATATAGCCTTGGTACAGTACGCCCTAATCGTATACCCAATTCAAAGCTGCCTTGTAATAATATTATCAAGGAAAAGCCTAGAGGATTTTCGACGCAATTTGTTAGCTCTTCCTATGGAGTCACTATAAGTAAAGTATTCTGGAAAGACCTCAGAGCCGTTCGATTGCTATCTACATACACGTTGGTGTTCAGCCATTTGAAAGAGAAATCGAAAGTGGAATCGCAAAAACAGCTCGATATGATCGAAAATCTAAAAAACACGTAGAAATTGACTGCCCACAAATTATTAGAGAATACAACTCACACATGGGCGGTGTAGACTTGAAGGATGGATTAATCGGCCGCTACCACATTAAAGCCAAGACTAGAGATTCTGCGACACGTATTTTTACCCATTTGGTGGATTTGGCTGCAACAAATGAATATATTTTGTACAGGCGTATATCAAATAATGAAAAAGAAAACCCTAAAAACGTTTTCAATCTTCCGGATTTCCGAGAAGCAATTGCTGCGGGCCTCGTAGGATTTTAGCAAAAGCCATTAGTGGGTCGTCCCAGGAGTGAAGCATCGCGATCTCCATCTCTTCATAGACTTGTGCAACAAAGTCCGTCCGTGTCGTCTTCTCCACCAGCTAGACTTAAAATTGGTGCAAAGTCAAATCATCCTATAGCAGACTTGCGTTTGGATCTCCAGGATCATTTTCCTATTTGGCTAAGTCGAGATGGCGGGAAAAGATGGTGCAAGAGTTGCAAAACGTCCCAAGCCCATTGCATTTGCAAAAATTGCAATCTTCACCTTTGTTGCACTGCCAACAAGAATTGTTTTTTTGATTATCATAATAAAAAATGATATTTTATAAGTGTAAGCACTTATAAAATATGAGTTTGATTTTTTCACTCTAAGCCCCAAGAGTGCCTTGAGGCACTCATTCATATTTTCTCACCTGGCAGGTAAACGGTCGGCGGAAAACTTTTTCTGATGCCATTTTTGAGCTCCGTGGGCAAAATTCATTTAAGAAAAAATTATTTGGATATTTTTTATTTAGAATTGAAGAAAATAGCCTTAGATAGTTAATGTTTTTGATTTTTGCTTCAGAAAAATAAAAAAATCCCTTTGAATTTTAATGAATGCTACATAATACGCTTTCAATGTTAATCGATATTTTATTGGTTAGTTGGTTCTTCTTTTTCAAACAGTGGCAAGGTATCAATGGCTGTGTCCAAAAAGGTAGGATTCAATTTGACCAACAAGGACATTGTCCTTTTGATTGTTGGATTTCGAAATTGACATATATTCAGTAGTGTTCAGTGTATTTAGTCTGTCCCAAATAGATTTTAGGTGATTTATTTCTCCAAGTTGTTGCTCCGATGTTAATTAATGTTGAAAACGAGGATCCAAAACTAAGAATGATACTATAAATTTGTTGTTTAATAATGTTTTTGTTCGTATTTCAATAGAATTCAGAATTTTGTTTCCAATTGTTTTTGCTAAATTTTCGTTTGAATCCTTTACTATTTTTTGTGTAGGCTTAAGCCATTGGGCGTAAAAACTGCTGTAGTGTAATTGTTCTTCTTGAAATTTGTTTATCGTTTTCTGCAGTGGACTAAACACAATACAATAAATTTTAAGAAATTTCGAAAATGATGAACCTATGTCCAAATTTTCCTCATCTGTTTTGTTTTTAATTGATTCGACTTTCCTTAAAATATATTTAGCTTCCTACAAGTTGCTTAACATCGTGAATGTTGATCC
Organism: Drosophila aff. chauvacae BK-2020; assembly: GCA_018903765.1. Taxonomy (NCBI): domain Eukaryota; kingdom Metazoa; phylum Arthropoda; class Insecta; order Diptera; family Drosophilidae; genus Drosophila; species Drosophila aff. chauvacae BK-2020. Next base: position 1,015,938 of record JAEIGO010000821.1, on the reverse strand, counting down.
CCATCTGGTTGGGCAATCCAGTTGGGGCATTTTAAATTTTTTAAGCTGAAAAATTTCGCGATAAGTTTCAAGTACTTTGTCATATTTCTGCAATTGATCAAGTTCTTCAAAATGTCCATTGATTTTGTGACATCTAGAGCAACCAATTGTGCTGTGTGTGCAGCACACCGACATACTTGTATGTTGCCTATTAATGCCGACGGCACTCTTTCGATTAACTGATTTTTTTTAAGTAGTCAGCGTTGCTGCATTTTTCGGGTTCCTCTTCAGAACAAAATTCGGATGCACAAGATAAGATGTTTGTAGTCTTGATTATATTTGCTCCATTGTCCGAAGTAATTGACACGATTTGATTTAAATTAATAAAGAATTTGTCCAGCACGGTGACCACTTCTGTAGCAAGATTTTTTGACCACCTTGCTCCTGCACCTTTCAATTCAAGCATTCCCAATATTATAGATTTTATTTCAGTAGCATTTATGTGCACTTATCCCAAAAATATTTCTTGACATTCGTGTTGCACTGTCTATTTTTAATGACAATAATTCTTTTTGAGTTCAGTTGTTATGTGAGTCCTTATATTATTTGCCACTATTTGCAGTATATTTTTGCAATTTAATGCATTTAATTTCATAATTTTTCCGTCTGTAGTTTTAAGCCCTTCGCAAATAGGATCTAATATATTTCTCATATTTTTAGAATTTAAGATATTGAATGGTATGCTGTCTTCTGTAACTAATCCTACGTATGATCTTATTAGTTTTTTTTATTGATTTCAATTTGATGTTTTTTCTTTCTTATTGTTTTAATTGGGGATGCTGTAGGTGTTTCCATGTTTTCATTTTTCATCAAATTTAAATCAATATTATGAAGTCGTATTAAATGTGTTTTTAAATTTTATAATCTATTGTTTTTAAGGGCTTTTTTGCAGAAATGGCATATTGCCAAGCCCTCTTCTACTTTATTTACAAAATAGCTCCAAACTTCGCTTGGGGCCATAGCTATTTACGTGGGAATCAAGCCATTAATATTACCAAATTGTGAATAAATTACAAATTATTCTACTTATCTGATTAAATAGAATAAGATATTAACTTGCTTAATTCTTGATACTGCTAGGAACCTTTCGGTTCCAGACTCGAAAATCAAATGCTGACAAAAATCAAAAACATTAATAAGTCGGAATGCAGCGTTAACTTAACTTTTCGACAAAAGCAAAGCAGAAAGCAAAAACTGAAACACTAACTTTGACTGCGACTTCTAATTTGTTTAGAAGCAAAAGCATAATCAAGTATTTATTTTTTTGTAAGTCGCTCGCAGTCGAAGTTGTGAAAAGCAACAAAAACTGAAGTTTTTTAAACACTGACAAATTGTTATAGAATAATAGACATAAGTTAAGTGGTTTGTAGCCAATTACCATCCAAGTGGCGAGAGACCTGATAGGGAAAAATACCAGCAATATTACCACCTGTATACGGAGTACGGAAGTGACTCAACCCCAAATTACCGTGAAAAAAATAACCAAAAATTTCAACAAAAGTGCCCGCGACCGAAAAACATAATCGAACCTCCAGTCATCGCGTCCGGAGCCAAGCCCACGTGTTTAACCGTACAGTCCACGCGAACGAGTGGAAGTGGAGTGATAACCAGAGACAAGGGGATAGACTCCATCGACGCATCCCCGAGAAAGGAAGACAAGTGCGAACAGTTCTACAACTGAAGCCGAAGACGATAAAGCCCCAGAGAAGAAATCCGTAACCGTGGACGCCGACCAGAAAATTCCCGGTGAGGTCGTTCCACGTTAAGTTAAGAATCCGGGGGTCTCCACGCTGTGGATTGAGTCGGATGCCCGACTTAAGGCCGAACTTCTAGCCTTTGCTGAGGAATTCCGGTTCTCTGCCGACGGCGTCGTCGATGACCTACGCCGAAGCTTCGCCACTCTAGTGAAAAATTCGGAACAGACGCAAGAAGTATGGGTCGTGCCTTGGAGAAACGATACACGATCCAATCCAATGGTCCATTGCCTCCCAGTGAGAACCGGCCCGGCCACCTCGCAAACACCAATCCCGGAACCTCCCCTCACAATCGTAGTCCTCCCGGTATCGTTGTCTCCGCCCCTTCTCCACCCGACATGAACCGGGAAAATTCTCCTGAGCCAAACACCGACCGACACCGTCGTGAATACGTATGTGTGCCGGGGAGAATCCGCAAATGGGGTCTTCAATTCGACGGGTACTCTGACCCACTCGCGTTTGTAGAGCAGGTAGAGAGCCGCGCAGTATCCTATGGCATAGACCTAGGACTCCTCCCCCGGGCCATGGCGGAGCTGCTGACGAGCAGAGCCGATAAATGGTTCCAAACCAGCCGCCTCCAAGAGGCTGATTGGGTCGTCTTCCGGAAGGCATTTCTAGAATTCTTCCTCCCGCCTAGGTACCTCCAGTACTTAGACGATCAGATTCTGCGTCGTGAGCAGCTGGATGGGGAAACTTTCAAGGACTATATGCTAGACCTTCGAATTCTCATGCATCACGCCGGCTACACCGAAGAGCAAGAGTTGAATCGGTTCTACGAAAACGTGGCCCCTGAATACCAGATCTATATCCGACATAGCGAGTTCCGGACCATCGGGGACCTGGTCCACTTGGCCACTGAGTTTGAAGCCGGCAAGACACGAGGCCTAGGGCGCCATAGTACCAACCAAGTTCCCCTTAATACGCCTGCGTAGAGTACCACCGCTCCGACCCGGGCTCAGCCTTTGTCACACGGAGAAAACATTCAGGGAAATATCCTGCGCGCACCACCCTAACCCAGATCATCAATGCCGGCCAGAGTTAATAGAGTGGCAGCGTCCGCATTGATGTGCGAGACGCATGTTGGAATTGTGGAGAGGCTGGATACCTCAGCCACGACTGCCGAAACCCCCGCCAGTTCTTCTGCAGCGACTGTGGCCGTCGAGGAATACGCACGGTCGAGTGCTGTCGACGTCCACAACCGGGAAACGAGACGGGTCCCTGCGATCGGCGGAATCCGCCGGGGACCAACCCAGTTCCGCCAGTAAATGCACCACTGAGGATAGAGAATGGGAGGATCGCCGCCGAAGTCGATATTGGTGGACACTTACGTCTAGCCACCATCGACACAGGGGCCTCCAGAAGTTTTATAAGCCAAGGCATCGCCGAAGTAGTCGGACAACCTCACCAGTTCCGAGAGATCCGCACCCAGATCAATCTGGCCGACACGTTGCGAGTGGAGGTCACCAAATTACTCCTGGCAAACGTAACGCTCACGCAAAAGACGATCCAGGTGTCTCTTCTAGTCATGCCAGCTATGCTAGAGCATTCAAGGAGCAACGGAGGATAAGACCAGATGAGCAAGAACGCTTAGAGCCAAAGAACAATGGAAGAATGCCAGAACAAAGCTGCGGGAATGAGAGGAAAGACACCGGAGGACACCGAGCGACTAGCGCCAGGAGAAACAAAGAAGGATACAAACGCGAACAACCAGCAACAACAGAGCAGAACAACATAGAGGCGTCAGAGGACGATTCCAACCCAGAGCCAGAGACCCTAAAACATTATACCCCAGAGCCAGCGACCCAGAGACATATACCCCAGAGCCAGAGACCCAGAGACCATGAATACCCGACCCCGAAAGCCCAGAAGCCGATAGCGCAATCCCGCCCCGCGTACGAGCGTTCCTCAAGGAGCAGCTGGCACAGTTCAAGGGAATGACAGGGTAGCCAACATAGCCGAGCACCGAATAGCCATGAAGGACGACCGACCGATCAAACAGCGTTATTCCCCGAAGAACCCCGCCATGCAACGGATCATCGACGAACAGGTGGATGCCTTACTAGAACAAGAGTCTTCAAGCAGCCATCATATCGCCCCCTTAGTTCTGGTACGGAAGAAGACCGGGCAATGGCGAATGTGTGTTGATTACCGGCAACTGAACGCGAAGTCCATCCCGGACGCGTATCCGCTGCCGCGTATCAACCACATCCTGGAACGATTGAGAAACGCAAAGTTCATCTCCACGTTGGATCAACGCAACGGATACTGACAAATACCCATGAGAGCCGAGAGCCAGGTGTGCACCGCTTTTACAGTACCCGGGCGCTGGTACAGGCCAGTGGCGGGTCATGCCCTTCGGGTTGCACTCAGCCCCTGCGACCTTTCAGCGACCTTGGATTGATCGGATGATCGGACCAGACCTTGATCCACATGCTTTCTCATACCTTGACGATATAATCGTCATAGAGGACAGCCTAGAGGAACACATGAATAACCTACGTAAGGTGTTCGGAAGCTTGAGGAAAGCTAACCTGTGGATTAACCAGGAAAAATTTTCTTTCTTCAAACGAAAGCTGACCTACCTAGGACACATGATCAGCGACAGAGGGATACACACCGACCCGGCCAAAGTAGCCGCCGTACGTAACCTGAACCCTCCAACGAGCCTGAAAGAACTGAGGATATGCCTCGGCATGGCTTCATGGTACAGACGTTTTGTACCGAACTTTGCATCCGTAGTCCAACCCATGACGAACCTGCTGAGGAAGAACCAGCGGTGGAAGTGGGAACAAGAACAGCAGGCTGCCTTTGATCTCCTTAAGAGCTTACTAACAGACGCCCTCGTGTTGTTATGCCCAGACTTCTCCGCGAAGATGACCCTTCAGACCGACGCCATCAACTACGGGCTCGGAGAAGTATTGACCCAGGAAATCGACGGCCAAGAACAGGTCATCGCCTACGTAAGCCGGAAGCTTGATACCGCGGAGCTAAACTACTCCTCTACAGAGAAGGAATGCCTTGCCGTCGTATGGAATATTCGAAGGCTCCGTTGTTATCTCGAGGGCTACAGGTTCGACGTTATTAACGATCACTTGGCCCATAAGTGGCTTGATCACATCGAGAACCCAACTGGGAGGATCGCGAGATGGGCTCTAGAGCTCCAACAATACCAATACAATGTGCATTACCGACGTGGGAAATACAAGGTGGTCCCGACAACCCCTGGAACACCTTCAGTTGCTCACCCACGACAGTCAGCAGAGAAAGTGGCTCCAACAAAAACTCCAAGATGTCCGAGAAGAACCATAGAAGTTCCCAGATTATACCATCGAAAACGGAGAACTCTATCGACATATAGGACACCGCCCCGATGACCAGGACTATATCCCCTGGAAATTGTGCGTAGCGAACGAACATCGAACACGCGTTCTACAGGAGTGCCAACACGCCCCCATGGCTAGTCACCTCGGCATCCGAAAAACAATTCTCCGAATCTCGCAGAAATATTACTGGCCTGGAATGTTCCGCGACGTGCGACGACATGTGCGCCAATGTCTCCCATGCCAGAAATACAAGTCGGTACAACGACAACAAGCCGGCAAGATGCTAACCCGGCAAGTCAGCGAACCGTTCGGCATTCTATGCGCCGATTTTGTGGGACCGTTGCCCCGATCCAAGGAAGGAAATACATTGCTCCTTGTTTTTTCGACAGTTTCACTAAATGGGTCGAGAAGGCAACCACGGCTACGCTGATACGAGCTTTTCGCGAGAGGATCCTCAGTCACTTCGGAGCGCCCAGGAAAATGGTGTGTGATAACGGCACCCAGTTCACAAGTAAGACATTTAGGGACTTCCTCCAGGAGATGGAAAAAGACCTCCAATTCACCGCCCCATACTGCCCCAGAGAGGACCCGACCGAACGAGCGAACCGCACGATGAAAACCATGATCTCTTAGTACGTCGAGACGGGACAGAACACGTGGGATAGCCTACTACCGGAATTGTCGCTCGCGATCAACACAAACATCTCAGAGACGGCGGGATACAGTCCCGCTTTTCTACTTCAGGCGCGAGAACCGAGATTACCCGGATCCTGTTACGAGCAGGTAACGCCTGGTACGGCAACCTCACCCCAATCACCACTTGAGAAGTCGGAACACCTAAAGGAAATCTTCGCAATCGTCCAGAACAACCTACAGCCAGCCGAGAGCAAGGGCGACATTATAAGCTGCGCCGAAGACTCTGGAAGCCCGCGATGGGATCTTTGGTCTTAGTACGACAGCACCACCTGTCTAAAGCAGTGGAAGGTTTCGCTGCGAAGCTCGCCCCAAAGTTCGACGGGCCCTACAAAGTGGTTGCTTTTCTGTCCCCGAACGTAGTCCGCGTCCGCTTACCTGGTCACCGGAAAGGTCGGCTAGTCAACATAGGCGATCTAAAGGAGTTTCACTCATCCTCTTCCACCAGGCCCCCTGACGCCGAAGACGACGGCGCAGAAGACTTTGTCGACCAATGAACCTGAGCCCCGACCTTCGAAGACCCGCCCGTGTCCATAGCATTGTCCGGATGGCCGCCGGTCAACCCGAGCCAATCTACCCAAGCAAACCCATGAGAAGAACCCTGCTGCTGCCCACACGGCCCTTTTCCATAATAATTTTGCTAGAGGTTAGTGCACTGCGACCACTAGGGTCTATTGTGCCCTCGTCCTAGTGTATGAGCTATAGCTCCTCGAACAGTTCAATCGATCGCAAGAATGCGATGATGTCGCCTGGTCGAAGAGCCCTCATTTTCTTTGTGGTGAGTGTAAGGCCCCCAAAGTGGGCCAACCTCAACCAACTGATAGCCGGGCACTCCTCAAGTAGGTGCTCCAGAGTCTCTTCTCCTTCCAGACAAAGTCTGCAAAGGCTGTCCTCCCCTATTTTGAGATTGTGCAGATGCTTGCGCAGTCTGCAGTGCCCGGTCAGGAAACCCGTGACTATTCGGAGAGATCCTTTGCTCAGCTCCAAACAGTCCTTGGTCCTCTTACTGTTGTAACTACCTAGCAGACGTTTACTCTGCCTTTCCCCTTTCGACGACTGCCAGAAGTCATCGCAAGCAGTCATGAGATCCACACGACTGCTCTGGCTAATGACTCCTGGCCCTAGTCCACAGAAGTACTCCAGACCATAGAAGGGCGTGCTCGCCCCCTTTCTAGCCATTATGTCGGCCACTTCATTGCCGTGGATCCCTGCATGACCTTTTACCCAGTATATGGTTACTTTATTGTTCACACCCAACTCATTGAGTGTTCCTATACATTGCCATACTAGTCTGGAAACAATCTTATGGGCACTGAGTGCTCTGATTGCTGCCTGACTATCTGAGAAAATGGCTATGTCTCTCCGATTGTAACCCCGCTCAATATTGAACGAGGCACATCTCTCTATCGCGTGTACCTCCGCTTGAAAGATACTGGCGAATTTCCCTAGAGGTTCGTGATATTTGAGTCGGGGTCCACAGACACCCGCACCCGCACCATCCTCTGTTAGTGAGCCGTCAGTGTAACACCTAATAGAATGTGGTTTCACATCATAGGTGGTAGACATGCTGGTCCACTTCGACTAGTTGCTAAGCTCTGTTTTAAAGAGCTTATCAAAGCTAAACTTGGCTAATTAAACATCCTGCGGATATTCCAGTAACAGGTCAGTTGCAGTCGCGGCCGAGTCAGCTGGTCCTGCCCCTGTTATCCTCATGGTAGATCTGCGCGCACTGTGCTTGATATGCAAGTGCAGTGGTGGAAGCCCGAGCAGCACATCCAGAGCAGTGGACGGGCAAGTGCGCATAGCGCCCGAGATGCACGTGCAGGCAAGTCTCTGGAGTTTGCCCAGTTGCCTTTTTGTGACATCAAGGTCAGCGCGATTCGCCCAGACCGCAGCCCCGTAGCTGACTATGGGCCTCACCATAGCAACATACATCCACAGTAGGATCTTTGGAGACACTCCCCAATTTTTCCCTGCAAGAGATCTACAGCTCATTAAGGCCATAGTGGCCTTGCGAGCGGCATGTTCCACATGTTGTCTCCACATTAGTCTCTTGTCTAGGATGACTCCCAGATATTTGACTTCTGTGGAGATCGGAATCTCTGCGCCCCCAATGGCTATGGGCCGAATGGATTTCAGCTTGTAGGGATTGGTGAAGGCGACCACTGTGGTTTTCGCTGGATTGATATTCAGCCCCACGTCTCTGCAGCAGTCTAAGCTAAGTCTTAGGCCCAGTGTGATCCTGTCGCACAGTGTGCTCTCAAAATTTCCTTTACATACTAGAGTGATATCATCGGCATAGCCTTGACATTCAAACCCATTTGCTGTAAGTTTAACTAGCAGCTCGTCCACCACGAGGCTCCAGAGTAGTGGTGATAGGACACCCCCCTGCATGCAGAGGCCTTCGCACCAAGTGCGAGTTTTTAATGTGGTTGTCCACAATCTTCTCAAGGGTTTTCAGCAGGAAGGAGGTTAGGCTGATCGGCCTGAAGGATTTGGGATGAAAGGGGTCTTTCTTCCCAACCTTCGGGATAAAGATCACCCTAGCCATTCTCCATGCCCTAGGAATGTAACCCATTGCTAGGCTCCCCCGGAAAATACTTATGAGGAACAGCATTAGCTGTTCGACACCCTTCTGAAGATGGATGGGTATGATTCCATCCACCCCCTGACGAATTGTAGGGGCTGAGTCTACTCAAAGCCCACCTAATCTTTTGTTCAGTTACGATCGCTGCAGCCAGGCTCCAGTTGGGTCTCGGTGCGTGGCAGGTATAAGGTGCAGGTGCGGAGCTGCACACCCACCTTGGTGCTAATGCTGGGGACCGTCAGCTCCAACCACTTCTTGGCATCGCTGCCCATGCAGTCCACTAATAGCAGACCGTCACGGAACTGGATGCCGTTGAAGTTGAGGGCTGCGGTCCAGCCCTTCCTCATCTCCTCGACGAGGGCCTGCTCCACCGCTGACAACTCCTCCTTTGCCATCAGCCTCTTCGGGTAGTCCCGCGCCAGTATGGCCAAGTTTGTGCCCTTGGCGACACTGGCATACGAGGCTGCCCTCGGACGCTTAGCGCTTTGCGAGGTTCTCGAGCCTTCCAGCGCTACGGTGCTCTTTGTCTTCTTGGACATGCTCTTGGGGAGTTCGGGCGGCGACGTGTGGTGAAGCTGCCTCTTCCTCCCCGCAACGGCCTGGCCGCCGGCTCTCTCAATCGAGGACACGCTCGTCCCCGCAGCTCTCTTCGCTGGAGCCACGTTCGGCGCACGGTGCTCCAGCGCTCTTTTGTGGGCCTCCTCCGGCTTGAAGCCCCGCTCGAGGTACCGGAGGTACCACTTGCGGCCGGCTCCGCTGAGGCCTTGCCTCAGAGGATCTCCGGCTCCCCCAGGCTGGCCTGCCGCTGGGACAGTCTGCTTCCTGGGTTGCTACCTCGACCTTGCGGAAGAGGGTGTTGCGGCGTCCCTCCTGCTGGCGTCGCCCTCCTGCAGGACAGCCGCCGGGGCAGTGCCGGGCACTGCAACCCTCCCCCTGCCGTCCGTCCGTTTGGTGGCCTCGCTGCCGGTCACTTGAGATTTGAAAGTCTCTGCACCCTTCGAGGCGCTCTGCGTCGGGGTCGAGCCCTTCGGCTTTGCATCACTCTTCGAGGCGCTCTGCGTCAGGGTCAGGCCCTTCGGCTTTGCAGCACTCTTCGGGTGAGGGGCCAAGCCCCTGCGCGGCGACAGCTTACCACCGTCATCCAGAGCCGCCTCCTCTATCCGCTCTTCCACCTGAGTTGCGGTTAAGTCCCGCGTGTTAAAATTTTTTATCTTTTTTGAATCCATACGTTGGTCCCACGAGTGTAGGGGAAGGTATTACCAGCGTGTCATAGCCCCCATTAACACGCTGGAGCCAGGTTTACTCACCGAGGCGGCCAGGTATCGGTGAGGCTCCGTCCGAATACAGTCGGTTACCCCTGACTGCAAACCAGCCAATGGGCACGGAAACGCATAACACCCTGGCTTAGGGGGGTGAGGTGGCACCATTGCCTCAGGACGTCACCACTGCCCTTGTGAGATGTTGGGGATAGGATGTGGGTAGGAACACTTGTAGGATGTATGGAGTGTGTAAGACTATGTGGTAAAGACGGTCAGACAAGCGCCTTGTCGGTACTACAACGGTGTGGTACCCGCTGTTGTCCGGGCCCTTTTCCATACAGCACGATAATTAAGATAAGGTTCTCTTGTTTCTTCAACAGGCACACAACATGGAGACGATCTACGAAGCCTCCAGCGACAGCGAGGACAACGCAGCGCCTTCCAGGCAGTCGGCGGCCACGCGAGACCCCCGACTACGCCCGGGAACGGCGTACGTTGGGAGGTCCACCCGGCCATGTCTGGTGGGTGGGCGCCAGCGGGGAAACTCTGGTCGAGCGACCACATCCTCACCAGAGGCTTCCCCTGCTCGGACAGGTATCCATCGGGCAGCGCCGACTGCCCCTTGAGCCAGTGACAGCGACGAGGAATTGTTCTCGGATTGCTCACCGCCCTCGCCTGTCGCCCAGAGGGGCGCGTTTCCTTGCTATGTAGACAACGAGGGCCGACCGAGGACACCAGGCGGCCATCTCCGCCCCACCCTTGGAGACCCGCGAGCATCTGGCTCACCCAACGGCAGCGGATGTATGTCCATCTCGGACCCTGACGATGACTCCGACGCAGGAAGGGTCTATGACCCTTGTGGCCTTGTGGAGAGCAGTGAGGAGGAGTTCTTCAGCTCCCCCGGAGCAGCACAAGCAGAGGGGACCTCATCGGCCCACGTGGAGAACGCATCCGACAATGAGTCCCACCATGGCGATGCAGATGCCGAAGACGACTAGGACAACGACGACGACCAGCGACGCCGGGCCGAGGAAGAAGACTTCCGCTACTATCAGCACAGTGGTCACCAAGAGGAGGGCGCGGCACACTATGTGTATGAAGGGGAAGACCCACACCACTTATCGGACTATCCTAATCGAGGCACCGTTCCGGCCGATGGCTAGCCCCATCATCACATACCCACTATCTCCGGAGAGGCTGTGGATAATGGGGCCAGACCACGGCGATGAGCTGGCCGCGCTCGACCCAGAAGACATCGTGGGCATCCCTGAACACCAAGAGGAACCCCCCACCAGACGCAGAACTCCGGAACGGGACGAGGAGAGCCAGGCCTTAGATCTCACCAACGCCAGCGCTACGTTAATAGGAACTAACCCAGCGCCCCACCGAAAGCCATGCATTGGGAGTCGGAGACCAGCGACGAGGACGAAATCACTGGACAAAAGTTTCGGCGGAAGGAGACACCCCTGGAGCCGATACCTCCCCTAACTGTGCCCATCCACGCCGCGAACCACACCATGCCGCCGCTAGTCCCCATGCCATTCGACCATGCTCCGCAAGAGGTCCACGAGGCGGTGCGTTCACCCACCGCCACGCCCAGAACGAGCCCGGTCGACATGGACATCGATATGTCACCCGGGACCTATCGTATCTTAATGGAGGAGATCCCGACCGAAGTGTTGGAACTCATCAGGGCCCTCCCCGAGGAGTGGGACCCATTCATGCGCCTCACTCCCCCATCAGCTCAGCAACGCTCTCCCCGGGACTCAAACACGGAGAACCGCAGCCACCCCCTCCCGGAAGGCAGGTCATACCCCCTTCCGGAAGGATGGAGCAGCTACACCCCGAAAGGAGAGCTGCCCGAGGAGGTTTGGGGGGCGATCCAACAGCGACGGTCCGCAGCATTAAGGAGTCGGCAGCGTTTCCGGATCATGACCACCGAAGGATCCTACCAGGTGACCATGCAGCCCAGAGGCGGCAGCGTCAATTTTCTCCCTGGTATTTTTGTTATTAGTATTATATTCTACCCGTGGCAACCCCGATACATCGATACGAATATCGATCAGAAAAGCCCACCATACGATAGATCGATGACGCAAGCATCGCTAAAGTGCGATCTCAATTTTTCAAGATCGTGGCTTTTTCTTTTCCTGTCGTCGCAAAGTACAGACTTGTGCCCCGAGAATTTTTGCGAACCATCACCAGAGACTTACACGTGTCCAGCGCGCGATCGCGAGTGTGCGAAAAGGACGTTACATCCCCTCCTCTGGAGGAAACAACAGTACGTAAGCCAGTCCCCCACTTCCCCTCCAGCAGCAGCCAGGGGAATCCAAGTAGAACAAAATAAAGAATAAAACCAGCAGTTGAGAGCCCTGTAACCTTCGCGACCAACCGAAGGAGTAGTCTCGGAAAGCGTTGCGAGCGCCCAGAGGATTCCCTAACATTCCCCGTCCCCTTGTCCCACGAGTTCTGCGCTTAGCCAGGGCACACACCCGGTCAAGCAGTGCGATCGGTGTCGCAAGAGGGCGCTTAGACGAGGCACACTATTGCCGATCGTAAAGCAGTACGATCGGTCGCCGCAAGGGGTGCATTCATTTCTAGTTACCGACAACCAGCCGCCAGAGGTCGCCGCCAGAGGTCGCCGCCAAGGGGCGCAGTGCGATCGTCAGATATCACCGCCAGGAGCGCATTTATCTTCACTACCGACGTCGACCGCCAAGCAGTACGGCCGCCAGATATGGGAATTAAAAATTATTCAAGAATAGGAATAACAAGCAGCGATCAGATGTATAGGGTTATTCATTCGTCGCTGTCGGCCTCTCCACTCATGTATACATATTCCTAACTACAGGTTCCACCCCCTTCTATACAAATTTCTTGTGTAGGTTCCGACTGAGAACTCACCCCGGCCAGAGAACTAAGTCACAAGTTTATGTTAAGATTAACCGTAAATCCCATTAGATCGGGTTTCCGATGAAGGAGTTAATGAGTTAAATGCTTTACTGAAATCAGTATAGATTACATCTGTCTGAAAGTTTTTTTTTTTAAGTCCTTAATTATAAAGGAAGTGAGCTCAAAAAGAGTAGTTTTCGTTGATCGCTTTATAAATCCATGCTGACATGGATAAGTTATTGATTTACACAGATGCTGCAAATGAGATGAAATTTTAAATATTTTCAGAGATATAGCTATTTTAATAACACGTCTTCAACACTGTCTCGACTGGAAAATTAATTTTAAACGCGTTTTATCGAAACTACATTTTTCAAAACGGTTGCCTTGACATCTCAAGTGCTATTGAGCCGATTTAGTTGAAATTTGGTGTGAATCTTCTCTATAAATGTAGCTATTTCCCGTGAATCCCATACTCTTGAGCACCCATGACGCCTCCTCCCTACCGACACCTGGGAAAGTCTTAAAACGACCTCCCCTCAAATCAAGGGTGTCAAGCGACACGTGCCCCCTGACTTTTGGTTCGCAGCTGAGGGGTTAATCCAGCTGTGTCTGAACGGAGTCTTCTCAGGGTCGGGTAACCCTGGGTCGTAAGATGCCTTGCCGCGACTTTGGGGCGAAGCCGCGGTCGACCTCCTTCAATGCCCCAAACCCCCTCTGGCGCGCTGCGCTAGCCTGGTCGAGCATCGCGGGCGGTCATGTATATTAAATGGAAAAAAATACCGTGCTTCGGAACTCCCGGGAGAGGATAAACACCTAATTTTGTCGGAAGAGGACGAGGAGGAGCTGCTGAGGCCGAGATTGGTCTCGGCAACTCACATTTTATAGGGAACTGATGATGACGAGCTGCCGATGTCTAGTAAGGACATCCCGGCTCCATCGCGACCCGAGGGGAGGGCAAATAGCACTCCCCAATCCAATCACAAATATGGGGCTCAGCTTGGCACCACCGGAGACAAACAAATAGAACAGCTCACACACCAGCAACAGAGAGCGAAGGTCAATAGAGCCCGCTTCATCCTCGGCAAGATTGCCATGAATGATTGAGGCTGAGGGCAAAATAAACCCCCGAGATGCTGAGAACAAGGCCCAATTCCTTGCGGAGATCGCGGAATATGAAGCGAATCGAAAGGCGAACCCGGCGGCGCTCCAGCCCTCTCAGGCGAAACGTAATCGCTCGCAAGAAGTGAGCGAGAGCGCAGCTAAGAAAGCGAATTACCCACAGGGTAAGCCAAGGGCGAAAACCTTCGTCAGCAAGGCGAAGAAGTTTAGTGAGGTGGCCAGAGACAGTCTGGCTATGGCTCTGGTGGACGAGCTCCACAACGACGGTCGTCTGCTGTCGGAGAAGTGGGAGGAGATCGATGCCAAGTTGGCCGACATGGTAATCGACAGGTTGGTTGCCGTGCCGACCGGCCCCATCCCCTCCTTCGACTCCTCAGACGTGGTCAGGGAGCACCGGGTCATCAGGTGCGACGATGGGTTTTCGAGGACCTTCCTGGCGGAGTGTGTGGCTAAGGTTAGCGACTCCTGGGCTGGCCTTAAGATTAGGCTAGTCCACGCCAGGGAGATTCCGAAGAGACCCAGAGCCCGCATCTGGTTGCCGAAGGGGCAAACTGATCATGCAAGGGCGATCGCTTGTCTGAAGGCCCAGAATCCGGATGTCCATACAGAGGACTGGACCATTCTCAAGGCCAAAAGAGAGATGAAGTCGAGCCAGCCGTTCCTTCTCCTTATTAACCAACGCTGCCTGTCGAAGCTCGAAGCGAATGACCGCAAGGTCCAGTACGGCTTACGGAAGGCCAAGTCTTCCTTGCTGAGCCGAACAAGATTCTAGAGAAGGTCGATGACACCAACAAGCTGTTGGATGATATGGTCCGACAAGTCCCCGGATAGAACCCCAACTAACCCCGATGTCGAAACTCGTGCAGATTAACCTGAAGCGTAGCACCCATGCTTCAGTAAATCTCTCGATCATTCTCAGGGAGGAGGATATCGACATCGGACTGATACAGGAGCTTTGGACCAGGGACGAGCAAGTTTCTGGCCTAAGGATCCCAGGATACACAATACTGTGCACTAACTCGGTGGGTAGGTTAAGAGCATGCATAGTAATTAAGAATTATTTTAACGCTTTTCTCTGTTTCAATCTTTGCACACCAGATCTAGCAGTAGCTAAATTCGCCTCTGCCTACACGGCCCACGACGATCCGGCACCGCCTGAGCCGGTCGTCAAGCTGCTGAAATGGGACGAAGACACAAAGACGACCCTGGTGCTGGGAACGCGAGGCAATCGCTCTGGGGAAGCTCGGAAAGAATGAGAGAGGTGAGTCTCTTTTTGACTATATTATTAGTCTTAAGATTACGATTTGTAACAAGGGCAACACACCAACCTTCATATTTCCCAGTACGGAGGATTTTCACTGTTGGGAAGAGGTGTCTTCTTTGACCTTATAGGCATCCGATAGCGAGTCGTAACCCCCGCAGGACAGACTGGGGAGGATAACAGGAACAGGAGGATAAATGTACAATCCTCCTCAAAGGCCCTCGACAAGGAAGTAGAGGACCTTACAAACATCCTTAACAACGCATTCCAAGAGATATGCAAAGTTTCATTCTCCAAGAAGCAGTATCCACCACGGTGGACCAAGGAACTGAGCGACCTCAGTAAGAGAGCGCGCAATACCTTTAACACATGCTATGGGACCAGGAAATGGGAACCATATAAGGAAGCGCAGAAAGCATACAAAAAAGCAGTATACGAAGCCAAGAATGAATCTTGGAAGAGCTACTGCGAATCATTAGAAGGCATAAAAGATACGGCAAGATTAAGCAAAATCCTTGCCAAGGGGCACACAAGCTCTACTCTAATCAACAGACCAGACGGCTCGGCCACAATGACAATAGAGGAGTCGCTAGAGCTACTAGTCGACACTCACTTCCCAGGGAACCTACGAGAGAACTCGGCACCCGAGGAAGGCACAAATGCACAGACAGACACACAAACGAAAGATATCATTATCATGGAGCGTATCCAGTGGGCAATAGATTCTTTCGACAAATACAAAAGCCCGGCCCCGACGGCAATGCTACAATCTGCCAAAGGAAGCCTCTGTAGATAGTTTAAAGCCATATACAAGTCTTGTATAAGACTAAGGCACATCCCGCTGAGGTGGAGGGAAGCCAAAGTCATATTTACACCAAAGCCAGGCAGAAGGGGGCACATTCTAGCGAAGGACTATATGCCGATCAGCCTAACATCCTTCGTCCTAAAGACCCTAGAAAGATTACTAGATGTTCACATCCGAGAAAGAATCGAAAGACATCACCTATCGGACGAGCAGCATGCGTACCGAAAAGGTCGGTCAACAGAAACAGCACAACACGAAGTTGTCGGTCACGTCGAGAAGACACTACAATACAAGCAATTCACGATGGCCGCCTTCCTAGACATTGAAGGTGCGTTCAATAACGTGAACGCCGACTCCATCCTGAGCTCCCTCACCTCTATGGGCATTGAGATAGGCATCAGATAATGGATCGGAGTTAAGCTAACAAGAGTGGCACTCACCTCACACGGTCAGTGAAGAGAGGAACACCTCAGGGTGGCGTCCTATCGCCTCTACTTTCGCTCATAAACATGAATAACATATTGGAAGAGCTCAATATGGGTGGCTTCAAAGGAGTAGCCTACGCAGATGACGTGGTGCTGCTAGTATTCGGAACCTATCCTGACGTTATTAGTGATATAATTACAGGCGCGCTGGGTCGCTTAAATACATATATGGGCTAACCCCTGTGGATTTGGTATCCACTCAAATAAAACAGAACTTATGCTTTTCACTAGAAGGACTAAGATACCAGCATATAATATGAACAGAATAGATGGCATAGAGGTAAAACTTTGAAAGCGAGCTAAGTATCTCGGTGTGATACTAGAGCTGAAGCTCTCGTCGAAGAAAAACATTACAGAAAGAGTGAGGAAGGCAAGTATTGCTTACTTACTCTTGCAGGAAAAGTTTCGGAAACAAATGGGGACTAAACCCAAAGATCATAATATGGCTTTACACAGCGGTTGTTCGGAGCCCTAGTATGGTAGAATGCAAGAAGGCCCTTATTAGCCCAGCAGAGAGAAACGAGGTACAAGTAACCTGGGTCATTGCAACTTCCCAGGGAACGAGAAAGCGGACAAACTAGCCCGTGCAGGTTCGCAAGGGCAAGATATAAACGTACTGACACCGATCTCGTTAAACTCGGTCCAGACAAGGATCCATGACCATTTCAAGCAGACAGCCAACAAGGAATGGTCAAGTAAGAGCGAACATAAGAGATCAAAGAAATGTTGGCCGACATACGACAAGAATCGAACAAAAGAGCTGCTATCCAACAGCAAGCGGGATCTCAGAAGATTTACAACAGTCGCAACAGGTCATTGGGCGATCGAAACGCACGCAATGAAGATGGGGCTGCCACACAACGCTAGCTGTAGAAGCTGCAAAGAAATTACGGAACAAGAGACGCCGGAGCACCTGCTCTGTTTCTGTCCGGCCCTGAATCGCATCAGAATAAGTTCACTTTGGTGCCTACCAGTTGAAGTCGCTAGTCAACAGAGAAAGTGGACCAAAAAGGAGCCCAGCTCTAATTGGAGGCTCCAGTAGGGGGCCTCACCACTACTACCTACCTATCGTCTGAGCTACTTTTTTATTATTATAAAAAATATGCATAAAAACAAAAAATATGTATAAAAAGTTTTATTTATTTATTTATTTATTTATTATAATAGATAGATTAGTTTACAAAACTAATCTAACTTAAATACTATAGCACTGGCTACGGGGCCTACGGCTATGTTGGTTTACAATGGTGTTGTGTCTTAGACTAATTAATGGCTAATTGGCTAAATGATTGCTGTTTTTGTTATGTACATTTGTCTTATTATTTTCAGATTTTGTGATATAATTCAGTTTTTTTGAGGAAAAGTATGATTTTTTGTATGTTATCTGGGTTGGGTTTGCTTAGAAGGTCTAGAGGATTAGCGTTGCTGAATATGGCTTGTTTGGTTTGTAGGAGGGATGGGCATGAGTTTAGTATATGGCTTATTGAGATGTCACCTTGGCAAAACGGACAAATAGGTATTGAGTTTGGATTTAGGTAGTGTTGGTGGGTTATGTTTGTGTGTCCTAGTCGGAGTCGTATCATTTTTATTTGGTCGAGTCGGCTCCAATTTTGGTGGGATTGTTTGAGGTAATCGCAGGTGTGTGAATTGTTCGTATTAATTGATTGGTACCATTGACTGCAGTTAATAATGTTTTCTTTTTGTCGCAAGTTCGGCTTTGAGATGTCTTTTTATATCTGTGTAGTTTATGTTTGGGGTGAGGATGAGTGGCATATTGCTAGCCGATTTTGCAGCTTGGTCGGCTAGTTCATTTTCTTTTATTCCTGAATGGCCAGGAATCCACATTATTTTAATTTTGGGAGCATGTTGCGTTATTAGTGATCGTATTCTGTTGGGGTAAAAGCTGTTATTATTTGTATTTTGGATTGAGTCTATTGCAGATATGGAGTCGGAACATATAATAAATTTCGGTTTTTAATTAGTTCGATTGCTTCTAGGATCGCGATTGTTTCGGACGTGAGGACGGATGAATATGGGGGTAGTATGCCGTATTTCAAGACATTTGTTTCCGTTGTAATGGCGAAAGTTATTGTGCAGTTAATTTTTGAGCCGTCAGTGAATATTAGATTATGAGGTTTCAGATTATTTTTTGTGTGTTCGTATAGTTTGCGGTATATTTCTGGAGATGTTTCTTGCTTCCTGAGTGATGTGTCTATTAGGTTGGGGAGGGCCCATGATGGTGATGATGTATTTGTGAAGTTTTACTGGTTTGAAGGGTAGATTAAGTTCTAGGCTAAGTTTAATTGTTTGGTTTATTATTGGTGGTGTTTTCTGTTTAGATTTAGAATGCCTAACAAACTTCTGAATTGGTGTGTTTTTGGAAAAAGTTAGGTTTTGAGATAGCTTGGCTATTTGTAGGTCTCGTTTCATTTCTAAAGACGGAATATTTGATTCGTAGAGTAAGTTATTTATTGGAGTGGAGCGATAGGCTCCGAGGGCTAGACGGATTGCGGAATTGAAGGGTGTTTTTATTTTGTTTAGGATGCTTTTGGGAGCGTGGCCGTATAGAAACAGGCCATACTCTAATTTGGCTATGATTGTTGCCTTTGCGACATTAAGTAGTGTATACGTGTTACAATTAAATTTGGTACTGGATAGACATTTTATTATATTTAGCTTATTGTGGAGTTTAGGTAGAAGTAAGTTTATGTGTGTGTTCCATTTGTATTTGTTGTTTATGGTTATTCCTAGAATTTTTAAGGATGTAACGGTTGGTATTTGGATGTTGTTGCAGTTTATCTTGCAAGTACAGTGGTGTTTTTTACATATGTGGAGGTGTTGGCATTTGGATAGCGATGCCCCTGAGTAGGAGCCCCAGTTTCCTATATCGTTTAATAGGTTGTCTAAGCTGATGTTTGTATTTGTGTTTTTGTTGCAATTTATTATAAGGAAGAAGTCGTCGGCGTATGCATTAAATTTTATTTCTTTGTGTAGGGATATGGTGTTAGATAGTTTATTGAAAGCTATGAGGAATAATATTACTGATATGGGTGAACCTTGGGGGATTCCGTTGAATAGGGGTAATGGGTTTGATGTATGCGGACCGACGCGGACCATTATTTTCCTGTTACTCATGAAGTTTTTATGTAGTTGATTATTTTGGGACCTGTTTTCCATTCCTGCAATTGGTGGATTATGGGGTGCACACCTACTCGATCGAAGGCTCTTGAAAAATCAAGAGTGACGAGGGAGGTGTGCATTTTTGACTTCGTTATGAGATAGTCTACATAGAGTAGACTGTCCGAAGTCGATTTGCCTTTTTTAAATCCAAATTGATTTTGGTGTAGAAGGTTGTTTTGTGTCACTAGCCACCAGAGTCTTTTCGCTATTATTTTATCTAGCGTTTTTGCTATGCAACAGTTGAGGGAGATGGGTCGGTATGAGGAAGTTTTAGTTTTGTCGGTGTTCGGCTTGAGGATTGGGATGATTAGACTTGTTTTGAAGGCTTGTGGTATATGGCTATTGAATATTTCATTAAATAGTTTTGTTATTCTGATTTTTGTTGTGGGGGAGCTATTTTTGATCATTTGATAAGAAATTCTATTAAGTCCTGGAGCAGATCCTTTTAATGTTTGTAGGGCTGAGTTAAGTTCGAGATATGTTATATTTTCTTCTATGGTTTGGGCTATTGGAGAGGGAGTATAGTTATGTGGGTTGTTTCTATATTTATTGTTTCGAAACTCCTCTGAAAAGTTCCAGTCGCCGGAGAGGTCAGAAAAGTATTGTGCAAATATGTTAGCAATTTCGTTGTTAGCTAATGTAGTCTCATTGTTTACTGGGCATGAATTTGCTTTACTGGGTTAAGTCCGCAGAAGCGTCTTATATTGGCCCATATTTTGGATGAGGGGGTGGTGGGTTGGATGGTTGAGGTAAAAGAGCTGGAAGCTTCTTTTTTCCTTTTTTTTAACTCGAACCTGAATTTTGCGTTTTTGCGTCTATAGTCTATAATGTTTTCTACAGTAATTATTCGGTTTAATTTTTTCCAGGCAAGTTGTTTTTCCTTTCTTAATTGGTCAATGTGTTTGTTCCACCACGGAACTCTGTATGGATGTGTGTTTGGTGAGGTTTGTGGGATGGAAAGGTTTGCGCTAAATAGGATGATTCTATTGATTTGGGCGGCTTCTTTGTTTACGTTTTGGGAAGTAGGGTATTTCTTGTTTGTTTGTTGGTTTAGTTCGTTGTACTTTTCCCAGTTGGCTTCTTTTAATTTAAAGAAGGGTCTGTTAAATTTTTGTGTATTAGTTGTTGGGAAGAGGGTCGTGATAATAGGGAAATGGTCGCTACCATGAAGGTCGTTTAGTATTTCACACTTTGAGTGAGGGGCTAGGATTGGAGAGCAAAGTGTGAGGTCAATGTGTGTGTAAGTCTTGTGTGTTGAAAAGTGTGTGGGAGATTTGTCGTTTAGCAGAATAAGGTTCGTATTGTCTATGAATCTTTGAGTTATTTTCCCTCGTGTATTTGTTGTTGGGGAGCCCCAGGACGAGTGCCATCCATTGAAATCTCCGGTAATTAAAGAGGGTGTTTGTTGTATATTAAATGTGTTTTGGAGTGTCTGGTTAGTAACGTTTTTGGTCGGAGAAATGTATGTGGAAAATATGTTTAATTTTAGTTTAGATTGTATAATTATGGCTATTGCTTCTATATCGCTTGTGATGTTTAGGATAGTGTGTTGAATTGATTTGTGCACTAGTAGTGCTACGCCCCCAAATCTGTTGGTGGCTATATTTGTTAATAGTTTGTAGTTTATTGGGGTTGGGATGTTATTAATGTATTGTATGTGGGTTTCTTGGAGGGAAATTATGTGTGGGGAGTATTTATTGATGAGAATAAGGAGTTGGCTGTAGTTGTTTACATATCCTTTTAAGTTCCATTGGATTAAAGTTAGAGACATTTGTGAGAAAATTAAAGCTTATGACTTAACTTTAGGGCGGTATTAGCGGTGAAGGTTTAAGATTAACTTAGGGTTTAAGGATCTATACGGATTCGCTGTCGCTGTTGTTAGTGTGTTTGTTTTTGTTTAGAGCTTTTGCCTTTGTTTTGGATGCTTTGAGGTTCGTAGATAGGCTATTAGACTTATCTTTCGGGAAGATTTTTATTTTTAGTTCTTCTGTGAGTTGTGATGTGAGTGATGTAGATGGTTTCCTGGTAGGTGTGGGGTGGTCAGTATCCATGTCTTCTAGTTTGTCGTAGCCGTGGTGATGGTGTTGAAGCGGTTGGTTTGGTAGTAGAATTGTTTTGGCTGGTCCTGTTGTTGCTGTCTTCGATGAGGTGATTTGTGCTGTTGATGTGGGTGTGGTGTGCGAATTTTGATGTTGCGATTGGGTTGTGCTTGTGTGTGTATTTGTGAGAATATTCGGTAATTGGGTGTTGGTTGTCATCTGTGTTCTGCCGTTTGTGAGTGTTTTGGAATAGGTGTCTCTCAGTTGGAAGCCGTGTCGTTCGAAATATATGCGTTGGGCAGTTTTATGGTCAACTTTTTCTGTGGTTTTAATGGCTGTTAATTATTGGTTTTTTATGAAAGTAGGGCATTTGCGGTCAAGTGGACTGTGGTGATGATTGAGTTCTGGGTTGTTTCTGCAATTTAAGCAGTTTTTTTCGTTTGTGCAAGTTTCTCCGTCGTTTGTGTGCTTTGTTTCTGAGCAGTTGATGCAGGTTTCTAAGCTTTTGCATATGGGTGCTGGATGACCGAAGCGGAGGCATTTTTTGCATCGAAGTGGAAGTGGGATATAGTCTCGTACTCGGACTGTTTCGTAGCCGATTCGTAATATTTCGGGGAGTTTGTGAGTCTCGAATGTTATGATAATCAAGCCAGTTTCGACTAAGGTTATGTTGTTGCTATCAGAGTTAGAGTTGGGGTTTTGTCGTTTCATTATTTTTCTTACTTCAGTTACTTTTTGTGGTTTTAACTCTTGTAGAATTGTTTCTTCATCGATATATCTAAGGTCGTTGCAATAAATGACTCCCTTAGAGAAGTTTAATGTTTTATGTTCAGTTGCTGTTACTGCCACATCTGCGATTGTTGTTAGTTTGAGAAGTTTTCTGGCTTGTAATTCATTTTTGGTTTTTATTAGTAGGCTGCCGTCTCTTGTTCGTTTGCATCCCTCAACTTCTCCTCCACAGGCAAAGTCCACAGATTTTTTTACAATAAATGGTGATATTCTTTCAAAAGAGTTATTATCATTCCTTTTAATAACTATAAATTTTGGGTCGCCTAATTGGGAGTGGTAAGATTTTGTTGTAATTTTGTGTATGTCTGGTGGGTCTGTCATGATTGTTGGTTAAGGGCTTGAGCCCACGCTGGAGGTCTTGGTGTTTTTGTTGTTGTTATTATTATTTTTTTTTTTTCTCTTTGTGGTTTAAATTTGTTTGTGCAAGATTTTGTTGATAAGAGTTTTCGGCTTACGTGAAGCGAGGCTTTATATTGCTTTGGCACGACTTATCTCTTCAGAGGTTGAAGTTTTAATTTTATACTTTTTGTTAGTTTTAATCATTAATCATTCTTTTTTTCAAAGCAGTTGAAAGATTTGAATTGTGGCAACCGTGATGCTCCCTTTTTTTATAGCACCCGAAAACACATAAAATGCATGCCTCTACACTAGAATACCACTAGAATATTACTGAAGGAAGTCCATATACAACCAATAAACTCAATTTAACCTTTTTTAAATGGGCGTAAATTCTTCAACAAGGGATGAGATTTATTTAATTATGAAATGATATGCTTTGACATGGGACAGGCACAACCTACGTGGGAGCTCTGAGCTCTGGGAACCGATGGATTTCGTAGAGTTACAAAAATAGATATTGTAGTTCTACCAATCAGGCTTAATTTTTAAAAACTATTCTCCTGTCAAACACACACATTTAAAATCTGTTCAAGACCTTAAAAACAAAATATATTTTTATAGAAGACCTCCTTACGAAATTTACGTTGCGATCAGTATAGAATGCACCGGTGGTTCTTTGCCAACGAACGGGAGGAGTGCGATCCGAAGCTAAATGAAGAAGGACTCGGTTCGGGGAGTGAGGGCGCTGAGGAGCCAGAGACACCGCCACCGGTGCCCACCACCGAGTGGCCCTTTACCGTGGTCTCCTGCCACAAGCTCAGCGGCAACGAGTACATTGCCATTTCCGGTAACTGCCCATCGCTTGGCTTCTGGGATCCCAAGAGAGTGTTCATCATGGAAAAGGAGCATTGCGCCAACTGCACTTGCAGGAGCCACAAGTACGAGGCTGTATTGACCATACCGCGAAACATTGACATCCATTACCGATACTGCATCGTGGTCTTCGACGCAGTGACCAACGACTCCTACATACGCTTCTGGGAAGCGCAGCTCGAGCCGCGAGTCATCCGCACCTGCCAGAACCTGCTCAAGGATATCGACAAGTTCGGCCAACCGCATGTTGAGAATGACAACAACCGAGTGGACCGCGGTTGGGTCACCACGGAGTCCATAGTGCAGTTGAAGTTTTTTAACGCTCCCTTCTGCTGGCAGCGCCAGAAGGAGCGGCTGCTCAATGTCCACGTAACGCCGATGCACGAGGCTGACATCGGCTGCAAAGTGGCCACTCAAAAAGTATCGATACCAATCTCACTGACGTGTCCCTCCCACAACCAGTCCGACCACAATTTATGGAACCTGAACCCTGAACTTCGAATGGCCTACGCCGAGGTGGTCAATCTGAGTTGCACCAAGCCCCTGGAGTTCCAGAGCTCTTTCGGGGTGCCCTGCGGACCGAAGGACCTGCAGCTGTTCCACTGCACAGTGGCCTATCCGGAGGAGACGCTCTACCGGATGGATCTCTACACCTACGCCCACAAGGCGGCGTCGGATGAACCGCCGTATCACTACGGCTACGGGTTCCTGCAGCCGGACCAGTTGCAGGGCAGCGAGGGCTCGGCCCTGGTAAAGATAACGTGCGCCTCCACGCATAGGCCACTAATGGAGCTGACAGTACAATACCTGGTCATCCGCCCGCTGGAGGGCTTCCAGTGCGACCTGAGCAGGAGCTACGAACGCTACTGGCGGAAGAGCCGCATGTGCATGGACATCGGCCATCGGGGATCGGGCAAGACCTACCGGATCGGCGCCGACCTGTTTCGCGAGAACACCCTTTTGGGGTTCAAGCAAGCCGCCGTATCCAATGCTGACATGGTTGAGCTGGACGTTCAACTCACCCAGGACGCCCAGGTGGTAGTGTATCACGACTTTGTGCTGCGCTTCCTACAGCAGCGCACTCCCAGCTACGAGGAGCTGCTGGAGAGCCAGGACCTGGTGGTCTTTCCCTACGAGAACCTCAACAAGCTGATGCTGCTCTGCATGGGCGGCTCGAAGCGCAAGGACCATGTCGCTGTGCCGCTGGAGGCCTTCACCTATGAACAGCTGAAGAATGTGCGTGTGCTGCGCTTCGCCGGAAGCAAAAGTTGCGAATTATCCTGCGACGAGATGCTCCGCGACCAGCGGCCCTTTCCGCTGCTACTGGACCTGTTCCAGCTAGAGAATGAGTATATGCCCAGCTCTGTGGGCTTCAACATCGAAATCAAATGGCCACAACTGGACAGCTCGAGGCGCTGGGAGGTGGGCAGTTTCAAGCCCACCTTCGATCGCAACTTTTACGTGGACACAATCCTCAAACTTGTTCTGGAGAACGCCATTCGCAGACGCATCATGTTCTCCAGCGCAGACGCGGACATCTGTGCGATGGTGCGCTACAAGCAGAACCTCTATCCATCGGTGCTGCTCACGGCGGACCCGGAGAGCCCGGCCCAGTACGCGGACGAGCGGGTCAATCAGCTGAAGAATGCAGTTCAGGTGTGCAACTCCCTCGAGTTTTTCGGTCTGAGCCTGCACACCAACACGGTGCTCGAAGACCTCTCGCTGACGTCCTTGCTGCGCCAGTTCAATTTGCGGACGCTGGCCTGGGGCGGTCCCGCCACCAGTGCGGAGGTGCGCAACCGGCTGAGGCGGTTCGGCGTGGTGGGCATCGTCTACGACCGCATCAACCAGCTGGAACAGATGGGCGAGGAACTGCAGGCCGGGCCCGTCTGCACTATCGACTCGGTGACCACGCGGCCGGTTATCCAGGAGATGGAGGTGGAGGAGTGGCGCCAGAAGTGCGGCTACAAGTCCCCCTTGGTGGAGCGCCACACTATTGACGAATAAAGATTCCGGAGTTATGTGCCCTGCAAATCCCGCTCCTGGTCCCGTAATCACTCGCCAACGTCCGAGGCAGACCATAAAGACAAAGGGCATTAGAGGACTAAGCCGGGAATCTACCAAGGACCAAAGTTATGGCTACTGTCAACCCCTTCGCACACCCCCCGCCAATTGGCAAACTTTTCGCAAACACTCGCACTGCGGATGATAAGCTCATGTGAACTATTGCCGGGTAGATAAACAAAGGACACAAAGGGACAGGACCGCATCAGGAAGATGCTGCCAGGGGGCGAGAAGGGGTTAAGGCGAAGCAGGGTCCGGGGTCCAGGTTCCAAGAGGTCCTCGTAACTGATATCCCGTGGCGAATGGGTTTCCTTTATAGGCCGTTGCACACTTTGGCAACACTCACTCGAGGCTGGTCGCTCGTCTCGGGCCCAACCCCTGAACATCCTAGATATCCTTTTGCATGTCACTCGCTGCTCTCCCGGTGGGATGTGGGCTCGGCTGCTTTGCAACTTCCTCCTTTTCATGTTGCTGTTTATCATAATTTTTCAATTTAACACGGGACACCTCACATCCTTGCTCCCTGCTCCTTGCTCCTCGCTGGTGGCGTATAGTTTCGAATGTTTACTTGCGCAAACATCCTTTGACGAACTTTGCCCATTGTCCAGACTTCGCTTTGACGACGGCTTAGCCGTTATAGGACTTTCGTTTCTGCATTCTCATCGATTCCTCGTGTCCGCGTGTGTTTGCTTTTTGCCCAGAAAGGACCTCTTCCATCCGATTTCGCAGCCATCGTCCTGCACTTCCCGACGGCCGTTAAGGATGACGTTATTAATGAGCAGCTGTATTGTCCTTATGCATCCAATCCTCTAGCATACATACAAGCATAAGCTGTCTACGCCTTTATTATCATGTCTCTAACATTTTATTTGTCTATTTTAGCATTCTCTCTTGGTACCATTAAAGTTTTACATGTGATAAAACTATATGCATTAGAACATATTTTTTGGCAAACTAATAATATAAATAAGTCTTGCCTAGAGTCTTTTGAAACCAAATACATAACGGATTCATGAACTAGCAGACAACAAGCCCATACATTTGTTTTGTATTTTTCGAAACAAAACCAATTTTTATTTAAAAAAATGCAGTTCTTACAAAAGTGTTCATTCACATAATGACTTAAGAAATTTGAATAAACATATGAAAATTAGTTATTTTTTTCAAAAAGTACATTTCATACATTTATTTTCTTAGTTATTTTTCTTTTATATTTGTGGGGAATTTACTTGGTTTATTAGATTTAATAGTAATCGTAAGTCTCTCTGTGTATTCGCTATGGAAATAAATGAGGATAAAAAGGAATAAGAAGAGCGAGAGTGCTTTAATGAGAGAGCGCGGGTATAAGAGTTGGTATATGAGAGCGCTGTGGGGAAGGAGAGCAAATATCCCTACTGAGCGTGGCGCAATGTGAGGTGAGGAGGAAGAAGAAGTAAGAAGAGTGAGTTGGTTCGTGTCAGCCCTCCGAGAGACGAGAAGCAAGAAAAAGAAGTCTAACCATTGCGACTCGCTGCCCGACAGTGAAAAAGAAGAAGTGACCATGAACTTAGAAAATGAAGATGAATCTCCGACATCAGAAGTGGGATCACTACACCTACAAAACAATTCGGAACAAAGTTTGCGCACGCTAATCGAACAGCAGAATAAAGTGATAGCGGAGTTGCTTAAAGCTGCACAATCCGCGTCGGTGCCTGGAGCACGTGCTGTTTCCGCAATGCTACCAACATTCAACCCCGAAGCTGCTGACACCGACGCAGCTGCATGGTGTAAAACGGCTAATATGATTCTGTGTGAACATCCTCAAGAAGGTGCATCTCTGGTGATGATGCTCAGAAAATCACTGCTCGGCAGTGCATCGCAGTGGCTTTCGCAAATTTGTTTTCTTGGAATAACCTGGGTGCAGTTCAAAGAATTATTCATGGAACGCTATGAAGGTAACGAGACAACGGCTGCAGTGTTGCTAAACATGCTAAAGGGAAGCCCAAACCCACATGAGTGTCTTTCGGTGTACTCCAGTCGTTTGGTTACAACTTTATTAACCAAGTAGAAAGCAATGACACACGAAGAGATTGCGGTATCATTGGTACTGGAGCATACATCGCAAATTGACTCCAAACTTCAGCTCTTGGTATTCACTACAAACGTAAAGACACAACAACAAATCAGAGCTCACTCATTCGTCAGAAATTCTGAATTCGCTGGAAGCGAGCAAGGCCCCGAAAAGAAGAGGCACAAAATGCAAATACCGATTAGATGCCATAGTTGCGGTAAACTCGGACACAGGGCAATAGAGTGCCGAAAGAAAAGAGCAGAAGAGAGGAACTAAAGGAATGACACGAGACCAGGCTATAGTAGCGGCAGACCTGCGCTAACATGTATCAAATACGGCAACGTTGGACATATTGCATCGGCGTATACAAAGAGACCACCATCAGCGAATATAAACATAGAGAGGAGAGTTGACTCGTGTGCTGTACTTCAGCCGAACGGGACAGCAATACAATTTGGTGAGCGGTTTCCATTTTTCTTTGATTCTGGTTCCGAATGCTCGTTAATAAAAGAAACGATTAGCGCCGGCAAGAGGTGCCACAATCTTGTAGTTTTGAGAGGCATAGGCGACAATGTTGTCCAGAGCAATTTGCAAATTCTGTCCACTGTAAAAATTTCTGAATTTAACCTTGAATTGTTGTTTCACGTAGTTGATAAGAGATGCCTCAAATACGATATGATGATTGGACAAGATATTTTTCAACTGGGTTTTGGGGTAATGTTAGAAAGTAACAGATTCGATATTTATAAAACACAAACGGTATTATTGATAAATGATGACGGCATTGCAAATAAGATCGACTCAATTGGTAATGATAAATCAAAACTTAATGGCATATTGGCCAAGTATTCTGAGTTCTTCATTGATGGTATCCCTCGTAGGCGTGTGACCACGGGTTCACTGGAAATACGTTTGCTAGACATTAATAAAACTGTTCAAAGGCGACCGTATCGCCTCAGTGAAGACGAAAGGCAGGTAGTAAGGAATAAAATTGATGAAATGTTAGAAGCAAAGGTAATAAGACCTAGTAGCTCTCCCTTCGCTAGCCCTATGTTATTATTCAAAAAGAAAGACGGTAGTGACAGGCTTTGTATTGACTATCGCGAGTTGAACGCAAATACAGTGTCAGATAAGTACCCCTTGCCGTTAACATCACACCAGATTGATCGTTTACGTGGCGGCAAATATTTCTCCAGCTTAGATATGGCCACCCCGATTCTGTTGAGAGGACAGCTTTTGTGACCCCTGAAGGTCAATACGAATTTTTAGCGATGCCATTCGGATTAAAGAATGCGTCATCTGTTTTTCAGCGTGCCATAGTCCGAGCCTTGGGGAATTTAGTTAATACCTATGCGGTGGTCTACATTGATGACGTTTTAATTACCTCAGATTCTGAAGAGGAAGCGTACGAAAGATTAGAGAAGGTGCTAAGTGTGTTATCGATGTCTGGGTTTTCTTTCAATGTAAAAAAATGTCAATTTCTGCGAAAGGAAATAGAATAACTAGGTTTTGTTATAAAGGAGGGTGAACTGAAGCCCAATCCACGAAAAATTCAGGCATTATCTCAACTTCCGGAACCAGGTTCAGTCACGCAGATAAGACAGTTTATAGGATTAGCATCCTACTTCAGGCAGTTCGTCCCTAGATTCTCGGAAGTGATGAACCCATTTTACCAATTATCTTCGAAACTTAATGATTTTAAATGGGAAAAACAACATGAGGAAACTCGTCAAAAATCATCAAAGTCCTAATCAGTGATCCAGTCTTAATTATTTTCGATCCGAAATTTCCAATTGAATTGCACACGGATGCGAGCGCAAATGGTTATGGCGCTATGCTATTGCAGAAAGTAGAAGGCAAACGCAGGGTAGTCGAATATTATAGCAAATGCACCACATCAGCAGAATCAGAATGCGGTTTTTAATGCCATCAAGCACTTCCGTCATTATTTGACAGGTAGACCGTTTACTGTATATACCGACTGCAATTCTATTAGGGCGAGTCAGGATAAGGCGGTATTGACCTCGCGAGTGCATCGGTGGTGGTCATTCATGCAACCCTTTGAATTCCAGATTGAATATCGTAAAGGGAACCAAATGGCTCATGTTAATTGTTTATCAAGAAATTCTGTCGATGTAGATGCGCAGCCGAATACGAGCAAAGTTGTGTAAGTGAGAGTTGACTTGGCACACATCACACTCAACTGGTTAGTATCCGAGCAGCAGCGCGATGAAAACATATCGAATATAATGAGCGAATTGAATAGTGACGAAATTCAAAAAAATTTAGCGAACACATATGCATCGAATTATTCAAATAAATGGCAAGACGCGATGTTTGCCTGTTGTTCCGAGGGCGTTTAGATGGTCCGTTGTTAATCATATTCACGAAGCCATAGTGCATATGGGCTGGCAGAAGACACTAGATAAGATTTACGAGCAGTACTGGTTTGAGAATATGACAAAATATGTTGGGAAATTCGTGGAAAATTGCGTTACATGTAAACTGTCGAAATCAGCGTCAGGCAAAACGCAAACAGAATTACATCCAATACCAGGGACGATGTTTCACAAGCAGCGAATTTCGCAAGTTCTGTTTCACAAACAAAATGCACTTACACGTAATAGCGACGGGTGCTAGCAGAGCGAATGGGCAGGTAGAGCGAGTGATGAGTGTACTAAAAGGGATATATTACACCACTAATCGCGTGACTCAGCACAGTCCCTTAGAAATGTTGATAGGGAAAGAGGCAAGACCTCTGGGAATGTTGACCATCAACGAAGAAATGCCGGTAGATCTGAAGAAAACTAGAGAAAAGGCTAAAGAAAACATTGATAGAAATGCAAAGTATGACAAGGCCAGAGTTGATAAAAAGCATGCCCGTGTAGTAAAATATAAGATTGGTGATCACGTGTTGCTAAAGAGCGAAGAACGACACCAAACGAAATTAGATCCCAAGTACAAAGTGCCCTTTGTTATAGTAGAGTTGCTAGATGGAGATCGTTACATGTTAAAATCATTAACAACTAAGCGAATGTGCAAGTATCCACATGATAGTGTACGGAGTTTGCCCGATGAGAGAGAAGTTCGTGAGTTAAGGGGGTCTTCTACTTACGATTTTTTTTTAAATTTTGTTTAAATACTAGAGGATCTGAGGAATACCCCATCGCATTCCTTCATGGGTCAACGAAGCCCGAAAGATTGCCACCTCCATACGTTTCGACCATTTTTCCTATCTTTAAACGCGTTTTCCCGAAAGTAGTGTTTTTCAAAAATTTTGGCACGATTTTGACGAAACCATAGAAGATATACAAGATCTGTAAAGCGTTACTTATTCACAAAACATCTCGCTAGGTCTAGACACAAGCTTTTTCCCAACAAATTTTTTTTCAATTTTTTACAGTAATTTTTAGATTGAAAAACATGGTCAAAAAATGAAATTTTTTTTCAAATCGCTGCCATTTTGTGAAATTTGCAAATATTAAAAAAATCGACGTTCTTAAAATTAAGTGTAAAAGAATGTCTTGTTGTTTGCAGGTTCTGAAGCTGAGATTTCTTGACAGCCGTTTGACTCTGTCGCGCCCGCAGTGGTTTATTCAACGACTCGCCAATGGCAAATTTTATGATAAATTCATGTGTTTTTTTTTTAAGTTCAAGCATTAATTAATCAAATAAAAAAAATTTTGTTTGGATATCATGTGTAGTTTTTTTGCAATCCATCCTTAAAAAATAGACCCCAAATTTGAGCTCGAAGGTAGAAGACCCCCTTAATAGAAGAGCTTGACGACGGCTAGAGAGAAGAAAACGTAGAGAGCGAATTCGATACCGAGTTGTGAGTTGAGTTTGAGTAGAAGAGAGCATGTGCTCTAAGTTGAAGAATATCCTACTAAACTAATGTCTGATGAAATGTAAGAATCGATAGCCAAATTGTTGAGTTTGTGCGAAAGAGAGCGTGTACTCTAGAAGAGATTGAGAGAGTTTATCCCGCCAAACTAACATTTGAAGACACAAGAAGTGTAAGAAAATTTCCTATGGAAAAGTTGAATGATATGAGTCATGAAGTCAAGCGATACGTTAGAGAAATTATGAACAATGAAATGCGTTAAAGTTTATGTTGAATTAAGCAACACGAGGACGTGTTAAAGTCAGGAAGGCCGTGTCGGGAATTTACTTGGGTTATTAAATTTAATAGTAATCGTAAGTCTCTCTGTGTATTCGATATGGAAATAAATGAGGATAAAAAGGAATAAGAAGAGCGAGAGTGCTTTAATGAGAGAGCGCGGGTATAAGAGTTGGTATATGAGAGCGCTGTGGGGAAGGAGAGCAAATATCCCTACTGAGCGTGGCGCAATGTGAGGTGAGGAGGAAGAAGAAGTAAGAAGAGTGAGTTGGTTCGTGTCAGCCCTCCGAGAGACGAGAAGCAAGAAAAAGAAGTCTAACCATTGCGACTCGCTGCCCGACAGTGAAAAAGAAGAAGTGACCATGAACTTAGAAAATGAAGATGAATCTCCGACATATTCATCTTTAATTTCATATAGTATTTTTTTTTTAAGTCCTTCGCAGTCGAAGAAGTTTTTTTTTTTTTCATAAATGATAGGTTTTTTAAAGCGGCTGTTAACGCTAATTCACTACAATTATTATTAAAAAACAATTTGTCTGCAGTGGTGCTGGTGTTAAACATGAATAAGCTTTGAATATTTTCAGGCTAACAGCTGCCCAGAGAATGGAATAAAGGTGAGGTTATGGGATTAAAGGTGTTAAAGTGAAAAGCGTACAGGTTTAGAAATTGGTAAATGCTTAAGGTATCCTCTGACGAGCCAGCTGAGCTAGAGCGGTCCTCTTGAGTCTTCTTCTTGGAAGTGGTATAGTAGTGTCCCTTGCCAGAGGATTCGGGTAAGTCAGAAGCCTTTCCCAGTGTCTTCTTGCCGCCTCGTTTATGTAATCCCCAATTAAAGGAACTTTAAGATCGCGATGAATGTCTCGGTTCCGGATGTACCAGTCTGCTCCAGAAATGCATCTTAGGAATTTTGATTGGAAGACCGAAATTTTTTTAAGGTTTGATTTTGACGCCGCACCATAAATGGGAAGACCATATTTCCAAATAGGAGCAAGAATACTAAGATAAATTCGCCTCTTGTTGGACAAACTTAACTTGCTGGCAGCGCGAGTAATCCAATGCAGCCGCCGAGCAGCAGTCTCCAGTTTACCCTTTGTCTTTTTAATATGAGACAAAAAATTTAGCCTTCTGTCAAGGACCAGATCCAGATAGGGGTACTCCTTAAGCTGAGAGAGAAGATGACCGTGGATGAAAACGCCTGGGCTGGAGTCCCTGCGCAAGGTGTAGGTCACGACTGCACACTCATCAGGGCTTATGGAAATATTCCACCTACAACACCAATTTTCAAATCTTTTAAGCATAAGTTGCAGTCGATCAGTCGCCTCATAGACGCAATCCGCTCTGGCTAGCACTGCAGTGTCATCAGCATAGGTAGCAATGCATATGCCATTGCTTCGCCTTCGAGCTCGCAGAGGAGCATCATGTGTAAACAGGCTATAGAGCGTAGGCACCAAAACACTCCCTTGAGGAACTCCTGCTGAAATAGTTCTAGCCGAAGACGAAATACCATCCTGGACTACCTGAAAGCTTCTGTCAAATAGGAAGCTTTTAAGCAGGTCGTAAAGTTGATGATGTAGCAGTCCTTTTAGCTTAGAGAGAAGACCAAGATGCCATACTCTGTCAAAAGCCTGTTGCACAGCAAGAAACGCCGCAACAGTATAGCGCTTTTTCTGAAATCCTTCCATAATGAAGCTGGCGACTCGGTAAAGCTGTTGTGGAGTACCGTGTCTTCTCCTAAAACCGAACTGCTGATTAGGAATCGCTCTTCAGACGCCAGGAGATTTCATTAACCTGTCAAGGATACAACGCTCTAGGATCTTGCCAAAAGCATAAAGTAAGCTAATTGGCCTATAGCTATCTAGGCTACTGCTCGGCTTCCCTTTTTTATGGATCATCACCACATTGGCCACCTTCCACATTTTAGGGAAGTAACTCAACCTCAAAGAGGCATTGAAGATCAGGACAAGGAATAGGATGACTCGGTCTGGCAGCAATTTGGCTACTCTGTTAGTAAGGCGACTTCCGGTTATTCAGCTTGCTGATAATTTTTTTAACCTCAGGAACCCGAAGAGGAGGGATTGGCAAGTCCATTTGGTGTCGGATGTCGAGCGAAGCCAAAACTTTGCCGACTCTTCCATCAGAAGCAGTGTTGAAAGGAGTAAACCTTTGCTCAAGGCTATCCGCAAAAGCTTCAGCGCGGTCCAATGGTGTGCGAGCCCAGTTACCATCTGCTTTAATAATCGAAAACTTCGGAGTTGCTTGCTTCTTGTATCTCCCAGATAGCCTCCAGAGAGCAAAGTTCGTGACCTGATACGGGGTTGCTTCCTCGAGTTCCTTGTCCAGTGTCGATTGACGGTGTAGCTGTAGGAGTTTCCTGATCCTATTTCCCAACCTGCGGAGGATCCTGTTTACTGCCTGGCTGTGTAACCTGATGTATTCCCTCCTGAGGCGATGCTTTAACTTAATGAGCGCCAGAATCTCACCAGGAACCGAGGGATCATGATGGCCACCAATTGGGCGCACATCTCGGGAGGCCAAATCTGCTGCTATACGGATCTTATCACTAAGGATGTTTACTGCGTCATCTATATCCTCTGAGGAGTTGAGATCGATCTGAAGATGTACAGACTGCTCCAGAGAGCTTTTAAAGATGCTAATGTCAGAACCAGGAGGCAGAAGGATCTTTCTTGCTGGGACACGGCTACACACCAAATCAAGCTGAACAGCTAGAGGCAGATGGTCAGAATTAAGATCGTAAATCTCAACGATATGCAGCCTGCGGTTGTACACCTCGGAATAATGCTAGATCCAAGGCAGAAGGCGTAGCACCATTACTGGGATAGAAGGTGGGCCTGCCCGATGACAAAATTTGAGTTCCAGTATTGTCCACAGCGTCAACAAGAACTGCACCTCTTCTATCCGCCCTGAAATTACCCCAATTCCGATGTTTCGCGTTGAAATCCGAAACTCTTCTCGATTGGCAAGAAGGCTTCTGGCATTCCAAATACCTATTTTTAAATTAGACATTATTATAGCTTAAAGCAGAACCAGGGCTTCTTTCCCTCTGAAGGCCTCTCACATCAAGGGAGATGGTTGCCATGGATGCTGCTAATTGATCCACAGTATCTTTAAGCTTAATAAGCATGTCAGTGATTCTTAACAGGTCCCAAGGGGCTACAGATGCAGGATAAGACTGATGAGGAACAGTATGACGTGTTCTGGAACCCAGAGCCGGGAAGTCATCATCCTGGGATCTAAAGACATTATTAGATTGACTATATGAGTCAGATTCGACATGAGAGGCAGGCGCCACGTTTTCAAACCCTCTAGAGGCCTGAGCAAAGGAGACTCCATTCCGAACAAAAGCAGTTGGAATGACTGTAGATCTGGACCTCTGCCTCCCTGCTCCAGAAGGCAACAAAGGAATTTTAGGTGCCACATTCCTGATTTTCTGTGCAGGCAACAAAGGAATTTTACGTGCCACATTCCTGATTTTCTGTGCATGCACTCGACATTTTTTATCATAGGCAGCATGGTTACCGCCGCAGTTGGAACAGACAAGGTCCTCGATAGTTTTCGCCAGACAGTCCTCCGAGCCAGTCCAGTGACCTTCACCACATCTGCCACAAACCGGACGCTTGAGACAATAGTTTTTGGTGTGATTAAATTCAAAACATCTGAAGCATTGCTTAACTTTATTAGTATCTCGTTTGATCTCAACAGTTATTCTCTGCCTTCCAATTTTAGTGATTTGGAGGGATTCGGCATTATTGGGTGCTTGCTTCAAATTAACAAACCAAACATTCTGTCATTTAGGAACAGAATCCTCTTGTTGAGTGGAACTCCTGCCTCTAATCGGAGGATTGTAAATGTTGACTACCTAGTGTCCCAGATTAGCGAGTTCACCTGAAATAAGACTCGCAGGTGAAGAGGAGGCCAAATTCTTCAGGACAATCCGGAAACTCCGGTCCTCTTTAAGGCAGAAATGCGTGTATTCTACATTCGCCTCACTTAGGAACTTAGTAATAGCTCTGTGGGTGTCAGAGTCCTTAGGAAAAATCCGAAGAACACCTGATAGTGCTACGCGAAACTCAAAACCATCAGCTGGGATAACCTCAAGTAGGGCCGCTTCCATAGCCGCGACATCATTTACGTTAGGAATAGTTATTGGTATAGGTCTAGGAACCGACCTAGGTTCCGATTGAGCAATTACTTCCTCATCAGAGGAATCATCAATAGCTAAATCTTGGTCCTCGCAATCCATTTCATTGATCGGGTCGACTGGGGCGAGGGAGGCATAGCGATTCGACGACGTACTGATTGTCAACACATTCTTTGCTGAAGTCTTGTCTAATTCGGAGGCTCTTCGTTTGTTTCCCAGACTAACAGGAACTGTCTGCCAAAACGGCTGCGAGTTACGAACGGGCCCACCAGGAGCATCCCCTCTCCACTGAGGAAGAGACGATGGTTGCAATGCTTTCAAAGCCTCAGCAGCATTCTCCGTAGATAGGGACTTGCTGCAGATGGGATTCCTTCTGTCCGTAAGAGTACGCGAAAAACGTTAATATTGGAGGACTTGCAGGAGACACCTCTGGTTGAATATGGCTGGTGCTTAGGCTTCAATTTGGCCTGAAGAGATAAGGGAGAGTTACTTGACTTACTCAATCTGGCGGACTGCCTGAGGGATCTCCTAGGAAGACTACTGAATGTAGCCACACTTGGTGATGCACTGCAATCACAAGTGGCAGTCGTTGTTCCTGAATTGAGAGAAATCATCGAAGTCAAAGCCAAGCGACTACTATAAAGATCTTCATCCAGAAATTCCGATAAAGAACTTAGTTTGCTAGAATCTGACTGCATCTTGCTACTTCTTGGACCCGGCTTATTCAAGGAGGTATTTGACATCATAAGCTTCTTTCGCACTTGGATTTAAATAATAATAATAATAAATTCAGAAAAAAGAAAGAACTTTCCCACAAGAGTTTATAAATTTTTCCTCGTGCCAACGCAGCACCTGCCCGCCGCAGCGCGATTAAAAGAAACGAGTCTAACACGCTAACCTTGTGACGTTCAGTCAAGCCGCGGGTAGGTCAGGGCTGGCCAGGATCATCCAGGACATTTATTTGATTCAGGAAAGTGGTGCTAGAAAAGGAAATTCCGACCCGAGTCCCAGTAATAACGCTGGTTTCAACCTTAACTAGGCTTACAATATATAAAGTTTATTGATCTTGACAGAGTAGCTATTCCCGTAGCTGGGGTCGATCGGTCCGGCGGATATCGACGAGCGTCCGTGTCCTGCGGAAGGGACCCTCGGGTCCGGGGTCCGTGGATGTTGCTTCCTGCCGTCCGGGTGGGATGATTGGGGTCCAACGACGCGCCCCTTGTCCTCAGAAATATGTGGTGTGGATCAATTGAGACGAGACCGTCAATAAGGATACGTAGTATTAATGGAGGGGACGGAACCGTCAGCAGGACGAAACCGTCAGCGAGATATCGGCGAAGTGGGACGGAACCGTCAGCAAGATATTGGCGAAATGGGACGGAACCGTCAGCAGGACGAAACCGTCAGCGTGTTGCGAGAAATAGGACGAAGCCGTCTGCAGGACGAAACCGTCAGCGTGTTGCGAGAAGTAGGACGAAGCCGTCTGCAGGACGAAACCGTCAGCGTGTTGCGAGAAATAGGACGAAGCCGTCTGCAGGACGAAACCGTCAGCGTGTTGAGAAATAGGACGAAGCCGTCTGCAGGACGAAACGTCAGCGTGTTGCGAGAAATGGGACGAAGCCGTCTGCAGGACGAAACCGTCAGCGTGTTGAGAAATAGGACGAAGCCGTCTGCAGGACGAAACCGTCAGCGTTGTGCGAGAAATAGGACGAAGCCGTCTGCAGGACGAAACCGTCAGCGTTGTGCGAGAAGTAGGACGAAGCCGTCTGCCGGACGAAACCGTCAGCGAGGCGTGAGAGAACTAGGACGAAACCGTCTGCAGGACGAAACCGTCAGCGAGGCGTAAGAGAAATAGGACGAGACCGTCAGCGAAAGACTTAGTGTTGAAATAGGACGGAACCGTCAGCATAAGACTTAGTATGGCGAAATAGACTTAGTATGGAGGAATAGGACGAAGCCGTCAACTGATACCTAGTATAGTTAAGTCTTACTCCTTGTTACCGCTGCTTCCAGTTCCTTAGTTGCTGCTTGCTGCTTGCTTGCTGCGCGCTAGGTGACTTCCACCTTGGTCGACTCCGACCACCGAATGATAGCTCTGAGGCCGGCGGCCGGCTTTATATAGCGCTTGGCCGGTTTTAGTGTGCCTGCACGGGCCGTGGATTTGCCCGAATTAGTGTGGCAGATGTCTGGGATTTTGCCCGACTTAGTGTGGCCAGAGCCCTTGTTTGTTGGGGCGGGCGCGCGCACCTCGTTCGAATTTGAATATACTTTAATTGTGCGCGGTACGCGTCACACTCCCCCCTCCTTTCGATAGTGGCGCCATATGGTGGCCGCCGCTGTGTCCTTACTCGTTGTTTTCCCGGCTCCCGGTTCCGTCGCTGCTGTCCTCCGCCAGTCCTAGGGAGGTGAGCCCTTCTGGTCCGGCCCATTCGGACGGTTCCGTCTGCGGTTGGGCCTTCCCGTCGCGGCTTTCCCCCCATCGGGCTTGCTCCGCCAGTGACTTCCGTTGGGGTTTTGGCCGCCCCGCTCCGGCCCTGTTGGACGATATCCGTCATCGTCGAGGCCATCGCGTCGTGCCTATCTCCCTCTCGTCGACTTGCCATCTTCGGTAGCGCTGTCCTTTTCCGGACCGTCCCCGGTGCCCCTGGCTCGATCAGCCTTGCTCGGGACTTTTTGGCCCTCGCCGTGAACTTCGGCATCTTGCCTTCTCCTGCTCGCTCTTTGTTCTTCTTCTTTCTTCCTGTCGTCTTCCGCTCCTCACTCCTGTGCTCCCCATATTCGATTCCACGCTCCTCGTCTTCTCCACTTTCCTCTGCGCTCCTCTCCGCCTCGTACGCCTGTTCTGCGGCAACTTCTCCACGTTGCTCTGCGCTTTTCTCCACCTCGTCCGCCGGTTCTGCGGCAACCTCTTCCTTTTCCTCTACGTCGGCCTCCTGCAAAGCCTCTTTCCCTACGGCTGACCTCATGTACTCCTTGGTCTCTTTCCCGTCTAGAGTGCTCCATGGATCTGGCACAACCTGGCATGACTGCTCCGGTTGGTTCGCCGCCGTTTCACAGCGCCCGACGGTTTTGGTGGCTGTATTCTGCCCCGTACCGTCGGCTCCCACGCAGACCTCTGGGTTGAGTGTGTGCTGTGTATGTTCGAGACTCCCTGATTCAATCATCTCGACCACTTCTGCTATCTTTAAGAACTCCGGCAGTGTTTTAAACCCTGTTCTTCGTGTAAATAGCTTTATTTCGCTCTTGCAGTTATAGTATATCCGGTCCAGTTTTTCCTTGTCCGTATACCCTGCAAACCTCATCAAGTTCATGAGATTCATTGCGTATGCTCTCGTAGCTTCCGCTTCTCCCTGTCTACGCTGCACAACTTGCTCCTTGAGTTGCTTCTGGAACTTTCTTGGCCAGAAGTACTCCATCATCTCTTCTGTCAGCATCGCCCAATTGTTTACTTGGCTTGGTGTGCAGGTCCACCAATCCATCGCGGCGTCTACTAACACGAATGGCATTGTTCGTACCAATTCGTCGTGCTGAATGCCGAATCCGGTCGCCCAATTCTCCATATTCTGTATGAACTCCAGAGGATTGGTTGTCCCATCATACCGCATTCCCCAGCTTCGTATCCGATCGAGATCTTGGATGTTTATCTTCCGCTCCATCTTCGTTTCGTATCCAGTCTCTCTCCAAACGATTTTCCTCTGACCGTTTCCTTCAGTCGACGTTTTCCTACTTCCTGTCTTCCTTCATCCTCTTTGTCGTTACATGTACCCTATACGTCATCACTTCTCGGCGTCGGTTTCCCATTAGTCACCACTTAAACCTGCTCGGGCGCCACCTGTGACGTTCAGTCAAGCCGCGGGTAGGTCAGGGCTGGCCAGGATCATCCAGGACATTTATTTGATTCAGGAAAGTGGTGCTAGAAAAGGAAATTCCGACCCGAGTCCCAGTAATAACGCTGGTTTCAACCTTAACTAGGCTTACAATATATAAAGTTTATTGATCTTGACAGAGTAGCTATTCCCGTAGCTGGGGTCGATCGGTCCGGCGGATATCGACGAGCGTCCGTGTCCTGCGGAAGGGACCCTCGGGTCCGGGGTCCGTGGATGTTGCTTCCTGCCGTCCGGGTGGGATGATTGGGGTCCAACGACGCGCCCCCTTGTCCTCAGAAATATGTGGTGTGGATCAATTGAGACGAGACCGTCAATAAGGATACGTAGTATTAATGGAGGGGGACGGAACCGTCAGCAGGACGAAACCGTCAGCGAGATATCGGCGAAGTGGGACGGAACCGTCAGCAAGATATTGGCGAAATGGGACGGAACCGTCAGCAGGACGAAACCGTCAGCGTGTTGCGAGAAATAGGACGAAGCCGTCTGCAGGACGAAACCGTCAGCGTGTTGCGAGAAGTAGGACGAAGCCGTCTGCAGGACGAAACCGTCAGCGTGTTGCGAGAAATAGGACGAAGCCGTCTGCAGGACGAAACCGTCAGCGTGTTGAGAAATAGGACGAAGCCGTCTGCAGGACGAAACCGTCAGCGTGTTGCGAGAAATGGGACGAAGCCGTCTGCAGGACGAAACCGTCAGCGTGTTGAGAAATAGGACGAAGCCGTCTGCAGGACGAAACCGTCAGCGTTGTGCGAGAAATAGGACGAAGCCGTCTGCAGGACGAAACCGTCAGCGTTGTGCGAGAAGTAGGACGAAGCCGTCTGCCGGACGAAACCGTCAGCGAGGCGTGAGAGAACTAGGACGAAACCGTCTGCAGGACGAAACCGTCAGCGAGGCGTAAGAGAAATAGGACGAGACCGTCAGCGAAAGACTTAGTGTTGAAATAGGACGGAACCGTCAGCATAAGACTTAGTATGGCGAAATAGACTTAGTATGGAGGAATAGGACGAAGCCGTCAACTGATACCTAGTATAGTTAAGTCTTACTCCTTGTTACCGCTGCTTCCAGTTCCTTAGTTGCTGCTTGCTGCTTGCTTGCTGCGCGCTAGGTGACTTCCACCTTGGTCGACTCCGACCACCGAATGATAGCTCTGAGGCCGGCGGCCGGCTTTATATAGCGCTTGGCCGGTTTTAGTGTGCCTGCACGGGCCGTGGATTTGCCCGAATTAGTGTGGCAGATGTCTGGGATTTTGCCCGACTTAGTGTGGCCAGAGCCCTTGTTTGTTGGGGCGGGCGCGCGCACCTCGTTCGAATTTGAATATACTTTAATTGTGCGCGGTACGCGTCACAACCTTAGCCAAACAATACTTTACACTTTTGCCGTATTGGCGAACAACTTATTTTTTTGAGGCGAGCTAAATGTATAAATTTTTTATTTTTTTTTAATTCAAAATAATTTCCGAGAGCGCTCCGTAACACATCCGATTGTTACGAAGTTTGACAGGAAACTGTCGAAGTAGTGAAAAGCAAAAAAATTAGACTCCCGCAGAAAAAATTGTAAAAAATGGATGAAATAGAGTAAACTTAAATAATATTATACTGGAGTAGTCCAAACAGTGCGAAAAGACGCTAACTAATCAAAAACTAAGAAAAAGACAAATGCTTATTTAATTTAAACATTAAACAAATTTTGCTGGGTTGGAAGGTCTGTACGTTGCAGGCGGGTTCGGCTGGAGAGCCGAGTCAAGACCCTTGCTAGAGGATTTGGGTGGACAGAGAGTTTTTCATTGTAGGACGCTTTTTGATTGAAACGTTTGAAACGTTACATCCACTTTTCTCACGCATATGGGAAGGCGAGACGGTGCCAGACTTCTGGAAAAGCGGAATCATTGTGAAGCTTCCCAAGAAAGGCGACCTAAGCGATTGCAACAACTTGAGAGGGAGAACACTGCTCAACACCAGCTATAAGATCTTAGCTACCCTTCTGAACGAACGCCTCCAGGAAAAAATTGAGCCAACAATCCGAGACGAACAGGCAGGCTTCAGACCACACAGGAGTTGCGTAGACCAGGCAAATACACTACGCATAATCACCGAGCAAGCTGTGGAATGGAGGGCCCCGCTTTACCTCCTGTTCATCGACTTCAAGAAGGCGTTCGACTCAGTTGAAAGGGCAGCAATATGGCGAGCACTTGCAAGAAAATGAGTACCTGCAAATCTCATCGCCATCATCAAATCGATGTATGACGATGCCAACCTGGCGGTACTGCACAATGGAAAAACTAGTGCACCTTTCCAAACGAACACCGGAATTCGGCAAGGATGCCCGCTGTCACCACTCCTCTTCAACATCGTAGTCGACTAGTTAATGAGCGAAGTATGCTCGTCCAAGCGCGGAATCACGTGAAACCTCACCAGACACCTTGAGGACATGGACTATGCAGACGACATCTGTCTCATATC
This sequence comes from Drosophila aff. chauvacae BK-2020, assembly GCA_018903765.1. NCBI lineage: Eukaryota > Metazoa > Arthropoda > Insecta > Diptera > Drosophilidae > Drosophila > Drosophila aff. chauvacae BK-2020. Next base: position 973,762 of record JAEIGO010000821.1, on the reverse strand, counting down.
GCACAGACTCGGCGACATACAGAGGAAAAGTGACGACCTCGTCAGGATAGCCAGCAGCGTAGGACTTGAGATAAACGTAGCGAAAACCAAAGCTATGCGCTTCAACCACTCCAGCCAAGGAAACATCATCATAAATGGGAACCCGATCGAGTTCGTCAGCAGTTTCCCATACCTTGGCACCATCATATCCAACAGTGGTGGAGTGGATGATGATGTCTCCAGTCGTCTCGGCAAAGCTCGCTCAGCATTTGGGAGACTATACCGCATATGGAGAGACCGACAAATCAGCCGACGAAAAAAAGCTCAGGATCTACAATGCGTGTGTGAAATCCATACTACTATACGGAAGTGAGACATGGCTCGCCACGAAAAAAATAAAGCAGAAGCTACAGGCTTTCAGCAACAAATTCCTGAAGAGTCACATGTGGGGAATTCTGGCCAAACAGAATAACTAACACAGAACTGTGGCGCGTTACTGGACTGGAACCCCCAAGGAAGCAGGAGGGTAGGAAGGCCAAGAGCAACCTGGAGAAGAACCGCTCACCAAGAACTAGCCTAAACAAATATCACAAGGGAAAATGCAAAACAGACAGCGCAAAATAGAGTTAGATGGAAGGCTCTCGTAGAAGCCCTAAGTTCCCGAGAGGAATAGCAAAGAATTAAAAAAATAAAAAAGAAAAATAAGTGCCACACATAATAAGCTCAAAAAATGAGCAGCGATCCAAAGAATGAGCGTAGAAGCTCCGTAAACCCAAGAAGCGCCTGTTACACTTATTTCTCAACTCGCGATATCGATGAAGAAAAGAAGTCGACAAAGAGCAACTCGGCTCTACTGACCGTCGACAGCAAGAGAGCCAACTCTTCCACACCCTCTCTGCTCACCCCAACTTCTACATCTTGGAGCTACCACCGCGGGCTTCGATGAAAGAAGCTCCAACAACTAGCAGTGCTACAATTTCTGCAGTCGCAGCAAAAGCACCACCAACTGGATCAACTGTCAATATTGCAAATTCGATGCCAACGGCTAAAGAGCAAAATACAATGGCAACAATAACCGCAAGCTTTCATAAGCAAGAAGCGGTCCGGTCTATATAAACCGGTTGGGATCACAATATCCAAATTAACCGTAAGATTAGTACACTGAACACGGTTGATAATAAACCAAAGATAAAGCATACCAATAATAGCAACGAACAAATTAGGAGTTAGAAGGAAACCCGATTCTCCATCTAAGCAGAGGAGGAGAACAACCAGGCTGAGCAGGGGCAGAAGACCCAAAAAAAAAAATGTGACAACTGTGGAGGAAACCATACAGGAAAATACAGAGGCTGTGCGGTCTACAAGGAGCTGAAGAGTCGAATGCGACGAGCGACAGCTACGCACCAACAACATACGCAAAATGTGTATTATAACTCAAAAAGTACGCTAGACGTATTTTTCGCAAAGGCAGCCAGATCATCATTTGGGCAGATAAATAAATAAGAGAATCTCTTACGCCGAAGCACTAAGAACAGGCATGGAAAATCCAAACCAGCCACACTCGGAAAATGCTCAGCAGGTTCCAGGGCAGCCGCAAAGCAAATTGGAATATATGATGTTTAGCATGCCAGAACCAGAACATGGTAATTCAGTTGCTTGTAGCACAACAGTACAAATAATAAATGACTAACCTTCGTATATCCATGTGGAATTCCAACGGCATTTCACGGCATAAACTTGAAATAACTGAAATCCTAATGTAAATCACATCGAAGCTATGCTGCTGGTTAAAACGCACCTCACAGGGAGATATAACTTTCATATAAGAGGTTATACCTTCTACCGCACAGATCACCCGGATGGCAAGGCCCACGGCGGAACCGGCATCTTAATCAGAAAACGCATTAAACACCACTTTTACCAAAGGTTTCCAACAAATTACTTGCAACCCACTCAGGAAACGGCAACCTTTGCATTGCCGCTGTCTACTGCCCACCTCGTTTTACTATCTCGGAAGGTCAATTCATGGATAACGTTATTTCTTCAACACTCTGGGGGATCGCTTCATTGCTGCAGAAGAGTACAACGCCAACCACACGCACTGGGGATCACGACTCGTGACTCCTACGGGAAGGCAACTTTATAATGCACTTATAAAAGCAGACCCCAGAAAGATTTCAAATCTAATTGAATTCTCGGTGTCAAAAAACAGCCCACGCAATATAATAAGCGCGATAGCCCTACTGGATCTATCATCTCATCAAAGTTGACAACCCTTCTTCAATGTCCAGAAATTACGGACCACCCTTACAGGCTGACTTCGCACAACACTAACTGGATGAAATACAGAAAGTATGTGAGTTCCCACATTGAGCTAACTCCTCAATTAAATATAGCAGACATCACCATCCAGAATCTCAACACCTAAACGAAAGGATGTGAAAATTTAGAAGTGCAAAACAAACTTGCAAATTGAACAGCTGGTTCTGGAAAAGAGGCGTCTGCGACGAGCATGGCAAGCCAGCAGATCGTCATGCTCAAAGCAACGCCTTAATGAAACCACTTTTAAACTTAACCGGGCTCTGAAAGAAGATGCTAAAAATGAACAACTAAAATATATAGAAAAACTCTCGCCATCTGGCCTAATAACTACAAAAATTATAAGGCAACTTCCGTACTGTGCTATTGAGGTCATCTGTAAACTCTTCAATGGATTCATAAGTCTCGGCTACTCCCCAAGAAAATGAAAGAAAAACAATTGTTATAATGATACCGAAATCCGAACAGATCACACGGTTCCGCCATCTTACAGACCAATAAGTTTGTTATCATGCCTGTCCAAATTATTCGAAAAATGCCTTCTAACGCGCATAATACCATATATGGAAGCCAACAACATTATCCCAGCCCATCAATTTGGCTTCAGACAAAAACACGGAACTATAGAGCAAGTAAACAGAATAACATCAGAGATTCGCACAGCCTTCGAGCATAGGGAATATTGCAGTGCGATATTCCTCGATGTATCTCAAGCATTGGACCGCGTCTGGCTCAAAGGTCTCATGCATAAAATTAAAACACACTTGCCTGGGTATACTCATAAACTTCTTGAATCCTACCTGTACAACAGAGCCTTCGCAGTGAGGTGCAACACATGATTTTCCGACATCTACACTATCGAAGCTGGAATCCCACAAGGCAGCGCACTCGGGCAAACTCTATTCGTCCTATACACAGCAGATATTCCCACGACTGACTGACTAACAACATCCACCTTCGCTGACGACACTCCGATCCTTAGCAGCTCCAGATGCCCAGTCCGTGCAACAACCCAACTCGCCAACCACCTAACGGTAATCGAGAAGTGGCTATCTGACTGGCGTATTAAAATAAACGAAGAAATGTGTAAACACATAACGTTTACTCTTAACAGACAAACTTGCCCTCCGCTCTGCCTGATTAGCACGCATATCCCCCAGGAGCGAGAATTAGAAGCTCTATGCACGAAAGTGCAGTGGAAGAGGGAGAGAGAGAGCGAATGTACGGGATCACACTGCCTCCGGAAAATCAGCGCCCTTTTGGTGTGAACATGCCTAGCGAGGATATGCAGCAAGAATATTAGGAGGGCTTAGGTCGGGAAAGCTTTGGATACGCTGAGCGCTCATCAACATGTAGGAGAGTGTGGTGATCCTGACCACACGACTGGAATCGGTCGTCACTGCGGCGAGATCCAGTGGAATGGAGGATCGGATCGGACACATATCAGGAGAAATCGGTACAATTGAGGAGCAGTTGCTTGGATGCAACAAAGTGTGATGCCGTGACACGTGAAACATTTGTGGACGCTTGTACAATTACGGAGTTGATGACCGCTTGCAAAGCAATTCAAGCACAACTGCTTTTTTCGGATGCAAGCGGTGCGATCCTCTATCATTATCTGGAGATGGTGGATGGTTCTCTTTGAAACATACATCGCATCTTTTGGATATCAGAACAATCCACGTACTGAAGGATTTCAGTACTCGTGGCGACATGTCAGAGGGTGTCGGTTCGGACGGATGTAGGATGGATATAATCTATAGCCTCTAAAGTTCTATGGCGCTCAGTCAGGAAAAAATCAAAATCCTGCCACGTAGGAATTACGTTTTTTTTTTAAGGACTGCTCCTATAATGAGAGCGTCAGCCAACCAAGGAGATAATCCCAATTATCCGTAGGAAATTGCCGTATCGCACGGATGAAGGTGACAGCCAGAAAGGAATTATGGGGCGGTACGGGTAGAGTTTGAGCTGCTTTAGAAGAGATCGTATCAATCATGAATAAAATAGGAGTTATCGTATTTTGCTTTTAGAGTGTCCGCCGCGCCCTCTAAGCTAACTGAAATTAGCACTGAACAAGCTTTATACTCTTTCTCGACCTATCCTTGGTCGGACTTGGTCGAGATGGATTTGACAAGTGTATTTGGATGGACTAGGAGCTGCTGAATTGCAGAATCTGGACTCGAAGTGATTTAGACGGTCACAGGTCAATGTTAATTTATTTACAATTTATGGAGTCATTTTGGATATATTTTCGAAAATCTGGATTGTTTGTATATATAAATAAATTCGTTGTTCGAATTATTTATACGTGTCGAAGCTGGATTTGGAATTTAGGAACCAATCGTTATATTAGGAATTAAATTTGTGAATTTTATTATTCAATTGCGGAAGGTTCGACTGTAAAGCAATAATATTCACTCAGCAGTAGAAATAAATACGGCCACAGTTATGCGGATATGGAAGCAATTAAATTTCAAACTGTTGGAATTTTATTAAAAAATAATTTTAAAAATATTTTATGTGCTTGAACTTATTCAGTTGAGCGCTGCTGTAATTGGCGCTGAACTGTTATCGGATATAAGGATTCGCTTTAAAAAATTTGAAAACCTTCTGGCGTTTTTTATAGCTTTGTGGATTAGCTTACAGGAAGAAAAAAACTTTTCGTTTGTTTCGAATGAGAAAGACAACATTTTTGCTTGGAAATAAGCAATTTGCGCTGTTAAACAGACACAGCAGTGGAGACAGAACTCCTCTCTGAGATGTGCCCCTCTTCACAAATCTCGTGTGATGAGTGCCACTCAGTTCACTTTCTGATGCTCTCTTCAATTCCAAGCTTGTCCATGGCTAAAACAGTGTATATTTATTGCAGTGCCATGAATTAATTTTTTACTGAATGTGTTCCGTCATATCCGTCAACCTCGAATAAGCCTCCACCTTAAAAACAAATAATCCAGGCTGTATACTAATTATAAATATAATGGTTTTGAGTCTGCCCTATCCCATTTTTTTTCGGCTCGGTCAAGATTTACCGTGTTGAATGCGCAGTGTAACAAAAATTATTTGAATTATTATTTGTAGGGTCCAGATCTCTGAGAACCCAAAACAGTTTTATAATTTTATTAACACTAAACCTAAGCAAATTACTCATTCTTTCTCGCTTTCTTTTGAAAACATAACCCTAAATAATGATCAGGCCATTGCCAATCTGTTGGATCTCAAGCTTTTTGAATGGCAGGACGGAAAAGGTCCTATTTAAAAATACTATATCTAATGTTCTCAGGGTTACTTCTGGCGTCCCGCAAGGGAACCATTTGGGTCCCATATTGTTAACATTATTTAATAAAGACCTGCCCAAATTCTGACTAACTCCAGAGTACTTAAGTATGCGGGCGGACGCTTCTTGCCAGTCTGAGTTAAAAACAGATCTTAATAATTTTCAAATATGGTGCCGTACAAACCTTTTAAACTTAAACGGCTTTAAATGCAAGCTAATAACATTCTCTCGTGTCGCTCCCAAGCTTACCACTTACACGGTGAACAGCTGCTCTTTGGAAAGAACTGCTATAGTTGATGATTTAGGTGTCCACCTGGATCTCAAACTTTACTTCATCATTGTTTATGTAGGGGGGTGGCGAGGATCCTCCGCTAAAGTATTCCAGAAAATATAATGCGTATATATCCCGCGAAGAGGAAGATGTAGAAAATATTCGGGGGTCGAGAGTCGACAATGGCATGGAGCGCCCGTAGTGTTTTATTGAACATGCATTTGGTTACTAATCTAAGCTTAAACATAGAGCCGTGCTCCCGCCCGATTTACTCCGCTAAAGCGAAAGCGGGAGATCGACAGCGGCCGACTGCGTTCGGATTTATCCCGAGATCGGGGCGCGGGAGCATCAGAGGGGCGAGAGTGGATGCGCTTGGCCAGGAAGCGGCGGATAAGTGCAGCGAAGCGGCCGGAGATTGCAGCGGAGCGGAGAGCGGGCGAGCGTCGGCACTGGTCGGTGGCCAGAGAGGGGTACAATGGGCCCCTCACGTAAACATTCCGGCCCCCTTGCAATCACTCGGATTGCAACATTGTCATCCTTCTTATTGCTGGTGGCAGGATCCGGAGCGGCTTCAGATGCCGTGATCGGTGCGCATCTTAGGGCGTTGAGACGGCGAAGCTGATCGGCACGGAGCGTATGCGTTGATCTCTCTGTAGCGGATGGATTCCGTGCAGACTCGGCTTCGGTAGGACTATGTACCTCGGGTACGTCTGCTTGTAGAAGAAAGTGCGCTGCGTGGACGCGATGACGTTGGATCTGGGCTGGGTGAAGAGTAATGCGTGAGAGATGGTTCGTAATTTGCAGGCTAGAAGTAGGAGGTGCTCGCTGCTGCGAGTGGGGCGCGAGCTCTGGATGCACTGGATGCAGGAGCGTATGATGGTGCTGATTGCATGTCTTGCATCGGTCCCCCCTGAGGCAGGTTCCCTCGGAATGGTCGTGGGCCAAACAGTTAGAACAGTAGCGGTGGACAATAACTGCGCGGAGCCTCTTTTCAGCACTCAGCTTGAGGAACTGTTGGCATTTTCGAAGGGGATGGATCGTTGCAGACTCGACAACGGTAGGAGTGAGTGCTTTTGTAACGCCTGCCTCTTAAGGCGGCCGCACTGCGAGTGGCAAGGAGTGTGTCCAACGGACCCTTGGATGCACATGAAACTCGCGTGGAAAATACTCGGACATTTGAGTGGTCGTCGGAAACTGCAGCGCTTTGCGCAAGGGGCGCGGGTCGTGGACTAGACGGAGCAGAGGGTCTTAGATCGGTCGCAACCGGACTGGCGCGGTGTAGAAGAGTGTGATGCCGGACGTGGCACGAGATGCAGTTATGGGCACTGGTACAGTACCGGTATTGGTGGCCTCGATCCAAACAATTTAAGCAGAGTTGCTTTCTTCGGACGAAATTTGAGCGATCATCAACACTCATCGTTAGGAAACGGGGACATGTACGCAGGGGGTGATTTCCCATGGCGCACAGGTCACACCCTCTGGGAGCCTGAGCCATCCTGGATTCGTTGGAGTTGAGTATTTGCGCGGGTGGGGTGACAATTGTCGGTCTTGGCGGAAAATGCCCAGAGTCGCTAGGCCTGACGTCGTCGATGGCCTCCAGTGGACGATAGCGCTCTGTCAGAAACGCATCTAACTTATTCCAGGTTGGAATTTCAGATTTGTTCTGGACCGACAGTTCCCAGAGAGAAAGAGTGAGATTTGGAAGCTTGGAAGAAATCATATACAAGTTAACACCAGCAGTTTTCACGGAGTGAAACTGCCGAGTTGCGGGCCATATCCTGTGGCCTGCACGAGCAAAGCATTCGCGGAGCGAGTGATCGGCCGGATACAGAAGTGCTGACCTGGCCCTCTGCCGGCAGCGCTGCAACTAACCAGAGGCCTGGAGTTGCATTAGATCGTAAACTTAAGTTCAGTAGATAATTGTACTCCAGGGCTTACGCTCTGTACTTATTGTAACAACCGAATATTAATCTCTCACCCTAACGGGGGAGTAGAATAATAAATGATTATAAAACTAACATAAAGACTTATTAATTGGCGCCCAACGGGTTCAACCCACGAAAATCGCAAAGTAAAAGACAAAGTAGTCTCGCGCGGAACCAAAACTGGTGCAGTGAAATTCAAAAAATTTTATTCTTAGCTTTTAACAAGGCAAGAAAAATTTAACTAAAAAAATAATTAGTACAGTGAAATCCAAAATTTGTTCTTAGCTTTTAACAAGGCAAGAAAAATATTACTGAAAAGTAATTGGTGCAATGTAATACCAAAAATTCATTCTTAGCTTTTCACAAAGCATGAAAAATTAATCAAGAAAATAAAATTGATTAAGTGAAACAACATTCTCAACTTCTAGCAAAGTGAGAAAAATTTAATCGAAAAAAATAAAGTTGGCAAAGTGAAACGCCATAAAAATTACCAGCTTTTAACAAAGCGAGAAAATTCAAAATAAATAAAATACAAAACAACTCCCTGCAGCAGCAACGACAACGGCTGCGAAAGCGGCAGCAGCGACAACGGCAGCAACGACAGCGGCGGCAGCGATAGCGGCGGCAGCGGCGGCAGCGACGGTAGCGGCAGTGACGGCAGCGGTAGCGACGGCGGCAGCGGCGGCAGCAGCAGCGACAGCGGCAGAAGCAGTACCAGCAGAAAAAAGCCGTCGGCAAATGCAAATTTCGAAATTAAATTTACAAAGGAACATGTGAGTAAGCTTTTTGTCCAAAAACTCGCCGAACAAAAGAATATCATAAAAAAAATAAATAAGAACTTGACTTTTGAGTGTCTAATACTTGATGAAAATAATTTACAAATATTCAGAAAAAATAATAAGAGAAATTAAATGCAAATAAAAAGAAACAAAGTACAAAATGAATAACGTTTTGGTGTTTTAGTGTTTGATTTTGGTGCAAATGGTCAAATATTCAGAAAAAAAAATAAAAATAGCGAAATACAAAAATAAATAACGTTTTGGTTTTTGAATATTTGATATTTGATATAAATACCCCTCAAATAATTCTGCAATTATTCCTGAAAAAAAAAACGAAATACAAAAAATAAGCTGCGTTTTGATCTTGAGTGTTCGATATTTGATACAACACCCCGCAAATATTCGACAAATATTCTCGACAGAAAAAATACAAAATAACGTCTTGGTTTTTGAGTGTTCGATATTTGATACAAACACCCCGCAAATATTTGACAAATATTCTCGACAGAAAAAATACAAAAATAACGTCTTGGTTTTTGAGTGTTCGATATTTGATACAAACACCCCGCAAATATTCGACAAATATTCTCGACAGAAAAAATACAAAAATAACGTCTTGGTTTTTGAATGTTCGATGTTTGATACAAATACCCTGCGAAATAGTCTGCAAATATTCTCGATTTAATTTTGTGGCCCCTGAAACATTTTTTTTTAAACTGTCCCATGTATAGGGATACCGAATACATCTCATCAGACGAAGAGGTGCTAGAACTTCTACATAAAAGAGCTTCAAATCAAGTCGAAACACCGTCAACTAGCAACGCCGCAAAAATGCAGGCAGAACAGATAGCAAGTATGGAGGCCGCCATAGCAGGCGCACTCCAACGACAGGAACAGCTATTCGAGGCAAAATTAACCTCCATTATGGGAGAGTTGAGCCTACTTAGGGACAAAAAACCGAAAGTCCACACATATAAGGAGATACAAATAGACACAGAAGTAGTATGCAACGAGCCTCTGGACATGGTTAAGTCTGTGCCAGAGTTCGACGGGAAACAAGAAAGTTACGTTTCCTGGAGGCAGGCCGCAACTGCAGCCTATAAGGTATTCGAAGCCTACGAAGGCAGCAGTAGGCACTATCAGGCAGTTGGCATTTTAAAGAACAAAGGTAGGGGCCCAGCGGCAGCTGTGCTTGCCTCGTTTAACACAGTCTTCAATTTCGAAGCCATACTAGCGCGCTTGGATTTTACCTATGCGGATAAAACTCCAACGCATGTTATAAAACAAGAACTTAGCTTGTCAAGACAGGGAGAATTACCCCTGCTAAAATACTACGACGAAATAGAACGGAAGCTAACGCTTCTAACCAATAAAACTATAATGACTCACAACGCAGCCGCAGCGGCCGTCCTAAACGAACAGCACAGGGAGGACGCTTTACACGCGTTCATCTCTGGCCTGAAAAAGTCATTACAAATTGCCGTTTTTCCGGCACAACCACGGGACTTGCCTTCAGCTTTGGCTTTAGCCCAAGAAGCTGAGTCAAGTAACGACAGAAGTGTGTTCTCGGCCTCTTTCGCCCGACACAATGAAGAAAAAGCCTATAAGCCAAATAACCAGCGACAAGCAGGTTGGAAAAATTCACAGCCATATTACGAACAAAATCAAAATTCGGGGGCGATCAAAAAAAACCCTAATTTTGTCAGAACTCCAAAAGGAGCAAACAACCACGGTGGTTCCTTTAAACAAAGGCCACACAATAGCGCAGGGAATGGCCAAAGCCAACCGGCACCAGAGCCAATGGAGGTCGATAGCTCCTCCCGGTTCAAGCAATCCACAAAGTGGCAAAGAGGGCAGTCGTCACGGTCTTGACAGAAAATCAATTTTTTGCCGGAAGAAAACTCCGACAAAGACGATTATGACTCCCTTGCCCAAACGAACGCCACCGAAATAGAGGATGAGCTGGATGCAGAAGACTCCTGCAATTTTTTAGGGTAAAGTCCCCGCTTCCCTACATAATACGTACGGTAGCAGGAAAAGAAATAAAATTATTACTCGATACCGGCACATCCAAAAACTATATTTCTCCACTCCCGGGGCTGAAAGGCGTCGTGGCAGCGGAAAAACCTTTCACGGTAAGGTCGATTCATGGCTTTACCAAAATCGAAAAAAAATGTTTCGTTTCGGTGTTTAACGTAAAAACACCCTTTTTTATTTTAAACAGTCTTAAGGAATTTGAAGGCATTCTCGGGCTCGACTTGCTTAAAGAAGTAAATGCGAAACTCGATTTTACTGGAAATATAATAAATACTAGTAACGGAGCTGAAAAGATCCAGTTCACTAGAGCAGAAAACGTTAACTTCATCAAAATTGATGATGAAGACGTCCCTCCTGCAATTAAGAACTCATTCGATAGGATGATTCTTAAAAATCATAGGGCCTTCGCTGACCCAGACGAAGCCATACCATTTAATATAAACACAATCGCCACAATAAAAACTGACGGGGAGCCGGTATATTCTAAATCATACCCGCATCCCATGGGTGTGACCGAATTCGTCAATGCAGAGGTTAAACAACTTCTTGCGGACGGCGTGATAAGGCCATCCAAATCTCCCTACAACAACCCGACTTGGTTTGTAGATAAAAAAGGGACAGATCAAAATGGGGTAAAAAAGAAGCGACTAGTTATTTATTTTAGGAAACTAAATCAGAGGACAGTCGACGATAAATACCCTATACCGACAATTTCGACAATATTGTCAAACATGGGCGAGTTAAAATTTTTTACGACACTCGACCTTAAGTCAGGCTTTCACCAAATAGAGCTGGCAGAAAAAGATAGGGAAAAAACAGCATTCTCTATAAACAACGGCAAATACGAGTTCTGTAGATTGCCATTTGGGCTTGAAAACACCCAAAGCATTTTCCAAAGGGCCATCGACGATGTCCTACGAGACGGAATCTCGAAAATATGCTACGTTTACGTCGATGACGTCATAATAATAAGAACACGTTAAAGACGTGGATTGGGTTTTAACAAAACTCTTGGAAGCAGGCATGAGAGTATCTCAAGAAAAATCAAAGTTCTTTAAAAAGAACGTTGAATACTTGGGGTTTATTGTGTCGCAAGGGGGATTGCGAACTTCGCCTGAAAAGGTAAAGGCCATAAAACAATTCCCCCTACCAAAATCGCTTTTCGAACTCAGATCATTTCTGGGCCTAGCAAGCTACTATATGTGCTTTATAAAAGACTTTGCGAAAATCGCAAGGCCTTTAACGAGCATCCTAAAAGGCGAAAACGGAAAAGCAGGCAAATATCAGTCAAGAAAGATTGACATCGATATGACTAAGGAACAGAAAGAAGCGTTCGACAGGTTGAGAGAAATCTTGGCATCAGAAGACGTTTTGCTTTCTTACCCAGACTTTAAGAAACCATTCGATTTGACAACGGATGCTTCAGGCTTTGGTCTGGGAGCGGTACTATCCCAAGATGGTCGCCCAATCACAATGATATCACGCGCTCTGCGGGATAATGAAAAAAATTATGCAACCAACGAGCGAGAGTTCCTCGCCATAGTTTGGGCATTAAAAAACCTCCGGAACTACCTGTACAGCGTAAAAGGCTTGCAGATCTTTACCGATCACCAGCCACTTACCTTTGCCGTCTCGGACAAAAACCCGAACGCGAAACTTAAACGCTGGAAGGGAATTATCGACGACCATGGCGCTAAATTGGTCTACAAACCGGGGAAGTAAAATCTTGTGGCAGACGCTTTGTCTCGCCAAAACATAAATGCCCTCGAAAACGAACAAGATTCGGACGTAGCGACCATACACAGCGATACACAGTTCCGATGCAACCGAACAGCGAGAAATCGTTATAGCAGAACATAACAGGGCCCACCGAGCCGCACAGGAAAACGTAAAACAAATCTTGAGGGACTACTTTTTCCCTAAGATGCTTCGGCTGGCAACAGAAGCAACTTCAAATTGCAAGACATGTGCAATGGCGAAATACAAACGTCACCCATCCAAGCAAGAGGTAGCGGAAACACCGATACCCTCCTTTGTGGGGGAAATCCTCCACGTTGACATTTTTTCAACGGATGGAACCCTGTTTCTCACCTGCATTGACAAATTTTCAAAATTCGCCACAGTGCAAGCCATCGCATCGAGGGCTATTGTGGACGTAAAATCCCCATTATTGCACATAGTAAATTTCTTTCCGAAGATAAAAACAATTTACTGCGATACGCCCCGCCTCTACACCTCAAACGGTCAAGTAGAGAGGTTTCATAGTACCCTGGCAGAAATTGCCAGATGCTTGAAACTCGAGACCAACCTGAACGACACGACCGAATTGACTCTGTTGGCAACTAACAGGTACAACAATTCAATTCACTCGGTTACTAACGAAAAACCGATTGAAATTATCCACTCGAAGTCTAAGGAATTCGAAGGGATGATTAGCAAAAGAATCAAACGGGCCCAGGAAAAGACCCTTGGCCAAGTGAATAAAGACAGGACCTATAAGGACTATCAAGTTGGCGAAAAGGTGTTCTTAAAAGTAAACAAACGCCTAGGAAACAAGCTTTCCCCACTATGCTCGGAAGAAACCATAGAGGCAGACCTGGGGACCACGGTTCTAATAAAGGGGAGGGTGGTCCATAAGGACAATCTACGATAAACATCTTCTCAAGATCCTTGACCCCGATTTCCATTTTTATATTCTTCTAGGTTACGATACTACATTTTAGTTCTTATACTAACGACTGTTAGGACGGACGCGACGGTAAGACTTAATGACTATACGAACGCAGACTACATCCCAATAGAAGACAATGAAATTGTCATCTGGGAATCTTACGGATACTTACAACACTCGACGAACATGACAACGTACGAAGACTACGCCGACCAGACAGAGACGATGACAAAGACGTTCACCGACGACCACAGGACTCCGGTAATAATGACGGACTTAACACACATTCGCAAATTAGTAGCCACCTTAAGATTCCACCATAGGGCTGCTAGGAGTCTAAATTTGATCGGGACGGCATTAAAGGTCATCGCCGGCACCCCCGACTTCAATGACTGGGAAAAGATTAAATTCAATCAGGAACAATTAGAAAGAACCGAGGGTCAAACGGAATTAAATATCAAATTTCAAACACGCTTGAATGAAATCACTAGTTCATTAAACCAAATTCAAAAAACTGAAACAAATAGAGAGACCCACCTCCTGGAAAACATTTTGGCAAAAAATAGAATTGTTATTACAGATTTAGAAAATATTCTTATGGGCTTAACCCTAGCAAAATTAAACATTGTAAGTCCGGCAATTTTGGTCGATACCGATATTGGCGAATTTAGGGACAGACAGCTTATTGACGTTAGTTTAATAGAATTACTAGAAGTATCTAGTGTAAGCGTTTTTCAAAATTTTGAAATTTTACATTTTTTAATTAAATTTCCTAGCCCTAAGGTTATATGTAAGAAAATTACTGTCTTTCCGGTCCAGCGCAGCAACAAGATCCTAAACTTCGAAGACGGAGACTTAGTGGCCGAATGCAAAACCCGAAACCTCAATATCGGGCACTGCATGACGACGGTCGGCGCCACCTTCTGCAGGGAACTTCAAAATGGCACCTGCGCCCAACAGATAGTTTCCGGGGCTGTTGCGCACTGCTCCACACTCCCGGGTCATCTAGATCCAGTGACGATTGTGGATCACGGCACTCTCATCGTGAACGACGCCAATGTAACCATAACCGACGACCAAGGACGAGAGCAAAAGGTATCCGGCACCTACCTATTAACCTACTCCAGCAAGGTAGCTCTGAATGGCAATTGGTTCATCAATCAGCTGGGAAATTCAAAGAAGAAACCGGCTGTGTCGGCCATGGCTGTTGTAAACGTAACAGCTCATCAGAACCGACTAAGCCTTCACTCCTCCACGAGCTGAGTCTGAGGAACCTCCACCACATTGGGGCCCTTAGAGAAAAACTTACCATGGGGTCCCTCCTCAACAACTCCTTCGCCTTACTTGCTGCCCTCCTATTGTGCTGTACCATTGGGATTGGCTACCACCTCTCATGGGCCAGAAGCCACGCCGAGCCAGGAGCCAGCACTGATGCAGAGCCAGCGGGTCCCCGAGACGGCGACCTCTTAAAGGAGGGAGGAGTTAACACCAGCAGTTTTCACGGAGTGAAACTGCCGAGTTGCGGGCCATATCCGGTGGCCTGCACGCGCATTGAAAAGACCGCTGATCCCGCACTTGCGCAATTGCCCGAAGTCCGAGCCAAACATTCGCGGAGCGAGTGATCGGCCGGATACAGAAGTGCTGACCTGGCCCTCTGCCGGCAGCGCTGCAACTAACCAGAGGCCTGAAGTTGCATTAGATCATAAACTTAAGTTCAGTAAATAATTGTACTTACGCTCTGTACTTATTGTAACAACCGAATATTAATCTCTCACCCTAACGGGGGAGTAGAATAATAAATGATTATAAAACTAACATAAAGACTTATTAATTTACATATATAGGGTAAAGGTGGCAGTTGTGGACACGGGGGGGTTGTGGACACCCCGGTGTAACTTTTGACACAGGACAGATATGTGGATCTGTCAAATGTCATGTGTGCGCTATTGAAGCTCGATTGTTTTGTGCCTTATACCAAACGGAAGAAACGAGTCTGCTTTGTGTCCCGGAAAAATGAATTTTTTCACCGTGAAAAAAATCACAAAAGTTTTATCCCATTTTTTTTCGGCTCGGTCAAGATTTACCGTGTTGAATGCGCAGTGTAACAAAAATTATTTGAATTATTATTTGTAGGGTCCAGATCTCTGAGAACCCAAAACAGTTTTATAATTTTATTAACACTAAACCTAAGCAAATTACTCATTCTTTCTCGCTTTCTTTTGAAAATATAACCCTAAGTAATGATCAGGCCATTGCCAATCTGTTGGATCTCAAGCTTTTTGAATGGCAGGACGGAAAAGGTCCTATTTAAAAATACTATATCTAATGTTCTCAGGGTTACTTCTGGCGTCCCGCAAGGGAACCATTTGGGTCCCATATTGTTAACATTATTTAATAAAGTCCTGCCCAAATTCTGACTAACTCCAGAGTACTTAAGTATGCGGGCGGACGCTTCTTGCCAGTCTGAGTTAAAAACAGATCTTAATAATTTTCAAATATGGTGCCGTACAAACCTTTTAAACTTAAACGGCTTTAAATGCAAGCTAATAACATTCTCTCGTGTCGCTCCCAAGCTTACCACTTACACGGTGAACAGCTGCTCTTTGGAAAGAACTGCTATAGTTGATGATTTAGGTGTCCACCTGGATCTCAAACTTTACTTCATCATTGTTTATGTAGGGGGTGGCGAGGATCCTCCGCTAAAGTATTCCAGAAAATATAATGCGTATATATCCCGCGAAGAGGAAGATGTAGAAAATATTCGGGGGTCGAGAGTCGACAATGGCATGGAGCGCCCGTAGTGTTTTATTGAACATGCATTTGGTTACTAATCTAAGCTTAAACATAGAGCCGTGCTCCCGCCCGATTTACTCCGCTAAAGCGAAAGCGGGAGATCGACAGCGGCCGACTGCGTTCGGATTTATCCCGAGATCGGGGCGCGGGAGCATCAGAGGGGCGAGAGTGGATGCGCTTGGCCAGGAAGCGGCGGATAAGTGCAGCGAAGCGGCCGGAGATTGCAGCGGAGCGGAGAGCGGGCGAGCGTCGGCACTGGTCGGTGGCCAGAGAGGGGTACAATGGGCCCCTCACGTAAACATTCCGGCCCCCCTTGCAATCACTCGGATTGCAACATTGTCATCCTTCTTATTGCTGGTGGCAGGATCCGGAGCGGCTTCAGATGCCGTGATCGGTGCGCATCTTAGGGCGTTGAGACGGCGAAGCTGATCGGCACGGAGCGTATGCGTTGATCTCTCTGTAGCGGATGGATTCCGTGCAGACTCGGCTTCGGTAGGACTATGTACCTCGGGTACGTCTGCTTGTAGAAGAAAGTGCGCTGCGTGGACGCGATGACGTTGGATCTGGGCTGGGTGAAGAGTAATGCGTGAGAGATGGTTCGTAATTTGCAGGCTAGAAGTAGGAGGTGCTCGCTGCTGCGAGTGGGGCGCGAGCTCTGGATGCACTGGATGCAGGAGCGTATGATGGTGCTGATTGCATGTCTTGCATCGGTCCCCCCTGAGGCAGGTTCCCTCGGAATGGTCGTGGGCCAAACAGTTAGAACAGTAGCGGTGGACAATAACTGCGCGGAGCCTCTTTTCAGCACTCAGCTTGAGGAACTGTTGGCATTTTCGAAGGGGATGGATCGTTGCAGACTCGACAACGGTAGGAGTGAGTGCTTTTGTAACGCCTGCCTCTTAAGGCGGCCGCACTGCGAGTGGCAAGGAGTGTGTCCAACGGACCCTTGGATGCACATGAAACTCGCGTGGAAAATACTCGGACATTTGAGTGGTCGTCGGAAACTGCAGCGCTTTGCGCAAGGGGCGCGGGTCGTGGACTAGACGGAGCAGAGGGTCTTAGATCGGTCGCAACCGGACTGGCGCGGTGTAGAAGAGTGTGATGCCGGACGTGGCACGAGATGCAGTTATGGGCACTGGTACAGTACCGGTATTGGTGGCCTCGATCCAAACAATTTAAGCAGAGTTGCTTTCTTCGGACGAAATTTGAGCGATCATCAACACTCATCGTTAGGAAACGGGGACATGTACGCAGGGGGTGATTTCCCATGGCGCACAGGTCACACCCTCTGGGAGCCTGAGCCATCCTGGATTCGTTGGAGTTGAGTATTTGCGCGGGTGGGGTGACAATTGTCGGTCTTGGCGGAAAATGCCCAGAGTCGCTAGGCCTGACGTCGTCGATGGCCTCCAGTGGACGATAGCGCTCTGTCAGAAACGCATCTAACTTATTCCAGGTTGGAATTTCAGATTTGTTCTGGACCGACAGTTCCCAGAGAGAAAGAGTGAGATTTGGAAGCTTGGAAGAAATCATATACAAGTTAACACCAGCAGTTTTCACGGAGTGAAACTGCCGAGTTGCGGGCCATATCCGGTGGCCTGCACGCGCATTGAAAAGACCGCTGATCCCGCACTTGCGCAATTGCCCGGAGTCCGAGCCAAGCATTCGCGGAGCGAGTGATCGGCCGGATACAGAAGTGCTGACCTGGCCCTCTGCCGGCAGCGCTGCATTAGATCGTAAACTTAAGTTCAGTAGATAATTGTACTCCAGGGCTTACGCTCTGTACTTATTGTAACAACCGAATATTAATCTCTCACCCTAACGGGGGAGTAGAATAATAAATGATTATAAAACTAACATAAAGACTTATTAATTTACACAAGGAGACAGTCCCATGCCTCGACTTGAATGGATGACATCTTCAAGGATATTAGGCAACTTTGGATGGTGCCTTGCAGCTCTTTTAAAGCGGCCCCGGACTCTTGGGGAATCGTCGGAATATTAAGAAGAATCTTCAGCTGACTGTTTACTAAAATTCGCCTATTTTCGAAACGATCCGTTAGGCTTTGCCACGCGGAAATAAACCCCTCATTGGTCAGCGGTGCCTTGGAAACAATGGCGCGCGCATCGCCACTCGTTTTTGAAAGAAGGTGGAACAACCTTTCCACTGGCGTAAGTCGCGAATTGTTGATGTAGACTGCCGTGAAAAGGTCCCTAAAGGTGGGCCACCGAAGGTTATCGCCTTCAAAGACTTCGATGTTCACTGGTGGCAGACGACAGCCAGTAGGAGTGAGCGGTTGGATGCTTGCGGATGACTGGGTGGACTGGGAGGAACCCTTCTCTATTGCTTCGTGGAGCTGGGCGACACATTTCGAGTAGACGGAGTAACAGTAACTGTATTTGGATCCCAGCACTGTTGAGGTGGCTGGATCCTCGGCGGACACGGAAAGAAGGCACAAACAGCTCTCATAGCCCTTCTTCACATCTTCCCATAAGGCCCGGATTTCGTCCAAATGGACTAGGCACATGTAAGGGGAAAACTCTTTAGTGTCAGGGGCGCCCGGAGTATGGATGTCAGCTTCGAAGTGGCTAACTCTTTCCGTTGTTGCAATGAATTTCCTCACCGCAATATCGATCGCGGCTTGATCCATTTTCACAGGCGAAGGATGGAGTTGAGGATCTAGAACAGCGATCACGGAATCTTCACGCTTTGATCACGTGATCAGAATTTTGGACAGTTGTGGGCTTGAAGTGGATGCAAATAGAAATTTGAAATAAAATATAGAAATAAAAAAAATATAGAAATAAAAAATAGAAAGAAATATTTGGAAAGAAATTGGTTCGAATTGTGGGGTCGAAAACAATTTAAACTAGTGCCATTGGCCAGAAGAGAAATAAGTTGATTTGCCTCGTTGGAGTTGGTTAAATTCGCGCAGTGAAATAATCGGAGCCAGCGCAAAAAATAAAAACCCAGAAAAACAGAGCGACTGCTACTGTAGGCAGATGATGCCTTAATCGGATTGAAAACCAGAATTGGGAACAAGAATGTAGACAGGAAAGTCTGAGATCTTGATGTTTTAGGAACCCAATATGTAATGGAGATAAATGGAGATATATATTTGGTGGCTTGGACCTGGAGTTTACTTATATTTTAGCTGACTCAGAGAAGAGGCAGTAATAGAAAATAAATTAATTAATAAATGAGGAAAATATTGGCAGTAAAAATAATTCATTACTTTCGATCGAAATTATTATAGTAAGAGTAATAGAAAATAAAAGGTGGAATAGAACAATTGGCTTTGGTTCGGCCGAAAAGCTCACTGCTATGGCGCCGGCAAAGCAGTGCATGCGTAAGGGACGCAAGAGAGGGGAGGAAAAGAGAAACAACAATAACGCGGCCGCTGAAGCGATTAAGTTGTTAATTTGGCAAAACAGTCGTGGTCCCGCCCGTGTTTTTAATATTTGTTGTATTGTCTCGGATTTAATTTGTATTTATGTATGTATATATATTAGATGCGGTTCAGAGGTAGTTTCTGGGAGCGGAGGCAGAAAATATGTGTACAAAATATGCATGGGCATGCAAGCGAATATATAGATATGTGGGTATGTGTAGGGCACAGGTTGGGACAGTGGAGCATCGAGAAGTGACTGTATATTGAATTGAAAGGACAGAAAAATTATGTGGAGAAAATTGGCACACAAGAAAAAAATATCGCGCCAGCGGCGGACTGTTCGGCGAACAGGGAACTCCCGATTTAGTGCACACCGGTTGGCCGATATTAATTGTGCCTTTTTTCTCACCACATAATTTGACTTTTCACTTGGCAATTTTTCGCGGAGGTAAAATTGCAGAGTTTGGGAAGCGTGTAGGTGTGTGTGTATGGGTGCACATATGCCGCGACCGTTTTCAAGTTAATGTACACCGGAGATCGATAAACGGCGAGGAATATGGCACACACAAAGCGGAGACGAATGGAAAATTTCGGCGGCCTAGGAGCACTATAAATTTCGGCGGACTAGGAGCACTATTAATTTCGGCGGACTAGGAGCACTATTAATTTCCTCACTGCCGAAAACTCTCGGATGTGGAGTTGACACAGAAAAAATAAACGATCTTATAGCAGTGTGAACTAAATTTAAAGTTCGGACCAATGCTGAAGATCGGCAGCGAGAAGGAGTCGAAAAGACCTTGTACTTATCTATAGCGGCGGCACCACCAGAGCTGCAGGTGAAAAAAGGATTCCAGGACGATATCCTTATCCGGCTCGAAGGACCATGTTTATGTAGGGGCGTGGTGAGGATCCTCCGCTAAAGGATTCCAGAAAATATAATGCGTATATATCCCGCGAAATGGAAGAATTAGAAAATATTCGCCCGTAGTGTTTTATTGAACATGCATTGGGTTACTAATCTAAGCGTGCAGTGGCCGAAGACGTAGAGAGGAGCATAGAGGGCGATCGCTGCCAAGAAAGGTGCCGAGGAGCGGCGGAATAGTGCAGCGAAACCCCGGAGAGTGCAGCGGAGCGGAGAGCGGGCGAGCGTCGGCACTGCGCGGAAGCCCGAAAGACGGGAGCGCAAGAGCGGCCGAGCTTTCGGAAGCTCGGTGGCCAGAGAGGGGTACAATGGGCCCCTCACGTAAACAATCATCATCAAATTTCATGCATGGTGAATAAAGCCAGCGGTGTGCTTGGTTTTATTAAGCGGTAGTTGAAAGATTTCAACTGACCCCTATGTTACAAAATCCCTATATATTTCTTTAGTTCGTCCTATCTTAGAATATCGATCTTGCGTTTGGAGCCCTTAGTATGGGGTCCACAGTAAACGCATTGAGTCTGTTCAAAATAACTTTTCACTTTTCGCTTTACGTGGTTTGAACTGGGATGCAAACCAGAGGTTACCCTCGTACTCTAGTAGACTCTTCCACATTAACTTACCCCCTTTAGCTAACCGTAGAACAATGCTTGGTATTACCTTTATTTATTACCTAATCAACTGTGACGTGGAGAAGGCTGACTAGTTGGGTCAGCTTTATCTTCCCGTACCAGTTAGAAATACTAGATCCTATATTCTCATAGTATTTCGTCACTGTTGAACGTCTTTTGAATTGCATGAACCCTTTAGCGTCCTTTGTTCAAATTATAACGATTTATACAAAATAACTTCAAATGTAAATAGCCTTCCTAAATTGAAAACATTAATTCTAACCCGCTTAGTACGCATGCAAGCAAGCAATCTGGCAACACGCCAGTAGTCACTTCTTCGTTTTCCTTCCCTATATTTTCATTTTTCGCGGCCACTAACACCTAACACGAACAGGCACGTGACAGGCCACTTGAAATTACTGACCTTAGTGCATCAACGTCCAATATATAAGAAACTCAGAATGGAGTTTGCGTTTACGTTGTTGAAGGCGTGTTCTATGTCTAAGAAGGTGGCCAACTTGTAATTTCTGTAGAGCAGTGCCTTTTTTATGTATCTCACTACTTTCTGTGGATCAATCATTCCTGTATGCATGCTGTCCGTCGGATAGGTTTTCCTCCGTTCTTCCTGTGATGTGGACATGTAGTATCCGTTCCATTGTTTTCATAAAGAACGAGGTCAGCTTAATCGGCCGTAATCCTTGCCTTGTATGTAGTTTCTTCTTCGTGGTTTCGGTATGAAGACTACTTTTGCATCCTTCCACAGGGGTTGTATATGTGCTGTTTTAATGCATTCTTGGAAGATTGCCTGCAGCCATTTGCCAGTGCATGCTTTTGTTGTCTGCAGCACTGCTGGAATGATTACGTCCGAATCCAATCCTTCTAAAGCTTTTCTTTACATTGTTCATGACTTCTAGCGATAACCAAAATTCACAAAAGCATCCATTTTCAGCTGACATCATGAAAATGTATGCTAACTGTTTATGTCGGGATGTGGCGAAAATCCTCCTCTTAAGGGTTAAAGAAAATATTATGTGTATATTTCCCACGAAAAAGTAGACGAAAAAAATATACGGCGGTCGGCATCGACACTGGCATGAAGCACCCGTTGCATTCTTTTTAAAACTAAAATAGCTTTACCGCGCTCCAGACCGATAAGCTAAGCTTACCAGTGCAAGAGCGGGAGAACAGAAAAGTGGAGCGGAATAGCCGTCCCTAAGCTCAACTAGCAGAGAGCGACGATCGGGAACACGGGTGCCTGCGATCGGGAATACTTAGGAGCGGACGGCGGGCACTCTCGATAGACAATGCGCGGCGGACCGACAACCGGGAGTGCAAGAGCGGCATAGCTTTCGGAAGCTCGGTGGGCAGAAGTCAAATACAGAGGTGACATGATTAGGTCCTGACCTAAACATTCCGCCCCGCTTGCAATCACACGGGTTGCAAGGAATCCGTTTATGACTGAGGACATGTATGCTGGTGTCGAAAGTTCTTAATCAGCATTAATGTGTTCAATAGTCCATGGCCGTGGAAGGCTGACGAGTGCTGTGGACCGTCGGAAACACTTGCACATTTAAGTGGCCGTCGGAATCTGCTGTGCTTCGCCATGGGCGCTGGTCGTGGACTTACGGAGCGGAGGGCCTTGGGACGATAGTAACTGAATTGTCGTGGTGCATCATAGTATGATGCCGGTCATGGCAAGTAATATAGGAATGCACACTTGTGCTGTCCGTGTGTCGGTGGCCTCGAGCAAAACAATTTAAGCAAGGCTGCTTTCTCTTAATGTAGTCGGAGTGACCATTTACATCCATTTCGGGAAAGCTAGGCCTGACATCATCGATTTATTACGTACGGACTGGTCCCACATGGAAAGCGTGAGCTTCAGAAGCTTAGAGGAAGTCATGTAAACGAGAAGACAGTCCCAAGCCCCAATTTGAATAGCTGACATTTTAATAGCAGGTAGATAACTCTTTATAGTGCTTTGAAGCTCCATTAAGGCGGCCCCGAACTCTTGGGGGATCGTCTGTATATTGCAGAGAATCTTCAGCATTCTGTTAATCAACAGTCGTCTATTTTCGAAGCGGTCCGTAAGGCTGTGCTAGGCGAAAATAAACCCTTCGTTGGTCTGAGGCGCTTTGAATACAATAGCGTGCTTATCGCCACTCGTTTTTGAAAGCAGGTGGAATGACCTTTCCACCGGCGTAGGTTTCGAATTGTTGATCGCTGTGAAAAGGTCCCTAAAAGTGGGCCACCGAAGATAATCACCGATACCCACTGGTGGCAAGCGACAGCCAGTAGAAGTGGGCGGTTGGATGTTTGCCGATGATGGATTGGACTGGGAGGCGACCTTCAAATTTGCTTCCTGAAGCTGGCCGACACAAAGTGAATAAACGGAGTACGCATAACTGTACTTGGATTTAAGCACTGCTGAGGGGGCAGTACTGTCGGCGGTCACGGAAAGAAGGTCGAAGCAACTCTCATAGCTCTTCTCCACTGTTTCCCACAGAGCTCGGACCTGGTCGAAAGGCGACTGGGGCTTATGACCACGGAGATGTCGATCTTAGCCTTTCGCTTTAGATGAGACGGGTGCGGAGATGCGGATTGGGACCTGTCCAGGCGGAATGATGGAATCGAAATGATTTCTTGTCGTCTATGGGCATAACAGGACTCGGGCTGATTAACTGATCTGAATTGTCCAGAGCTTGAAAAAGGTTCAAAATAGAAATTTGAAAACTGGGGAAATTTGAGATGCCAACAGGTTGGCTGAAGAAAAATAAATTAAAATCAGGAATGAATTGATTCTGGTTGTGGCGTCGGAACCTATTTAAATGATTGCCAGCACAAAGTGGAAGTGACTAAAGTCGCACAGTAAAAAATATAAGAATCCGTGAAAAAATAGTAAATCAAATTGAATATAGTTCTGAATGTCCACGATCTTGATGAAGTAGGAAATAACTCTGAAAATACGAATGTATATAATTACACGTTAGTAATACTTGTAAGCCAAAAAAATATAATCTTTATTCAACCAAATATTACAATAGTATTTATATGAGAAGAACACCGACCGAATACTATTAGGTCTCAAACTGAACTCTGCTTATTAATCTGGATTGATTAACGTTCAAGCCTCGGTTTCGAGCTTTTGAAATATGGACTTTGGACTTAGGGTCCTCAGAGAATTTGGAAAGAGCTTTGGAGTTCTTTGTTCTAATTATCTTTGCTCTTACTCTTGGATTCAAGTGCATTCGCTCTTGGATACAAGTTGCTCTTCAATTTGATTTTACGATCTTGTAATCTAAAACTTTTGTTTTCGAGTTTTGGCGTTTCCGAACTTTGAACGTGGGATCGTGACAATTGTATGAGGACTTGGACTTTTATGTTTAGTCTACCAGTGGCTAATGAGTCTGGAGTTCCGAATTCATCCTTTGTTCGATTTTTGGGGTTTTTCCATATGGCCTTGTCTTTAGGTTTTGGGTGACAGTTTGGGTACATTTAGGGTAGTGTGGGGTATGTTGATTTACATTTGTTAAGTGTAGGGTAGTGTTGGGTAAGTATATTCTGTGTACGCTGTGGCGTTGTGTAAAGTGGGACTTATGGATATGTCACTCCCCCCATCCTTTAAATCTGACCTGTTCTCAGGACACTTAGGTATATTTTTGAATTTAAATGTTAAGTACAAAATTAAGCTTATAATTGTAATTATAAAAGTAGTGATTTGAAATACATTGTAGTATTTTACGTGTGAATTTAACATTTCTTTAGTTTTCAAATATTCTAGGGGCTCTAATTTTGAGACGTTGTTTGTGATATAAATTGACTGTGTAAAATCTGCGAAATTATTTGAAATTATAAGTTCATCAACTTGCATGGTACAATTTTTAATTTTTACAATGTAATTTCCTGATATTACAATTTTATTTTGTATGCAATCCTGGTTGATTGTTGTTTCAGGAATGTTCCATGTTAAAAGTATATTTGGTTCTATATAATTTGTTTGGCAATTTTTTATGTGTCTTTGTGTATTTACATTCAGTTGTTTCTTGTTTAATAATTCCTTTTATACATTTGTCAAGAATTATTTCTTCTTTTTTTTTTGATACACCTGATTGTTAAATACATAAAACCTATCGGAAACTTGCTCGGTTAGAATATTGTTATTTTCATCTGGATACGGGACTATCTGGAGTAATGGAGTTTTGGTAATTTTACTAGGAACGTGAGAAATTACCAAGATTTCTTTTAAGTCTGTCCTGCACAATGTTGAAGTTTTTATTTTTAAAATCTTTTCCGAATTAATTGGTTTTAGATAATCATATTTGCGACGCCTTGCGTCGCAATCCCTACAACTATTATATAATATTTTTCTATCCCATTTATTCCATTTAGTATTAATTATTTACTTATTATATATAAGTTATTTACTGAAGATTATTAGTTAGTAGGAATTAATACTGAAATAAAGGGGCACGAGTGCGCCATCTGGCAACGCCCCAACAAGAAGGCCACCAGCCCTGAACAGCTGACGGCTATCGGCCATACCCATCGATATGGCAACCCCGGCGCCTATCGAGAATAATCGTATATCGGATTGGGGGCACAGCTGATCGCGGCCTATATACACAGAGATAAACAGAGTCACACAGAGATACACAGAGTCACACAGAGAGACACAGAGTCAGACAGAGAGACACGGAGCGAGTTCTCAAGAGCGACACGAGAGAACACAGATCTACACGGAGTAGCACGGGGTCAACCCACTCGCGCCAAGCCGTGGAGTCATCCCCGCATACCTCCTACACAGGGCACCACCAAGCCGACTCACCGCAATTCCCGCGGAGTCGCATGTTCTCTTTTCAGGAAGTTATTCTCTAAATAAACTAGAATTCAATTGAACAACTCGCCTTCTTTCTGGGTATATTTGGGGACTCAAGGGGCCGGAACTTTATTTGTGTGAACCCCGACCTCGGCGAGCTAAGCCGCGCAACCCAAGAGAGGGTCATTACATGTTTCAATAACTTTGAATTGAAGTTGACTAGATTCAACTGCATTCCCAATTCGATGTCTTCTATGTACTCAGTGAATTGTTGTAAATTGAAAATTAGTATGGAAATCTACTGATCTTTTTCGCTTCAAGTTCATTAATAACGTTGATTCCGCTATTAATTACATCTATGTCATGTCTAAATCGTGTTTTTGTATAGAGTTATCTGACAAGTGATTAATTTTTCCCTCTAACTCGTCTTTGTAGTCCTGATCTAGGGTGCCAAACAAATATTTGTATACTGATCCTACTACGTTTACAAGACCTCTTTTCTTCCTTTCAATAATTCTCAAACCGTTAATTTCTCGTCTTAGCTTTTCTACTAAGTATTGTACTTGAGGTACATTGGAGAAATTCTTTGCTTCGTTTAACAGGTCATCAAATATTAGCATTGTCTGTGTTATGTTTATGATCAGAGAGTGATATTCGTAATTTGTTGGAATGTCCACTGTTCCGGTTTGAAATATAAAGTAACCGTTTTTTGCATTAAGGGGATTTACTTCGATGTTACTGCCTTTGACCGTGGTGATAAGGGTAAACATGCAAATAAACGCTACCAATAGTATGTTGCATCCTTCATGTTTCTTCGGTTGTTCTGGAATTATCGTATTTGCTCTTATTATTCTTCTTTTGTTTCTTGAATTTCGATTTATAATGCACGATTTTCCTGCCGCGGTTAACTTCCTCAAAGTGTTTGTCGCCCACCTGCTCAATCCTTCCTGTCTTCTTAAATGGATTGGTAATCTTGCTCTTTACAAGTGGAGCTTTGGTATCTACCTCAAAATCGTATCTTTTCTTATTTAGCTGATTTTATTTTGTTGTACGTTAAAGTCGGGGCTACCTGCATATAGAAAAATGTCTGCTGGAGTTCTCTTAGTAGTGTTGCGTTTGGTTTAGTGATTATAGACATATAAGATGGTTTCAAATCTTGTACATCTATCTTCTATGTTCTGTTCACTACCAATTATTCTCAACTTTTCATTTATAGTTTTATGAAATCTTTCTATATCAAATACACTGGTTTTGCTGGTGGTTATAGAAATATTTACACCTTCGGATTTTATCCAGTTTTCTAATGCTATGCACATAAATGCTGAATCTTTATCCGCTTTAATCTCCTGGGGTTTTCCCATATCATTGAATTCTTTTTGCTTCTAGCCAGTCTCTACTTTTTACTTCAACTAGTGATGCAAATTTCGAATAAATATCAATACAGGATAAAAAGATTTGGTTTCCCGTGAGATAAAAATCAATCACGTATTTCTCCCTAGAATTTAGTATTTCTGGGGTTATTTCATATGTTAGTTTTGTATCTCTGTGCTCTGTTTTTGCCAAGTTCATATTTCACATTCATTGATGATATTCTGGATTAACTTCTGACTATCCGGGTAGTAATGTTCTTCTTCAAACCAGTTAATGGTTTTTTCTATATCTGGATGTAACAGTTCCTTATGCTTCTTTAGAATTAAATCCTTAAATTCGGCATATGTTAATATGTCAATTCACCTTTCGGTACACCACAATAATTTTGTGAAATTGTTAGGGCTTATTGTTCGAATTAAGCGCCGTATCCAAAGTACCAATCTGGTAACTCCCTTTCGGGCATCTAATACTTTTAATATTGACCACACTTAAGTTTTCTCGTGGCTCTCTCTCGCCGAACGTAAGCAAGGAAGGAACGATCGCGCATACTTATTTGTTCACATATTGAGTTGATAATAAACATTATATATTAATCCTAAACGGATAAACTTGTGCTTATCATTTTGGATACCTTGTGACGCGCAGACGCGCACAAATATAGTTGTAATAGAGGAATAAGGAATGGAATTGATCTAAATTTGAATTTAAACAAGATCCGCGCGCGCGCCAACCACGGGCGAATGGCCACAATAAAAGAGAGAGCTGGTCACACTAATAGGGCAAATTGCGAATCATCGGCGGGCACACTAAAAGCAGCAGGGGCCTATATAAAGCGGGCGGCTGGCCTTATATCGGCACTCAGTTCCCGACAGCGATCGGGTAAGCATCAGCAGCAGCAGCAGTAGTCAGCAGCTTGGTAAGATAAACCAGTAAGTTGGAATAAATAATTGGTAGTTAGCGCTCTTAATACCCTCCCGCAGATGAAGACAGGAAGGAAGGAGGACACAGATCAAGCAGAGAAGGTCGAAGGTGTGGCGATCGAGGGGATTTTCCGGAAAACTATAGAACCGGAGCTGGAAGAGGCCAACAGCACAGAGACACCGCGGCAACCACTAGCCGGACAGGCAGCACCCGACAATAGGGACACGGCGATGAAGACAACGGCATTCGGGCAAATTGCGGATCATCGGCGGGCACACTAGAAACAGCAGGGGCCTATATAAAGCGGGCAGTTGGCCTCATATCGGCACTCAGTTCCCGACAGCGATCGGGTAAGCATCGGCAGCAGCAGCAGCAGCAGTCAGCAGCTTGGTAAGATAAACCAGTAAGTTGGAGTAATTAATTGGTAGTTAGCGCTTAATACCCTCCCGCCCTCCTATAATCTATAGATCTGAATGGTCATAAATTAGGGTTCCCGCTTACTCCTATAGCTGACCTGAATGGCCGCCTAAGGATTTATCTCTCTCTGTTGGATCTGAATGGTCATAATTAGGGTTCTCGCTTACTCCTATAGCTGACCTGAATGGCCGCTTAAGGATTTCTCTCTCTCTTGGATCTGAATGGTCATAATTAGGGTTCTCGCTTACTCTTATAGCTGACCTGAATGGCCGCTTAAGGATTTATCTCTCTCTGTTGGATCTGAATGGTCATAATTAGGGTTCTCGCTTACTCCTATAGCTGACCTGAATGGCCGCTTAAGGATTTCTCTCTCTCTTGGATCTGAATGGTCAGAATTAGGGTTCTCGCTCACTCCTGTGGCCGACCTGAATGGCCGCCTAAGGATTTCTCTCTCTTGGATCTGAATGGTCATAGATTAGGGTCTCGCTTACTCCTGTGGCTGACCTGAATGGCCGCCTAAGGGATCATTCTGTCTTTACAGCGCCCAAGACGACCCCGGACGACGATCCACGGCCACGCCCGCACCCCCCGCGCCACCCCACTGCGAGGCCACGCGGAACGACGACTCACCATGGAACGCCGCCTTCGCCGTGAAACGAGAGACGAACCGACCGGACGCCGGCCGAGCCGAACGAGTAGCACGGAACGCCCCCACATATGCTTAAACTTTGTCACTTCCCGTGAATAAACCAGTACGATTCTCAGTTACCGTGTAATTCACCCTGACTTCTACTCTGGGACGGGGTCGGCTTTCTCTTCCAGCAACCACGTCCGATACAAATAAATATCTGTGACAACCCTGGGCCAGCCCTGAGCCGCCCAAACCTCCGACTAACCGTCACAATTTGCCCTATTAGTGTGACGCGCTGACGCGCACAAATATAGTTGTAATAGAGGAATAAGGAATGGAATTGATCTAAATTTGAATTTAAACAAGATCCGCGCGCGCGCCAACCACGGGCGAATGGCCACAATAAAAGAGAGAGCTGGTCACACTAATAGGGCAAATTGCGAATCATCGGCGGGCACACTAAAAGCAGCAGGGGCCTATATAAAGCGGGCGGCTGGCCTCATATCGGCACTCAGTTCCCGACAGCGATCGGGTAAGCATCAGCAGCAGCAGCAGTAGTCAGCAGCTTGGTAAGATAAACCAGTAAGTTGGAATAAATAATTGGTAGTTAGCGCTCTTAATACCCTCCCGCCCTCCTATAATCTATAGATCTGAATGGTCATAAATTAGGGTTCTCACTCACTCCTGTGGCTGACCTGAATGGCCGCCTAAGGATTTCTCTCTCTCTGTTGATCTGAATGGTCATAAATTAGGGTTCTCACTCACTCCTGTGGCCGACCTGAATGGCCGCCTAAGGATCTCTCTCTCTGTTGGATCTGAATGGTCATAATTAGGGTTCTCACTCACTCCTGTGGCTGACCTGAATGGCCGCCTAAGGATTTCTCTCTCGACAGACCTGAACGGTCGCCGACTAGGGTACTCACTTCCCCGACGGATGACCTGAATGGCCGCCTAAGGGATCATTCTATCTTTACAGCGCCCCAAGACGATCCCGCGCCACCCCACTGAGAGGCCACGCGGACGACACCTCGCGGTGGAGCGCCGCCTTCGCTGTGGAGAGAGACGAACCGCCCGGACGCCGCCCGAGCCGAACGAGTAGCGCGGGCCGCTCACCTATAATTAAACTTTGTCACTTCCCGTGAATAAACCAGTACGATTCTCAGTTACCGTGTAATTCACCCTGACTTCTACTCTGGAACGGGGTCGGCTTTCTATTCCAGCAACCACGTCCGATACAAATAAATATCTGTGACAACCCTGGGCCAGCCCTGAGCCGCCCAAACCCTCGACTAACCGTCACAACCTATGTACCTGAGTTGGGGAGAAAATCCCAACAGGTTATGGGCGCGTAGTATCAAAAAGACAAAATTGAATAAGTGCAGAAGTGGTGAAATAAGAGACGCTGTGAAAAATGGCGGGTGCATTTATGCGCATCGAGCCGCTAAACGCGGAGAACTATGATACGTGGAAATTGCAAATGTGTGCAATACTCGTAAAAAACGATCAATGGCCATATGTAAATGGTACAATAAAGTGTCCCAGTGATGATGCAGATTTGCCAGAATGGACCATAAAAGACGAGAAAGCTCGAGCAGATATACTTTAGTCGATAAGTACATCTGAGTTAGGTCTAATAGAGGATTGTACCACATCGAGAGAATATTGGTTAAAATTGCAAGATACATTTCAATCAAAGGGGCCAGTGAGAAAGGCCAGCTTGTTAAAACGTGTTGCATTGTCGCGAATGAGTGAAGGAGACGATGCACGTCTCCATATCAACGGTTTTTTCGATGCAGTAAAGAAGTTAAAAGAGATCGGAGTAACAATAGGAGACGATTTGCTCGCGATTCTCTTACTGTACAGTTTGCCCGATTCATATGAAAAATTTAGGTGTGCAATGGAAACGCGAGACGATTTACCAAGTCCAGACGTGCTTCGTGTCAAAATTTTAGAAGAATCGGAGGGAAGGAAAACAAAAAGTGATCGTGAAGAGCAGAGTGCTTTGTACGCAAATCGGAAAGGAAACTCCAAAGACCCCAAGGCTCAAAAGGATACTAGAAAATGCTTTGTGTGCAACAAAATCGGACATATCGCGCGAAGCTGCCGAGTAAAACCGAAAGAAAACGCTAGTGTGAAAAGCGAGGAACGGGAAATCGGTACAAAAAGGAAATGACAATGAATGTAAATGAACACGCATACATAGCCGAAGGGCATAATGGTATGTGGTGCCTGGACAGCGGTTGTTCGGCACATATGAGTTCCAATAAGCCTTTATTCGATGAGATAAAGAGTGTTGAAAAAACATTGCATTTGGCCGATAGCAACACCACAAAGGTTATTGGTGTTGGTGATGTCAAGATCGACATAAAAGGGAAAAGAAGTGAGAAGATTACTCTGAAAGAAGTTTTACACGTATCGGACCTTCGCCAGAATTTACTTTCTGTTTCAAAAATAACGGAAAAAGGTTACGAAGTGCGTTTTCGTAAGGATGAAGCGTTAATAATGACGAATAAAGGGGAAGTTTGGCTTCGTGCGAATAAGTACGGGAATATGTATTATTTGAATACAGACAAGAATGAAGCAAACAAAGTGAATAAAGAACAAAGCGAAATAGAAACATGGCATCTTCGGTTGGGCCATATAAACGAAAAGGATTTAATGAAAATGGCTTTGTGCGGAAAAGTTCACGGAATGAAAGTCTATCGCCGTGTGAAATTTGTATAAGCGAAAAGCAAACAGAAAACACATATAGAAGTGCTACGGAAAAGAGATCGCAGAAAACTCTGGAAATTCTGCACAGTGACGTGTGTGGACCTATGCGTACACAGTCAAAAAGTGGGTGCAAATATTTCGTTACGTTTATAGAAGACTATTCGCGTTATAGTTCGGTCTATTTTCTGAAACAAAAATCAGAAGTGCTAAATGCCTTTAAATCATTCAAAGCATTAGCTGAAAATGTAACCGGAAATAAAATTAAACAATTACAAAGCGATAATGGGACCGAATTCCTGAATAAGGAATCCAATGAATTCCTGCGGCAATGCGGAATTAGTCGACAGACAGTCGTCGACTCCACATACTCTACAACAAAACGGCGTGGCTGAGCGGCAGAACCGTACACTGATAGAAATGGCCAGGTGTATGATGAATCAGGCGGGAGCTCCAGCATCATTTTGGGCAGAAGCCATTAGCACGGCTTGCTATCTGCGAAATAGATGCCCAACAAAGTCTCTATTTGGGGAGCTACCCTACACCTATTGGACAGGTAAAATTCCCACTGTAATCTATTTACGCACATTTGGGACAAAGGCTTATGCATTAAAAGGCACCAACAAGGGAAAATTTGAATCCAGATCAGAGGAATGCATATTGGAAGGATATGCAGCTGAATCAAAAGAGTATCGCCTATACTCTCCTCAGAGCAGATCTATTGTGGTGAGTAATGATGTAAAGTTTTTGAATACATCAGGATTTAAAAGTAATTACGAAGAGTTTTACGAGCCTGAAGAAGAATTTAACATTCAGATGAAAATTCCTACACCGGACGAACCAGTTGAATGTAGCAGCAGCGATGTCGAAGAAGAGACTCCTGTTGTGGAGAGACGGGGCAGAGGACGCCCAAAATTGCTGAGAACTGGAAAGCGTGGGAGGCCGAGTAAAATTTACCAGGAAATACAGGAAGCGATAATCCACAGGAATGATCCTTCAGAAAATGACACGTCAATTAAGGACGAATTTGAGGAATGCGAAATGGCATTTTTAGCTGTGTCAGGAAATCCTTTAACTTTAGCAGAAGCGTTTCAATCGAAAGAGTCAGTGGAAGACGAGTTTATGGCCCAAGTTCTTAACAAAACTTGGGAGGTTAAAGAACGCCCGGAAAACCGAAAGACTATTGGAAACAAGGTGGTATTCCAAACCAAAGATGACAGCGCTTTGGGAATAAAGAAAGCCCGTTTAGTTGCCAAGGGATATGCTCAGAAACCTGGAGAAGATTTCTTTGAATCCTACTCACCTGTAGCACGATTTACGTCGGTGAGACTGTTAGTTGCTCTATCGGCGGAATTTCGAATGGAAATTCATCAAATGGACTTCGTCAACGCCTACCTCAACGGTGAGCTGGAGGAGCAGGTATTTATGGATATACCTGAGAGTTTTTAGCGATTTCATGGAAAAACTGGAATCGGGAGCAAAAATGGGATCGAAGCAGGAAATACCATCGGCAGAATTTAGAAAGGCGGCATGTTTTTGGAGAAAATCCTTAAAACAAATGGAAGGATCCTGTATGTCCACTACGAAAGGCACTTTATGGACTTCGTCAATCAGGACTCCGTTGGTACTGCAAGCTTACAGAGAAGCTTAAGGAAATCGGACTTATCCCAACTGAGCAAGACCCATGCTTGTTCGTCAAACGAGGAGATGGAAAATGTCTACTGGTCACCATATATGTAGACGATTTGCTTTTGGCGTCGAATCATCCTAAATTGTTGGAGGAAACCAAATCGCACCTGGGAGCATCATTCAAGATGAAAGATTTTGGACCAGTCAAGACATGTTTGGGCATCGAATTCAAACAGGATGTGAGGAAACAGACAGTTTTCATGAGTCAGGAGAAGTACATTAACGCTATTCACACCGATCGAGGAGAAGTCAGCACTAAAGCGGCCAGAGAACCCAGACGAGGAGGAGATGAAACGGTATCCTTATCAAAGTTTAATTGCTTCTCTTATGTTTCTTGCAGTATCAACGCGACCAGACATCGCGTTTGCATTCAATTTTCTGAGTTAATTCAACTCCAACTACTCAGCCGAGCACTGGAAGGTGTCGAAACGTATCTTATGGCAACAGGTCCGCCAGTAATTTCCGTTGTGTCCGCTGCGGTGTCCCAAACTCGGACTCCACAGACTGCCCAGGACGAAAAAACATCCGGACTACCGGCTGTCGGTAACTTAGGGTTACCAAAGACCCTAACTGCTGTTCCACCATCGAAAACAATATTTGTTTCGCGGCTTGCCCCTGACCTCGCATCGGAAGATGTCCTTGCCTATATTTAAGGCAAAACCCAAGCCGAAAATGTAAAAGTGGAAAAGTTTAATTTTTCGTATGTCAGACACATCTCGTCGTTCAAGATTAGCGTCAATCCGAATATCTTTGACACAATTTGCTCTGGTGACTTCTGGCCCGAGCACGTTGTAGTTAAAGAATTCGAGGCTAAAACAAAAAAAAAAAGCGGCCAGTGGGAGTACGCCTCCCTATACCGCCACAAACCACAAAGACCACCGCTAAGACCACCTCAACACCTTCAGTCCCAAAAAACTAACCACTTCCTTCCAACTTTCCTATCAGAATACTAGAGGCTTACGCAGCAAGCTCTCGAAATTGTATTCTGACAGTTTTTCCTTTGCATCCCAGGTAGTTGTAATTACTGAGACCTGGTTAAAGACAGATATCCTTAGCTCTGAGATTCTCCCGGGTAAATATACAACTTACAGGGTTGACCGACTAGTCCAGCGTGGAGGTGGAGTTTTAATTGCCGTAGACTCCTCCCTCATCTCAGAACTAGTTGCCCTTGACGATATCACCGATATCGAATTTATTTGTGCTAAACTTTCATTTCCAGGTAGTCTTATTTACATAACTTGCTCCTATGTTCCACCATCGGCTGAGGAGCCCATTTATTGGAGACACCTTGCGGCAAATCAGGCCGTTTCCAACAGGCTTTCAGATCGAGACCAACTCGTAGCGCTAGGGGACTTCAATATACCTGGAGCTCGTTGGTCATCTGATGGTGTGTCAAATGTCCTTCAGACTATGGCACAGCATGACCTTATTGATGGCCTGCTCGACATATCCTTGTCTCAAGTTAACCATGTCCTGAATTCCTTAAACCGCTTATTGGATCTTTGTTTCGTCTCTGATCCTCTAGGTGCTGACTTAGTTAGAGTTCCTCCATTGACGCTACCTGAAGATCCTTACCATCCAACTTTCGAAGTGACTATGGTACGGGGACGGTTGCAAAGAACGAATCTGATTGTTTGGCCAATAAGGTTCGCTGTTTTCGTAAAGCTAACTTTCATGCGCTAAATAATCTTATATCTGAATTCGATTGGTCAAATCTGTACATGTGCACTGACATGGCAGCCGCCGTGGACATTTTTTACAGTGCCATGAACTCGTTCTTTTTATCCTGTGTTCCGTTAATCTATCCGTCTGTCTTTAGTAAACCACCTTGGTTTAATAAGGAGCTGACACGCCTAAAAAATGTTAAGTCTAGGCTTTATAATAAATATAAACTTACTCGTTCTAAAACTGTCTTTTCTAACTATCTCAGTGCTCGGTCGAAATTTACCGTGCATAACGCTCGGTCTTATAAAAATTATCTGACTCGTTGTAGGGTTCAGTTCACACAGGACCCGAAACAGTTTTATAATTTTGTTAACACCAAGCGCAAACCAAACCTATACCCTTCCTCGCTTTCATTTAAAAATTCTTCAACAAAATCGGATCAGGCAATCGCCGATCTCTTTGCTGAGTTTTTTAAAACTACTTATTCTTCCTCAAACCAGATAAACCAGACGTATTCTTTCCCTATGCCCAAATCGAACTTAATTTTCAGTCCTATCTTAGACGAAAGCGCTCTTCGGCTGGATCTTCAACGTGTAAGGCCAGTTTATGCACCAGGTCCCGATGGCATACCGGGCTGTGTTCTCAGGTATTGTGCCGAGGCTCTGTGTAACCCCCTTCTCAAACTATTTACCATATCTTTGGAAACATCAGAATTTCCCCTTATTTGGAAGGAATCATTTATTATTCCTCTCCATAAAAAAGGTAGCAAGTCGGATGCTGGTAACTACAGAGGAATCTCTAAGTTGTCGGCAATTCCAAAACTCTTTGAAAATATAATTACTCCTCACCTGCAGCACTTGTGCAGATCCGTAATTTCTCCATGTCAACATGGATTTATGAAACGAAGATCGACCACTACAAATCTTTTGGAACTTACCTCATTTGTGATTAGGGGCTTCCAACGTAAATCTCAGACCGACGTGATCTATACGGACTTTAGTAAAGCCTTTGACTCGGTTAATCATTTTCTTCTTATAAGGAAGCTCGATTTAAAAGATTTCCTACCGATCTTCTTAATTGGCTTCAGAGTTATTTGAATCACCGGACTCAAAAGGTTCTGTTCAAGAATTCTCTTTCCAACTCCCTCAATGTCACTTCTGGCGTCCCACAAACTGATGACATTTTCACGTGTCACTCCCCAGTATGCAACATATACGCTTAATGAATGTGCATTGGAAAGAATAACTCTCGTTGACGGTGTCCGTCTAGATCCTAAGCTTTCGTTTTCAGAACATATTTCTTGCATGGTTACCAAGGCCAAAGGCATGCTTGGATTTATTAAAAGGTGGTCGAAAGAATTCGATTCCCCGTACGTAACTAAGACTCTTTTCACTTCATTAGTTCGTCCTATTTTGGAATATGGTTCTTGCGTTTGGAGTCCTCAATTTGGAATTCATATTGCCCGCATTGAATCTGTTCAAAAAAATTTTCTGCTTTTCGCCCTACGTGGCTTACCCTGGGATGCCGACCTAAGATTACCGTCTTATTCTAGTAGACTTCTATTAATTAACCTACCTTCCCTATCTAACCGTAGAACTATGCTTGGTGTCGTCTTTCTACACAAGCTAATTCATGGTGACGTAGAGAGCCCCTACCTGCTAGGACAGCTTAACTTTCACGTTCCTGCACTAACATCTAGAACCTTTATCCCCTTAGCAATAAATCACTGTAGGAGGGAGTTTGAGGCACATGAACCTTTTAGGGTCTTATGTGCCGATTACAACCGACTTTTTAAATTTATAGAGGGACCTGAGAGCCTCCCTCGCCTTAAAACTGTATTGCTAGTAGAATTAGCTCGTAATGTTGCATGAACCTAAACCTAACTTTCCTCGTTCTTTCCTATATTTTCCTTCTCACGCGTCTATCTAGAACGCGATCGAGCCGTACGTCACACGGCTGCGCCCCTCGGTCGGTTGGGCGGGAGGTGGGCGTGAGACTCGCGCGTAAAAAAAAAAAAAAAAAAAAGTTCCTTAAAAGGTACGAAGAAGCTGGGGTTATTCTTCAAGAAGACAGGAGATGACCTCTACGGCCTTGTGGATGCAGACTAGGGGTCAAACCAATCCGACCGCCACTCTTATTCAGGGCAAGCATTCATCCTGGCAGGCGCTTCCATATCTTGGAAGGCTCTATATCTGAAGGCTCTTCTTAACCGGATTGGATTGACATGTGAATCGGTCCAGATCTTCAACGACAACCGGAGCGCACAACAGCTGGTAAAGGGTTTCGGCTTCCATCCACGGACTAAGCACATCAATGTCCGCCACCACTTTATACAAGAGAAGGAAAAGAGTGGTGATATGACGGTGGCATACATGCCCACTGAGAAGATGCCCGCTGATGTCCTTACCAAAGGATTAGGAAGTAGCAAGCACAATAATTGTATCTATTCTTTGGGTATAACGAGTATTTAAGTATACGATTGCTACTTTGAGGGGTGTGTTCGAATTAAGCGCCGTATCGAAAGTACCAATCTGGTAACTCCCTTTCGGGCATCTAATACTTTTAATATTGGCCACACTTAAGTTTTCTCGTAGCTCTCTCTCGCCGAACGCTAGCAAGGAAGGAACGATCGCGTACTTATTTGTTAACATATTGAGATGATAATAAACATTATATATTAATCCTAAACGGATAAACTTGTGCTTATCATTTTGGATACCTATTTACCTGCGTTAGGGAGAAAATCCCAACACTTATGATTTCAGTAAATGCCCTTTGGAAAATCAGAAAGTCTTCATCATTAGGGAAATTAATTGCGCTTTTCTTTGTACACACATATTCGTTAATGATTGTCTTAGCGAGTTCAAGCGTCATTTCTTTGTAGATTATTTTAATTTGTATTCTCTTTTATAAATGGTTTACACTTGTTGAATCGTTGTCACCTTTTACTATCTCTATTTGTCTAGAGAAGTAATTAATTGGTCTTTCTGTTATGAATATATAATTTAAATTATTTACATTAGCACTGTGAATGGTTGCATTTGCACTGTTTCCGATTTCGCCAACCATAACTTCTCAAATCTTTGTGCGGGAAATAGCATCCGCGACATGATTTTCTTTGGCTGGAAGAAATTTTATTTTATAATCAAATTCGTTCAACATAAAGCCTATTTACACTATCGTGCGTTACCTATCGATATCGAAGGAAACGCAATAACGTAAAATGTGTGTTTCTATTGCGTTATTGCGTTTATTTTTGACAGCTGTCAGCATTTACTGAAAAATTAAATAAAATTGATGAAATGAGCACTTTGAAATACGACGAAAGCCTGATTTTATCAGCCGAGGAGTAAAATAAACTAACCATGACGAAGACCATGGATTTGTCTGCGATGTCTTTTTCTTTGGAGAACCGAATTGGGATTCTCTCGTACTGCTTAGGATCTTCTACGGAATACAGCACTATAGCGAGTCTCTGGCGCACCCAATAATATGCAGGATTTTGGTTGCAAGTATCCACCAGGATGCCTCACCAATAAGTGAATAACAATATCCGTTAAAGAATTTGATGATATTGGAGGTAACCTGCTCAAGGAGCTTGGATAGGAAATACAAACGAAAGCGCTGAACGCATTGGGCATGCCTGGGTCTAAATGTTCTTTGTGGAACCATTATTAAATAATTATTTTGTACATTAATTTGAAAATATTTTTTTATAACAAATAAAAAGGGTTTTTATGCGGTTTTTTAAAACGCCATATTGCGATTCTTGAAAGAGGTCCATCCAAGCGGTCGGCTAGCATCGTTCCCAATTTGAATAATATTTCATCTTTCTGTATATGTGGGAGTTCTTCAGAACTCACTGAATTCTGTCATATTCTTTGTCCACAGATCCAGAAGTCCCCAAGAGTGCACTGATCAAACCGTCAGTTACTAGGTTGACTATTTCGTTGTCAACGGACATGGGATTGAGATGTGTTGTATCATCATCCAATGTGTCACCAACAACTTTTGAAGTGTGGCATTTCTTGGATGCTGTCTCCTTCTTTTGTTGTTTAACTTGAGGCTTTGGTTTAAGGTACTTAGGTGCGGTCTTAACCTTTTGCTTCATTGGATTGATTTTCTCCACTGGAGTAGAATCAATTTATGGTTTTGCGTCGAGGCATTTTGATGCGGTCTCGCCCTTCTTTTCTTCATAGAAAAACCTAAAGGTTCTTGAGCCCAAGGTTACCGTTTCGTTTTCGTAGTTTATTTTTGCTTTAGTATCTTCTAGATACTTTCGACCTAACAGGAAATCATAATTGTCCGAAAATTTATGAACGTTGAATTTCTGAACGGACGGACATACGGAAGTAGGCTTTATCATTATGCTTTTCTTTAATTTTATTGCCCCATTAATAGTATATACCGTCAGGTATTCCTCTTCTTCTTCTACATTTTCAAAATTTTCTCTTATGATGTTGATGGAGGATCCTGTGTCGATCATTCCTTTGTAATTTTTATTGTGGTACCCTTTTCGCACATGGGGACTGATTCGTCCTCTTGTGATATTTGAGTGTCCGAGGCAACTTGATGAAAATTTACATCCATTTTAGTTTGCCCGCTCTGACTTTCGAGTTGTCTCTTTGTAGGTCCCTGATTATTTGAAGTCGAAGGATGAGAGTTTAGGGAATTATTAAG
This sequence comes from Drosophila aff. chauvacae BK-2020, assembly GCA_018903765.1. Classification (NCBI taxonomy): domain Eukaryota; kingdom Metazoa; phylum Arthropoda; class Insecta; order Diptera; family Drosophilidae; genus Drosophila; species Drosophila aff. chauvacae BK-2020. The sequence goes on along the minus strand of JAEIGO010000821.1, from coordinate 933,902 downwards.
AGGATTGTTCTGTTCTAAACGTATAATATTTTCCCCTTTGACTACCTGGTATGGGACGAGTGACGTATTGATTTTGGTTTGTATTTGCATGGTTTGAATTAGTAGGAATTATTCTGTGAATTATTCTGATTTGTTCTCGAATAATATGTACCGTAATTAATAATATCTTTGGTTATTGTTGTTTTGATTGTTATCTTGTCTACCATTTCCTCTGTTCCTACGTCTATTTTCTTCTGATCTATTAGAACGTCGATTTTCTGAACTGGAATCATTTAGGCCTAACATCATTGTGCCTTGATTTAATTTATAAATACTTCCAATATCTTCGCGTGCTAGTTCCATATAAATTTTATCTTGCAAATTTCTTCTTATTAAATCTTTAGTAGTTCTTTTTAGCATTTCAGTATAGTTTAGTTTATCAATAGGATCTGTTTCTAATTCTAGCTTATCATACATATTCCAATATTGATGCTCAAGCTTCTCGATGAACTTACTGAGGCTTCCAGGGTATGATACGTCTTCCAGCTCTCTTATCATTGCAATATAGGGTCTGTGGTCCTTGAATGCGATTGCTAAAGTTGCTTTTACTTCCATCCTCGTTCTTGGATGAAGACTTCTTGGGCTGCGTCCACTAGTAAGCGTTTTACTGCTCCATACATGATATGTACTTGCCGGTTATCTTGGGTAGGGTATAGGCTGAGTAGATGCTCAACTGAGTTGACAAATCCGCACTGTTTGCCAGGTGAACCATCGTAATAGTTCAATTCTTTGATATGGTGCAAGAATTGATTCAAATGAATTTCGGAGAGTTGAGGAGGGTTTGCCATTTTAGGTTTGGGTGAGTTCTTGGTGTTGTTTAGTTTTTTGTTTAAATGCACAGAATCCTTATTGCACAGGATTGTCTGTTTTTGGGTTTTATTTGAACGCACGGAATTATTGTTGTACCGAGTTTAAATGTTGTTGGGTTTTTAGGTTTTGATAAACGTACGGAATTAAAAATTTCAGATTAAATTTTGTTTCTGACCGCACGGGTTTTTATTTTAATACAGATTGTCTCTGACCACACGGGATTTTGTCTTTAGAATACTACTTGCACGTAGATTCTTTTGCGGATCACAAATAGTTTTGAATCACTGTTTAATTCGCCAGGCTAGGATAGTTAGTTGTATAACGTAGTTGCCCAGTACCGTATTAAAGGACTCTTTTAACTTGTTGATCCTACCGACTGCGCCAATTACACGTTAGTAATACTTGTAAGTCAAAAAAATATAATCTTTATTCAACCAAATATTACAATAGTATTTATATGAGAAGAACACCGACCGAATACTATTAGGTCTCAAACTGAACTCTGCTTATTAATCAGGATTGATTAACGTTCAAGCCTCGGTTTCGAGCTTTTGGAATATGGACTTTGGACTTAGGGTCCTAAGAGAATTTGGAGAGAGCTTTGGAGTTCTTTGTTCTAATTATCTTTGCTCTTACTCTTGGATTCAAGTGCATTCGCTCTTGGATACAAGTTGCTCTTCAATTTGATTTTACGATCTTGTAATCTAAAACTTTTGTTTTCGAGTTTTGGCGATTCCGAACTTTGAACGTGGGATCGTGACAATTGTATGAGGACTTGGACTTTTATGTTTAGTCTACCAGTGGCTAATGAGTCTGGAGTTCCGATAACATCCTTTGTTCGATTTTTGGTGATTTTCCATATGGCCTTGTCTTTAGGTCTTGGGTGACAGTTTGGGTACATTTAGGGTAGTGAGGGGTATGTTGATTTACATTTGTTAAGTGTATGGTTGTGTTGGGTATGTATATTGTGTGTACGCTGTGGTGTTGTGTAAAGTGGGCATGTACTTAAGTCTAAGGGACTTATGGATTGTCACTATATATATACCTATACATTTATCAATATACATATATTGCGAGGCTCTAACGTGGACTTTGTTTATATTTTTAGTCGGCACAAAAAATAGGGGATCCCATAACACAAAATAAATTGATTAAGATCTGTTTGTAAGTCAGACTGGCAGGAAGCCACAAAGTTTGACTTCGCCCGCATACATAAGTACTCCTTAGTTAGACAGAACTTTGGGCAGATCGTTAATAAATAATGTAAACAACAGAGGACCCAAATGGCTCCCTGCCGTTACGAGAGTAACCCTGAGAACATTAGGTAAAGAATTTTTAAAGAGGACCTTTTGCGTTCTGCCATTCAGATAACTTGAGATCCAACTAAGAAGATCAACCGGAAATCCCATTAGATCGAGTTTCCGAACAAGAAGAGAATGGTTGACAGAATAAATGCTTTACTGAAATCAGTATAGATTACGTCTGTCTGAAAGCCCTTATGGAAGCCCTTAACTAAGAAGGAAGTGAACTCTAAAAGATTGGTTGTCGTTGATCTACGCTTTAAAAATCCATGCTGACATAGAGAAATAATTGAACTGCAAAGGGGCTGCAAATGTGGAGTAATGATGTTCTCGAAATGTTTTGGAATGGCCGAAAACTTAGAGATTCTTCTATAGTTCCTGGCATCCGATATGTTACCTTATTTGTTGAGAGGAATAACAAATGATTCCTTCCAAATAAGGGGAAAGTGGGAGGTTTCTAGGGACAAGGTGAACAATTTCAGAAGGGGATTGCACAGGGCGTCGGCACAATTGATGGGCATGATGTAGGAATAAGTCTGGTTAGAGTCAGTGGAAGTTGAGTAAGTGGTTTGAAAAAACTACGCAAACAGATCGGCAATAGACCGATCGTTATTTACGGTTGTATTTTCAAACGAAAGCGAGGAAGGATGCGTAATGGGCTTACGTGTAGTGTTAACAAAATTATAAAACTGTTTTGGGTCCTGAGAGATCTGGACCCTACAACGAGTCAAATAATTCTTGTAACATTGCGCGTTCAACACGGTAAATCTTGACCGAGCCGATAAATAAAGGGATAGGGCAGAGTTAGAACCGGTATATTTATATTTAGTATACAGCCTAGATTTTTTGTTTTTAAGATGACTCAAGTCTTTAGTAAACCAAGGAGGCTTATTCGATGTTAAAGAATAGTATAACGGAACACATTCAGTATAAAAGGAATGTATAACACTGTAAAAAATATCCACGGCTACTGACATGTCAGTGCACATGTATAAATCGGACCAATTAAAATCTGATATAAAGTTATTCAGCCGTTCGAAGTCCGTCTTGCGAAAACAAAGGACTTTCTTGGCTGGACAGTCAGATATGTTCTGTAAGTCAGTCCCAATGTCGAGAGTCACGTCGAAAGTAGGATGATAGGGATCTTCGGGTGGCGCCCCCTGGCTAAACTGACTCTTGCCGGATCTGAGACAAAACAGAGAGCAACCAAGCGCTCTTGGGAATTTCGTACATGGTTGACTTGAGACAGCAAAATGTCGAGCAAGCCAGCAATAAAATCATGCTGTGTGGAGGTGAAAAGTATATTAGTGGAATTATTTGAGGACCGAAAGTCGTTTGGAAACCATCTGCATAGCGGAAAGATGGTTCCAATAAATAGGAAGTTTGGACAAAAGAGGAATGTAGGAACAGGTAACGAAAATAGAGCTACCACTGACGTTTAGCTTCACACAGAGGAATTCAAAATCGAACTCCTCTAAGATTATTAATTCCGACGCGAGAGTGGAGTCGTCCGCTATGAGGACACCACCCCCACGTCTGATAGGCCGATCCAGCCGATATATTGTGAACACAGCTGGGAAAACTTCGGAGCTCAGAATCTCCGGCTTTAACCAGGTTTCTGTGAACACAATAACCTAGGACGCAAACGAGAGACTATCAGAATACAATTTGGGAAGCTTACTAGGTAAGCCTCTTGAATTCTGATAGGAGATAGAGAGGGAATTGCATTGCATAGTGGTCTGGTCGGGCCCGGGAAGACTTATTCCTACAGGGTCCGGTTCTTTTTCTTAGCTTTCCCTCGAAGTCTTTGACGACAACATATTCAGGCCAGAATTTGGTAGAGCATATTGTGTCAAAAAGCTCTTTAGGGACATTTATTTTAAAAGATGAAATATCCCTAGCATAAGAAAAATTTGAATTTTTCCACCTCTATTTTTATGTTTTCGCCTTGGATAAAGGCAATGACATCTTCTAATGTCTGAGTAGGGGAGAGCAGGGAACAATATATACTGGAGCACCAAAAGAAATTGAAGGGGGGGTTTTTTTAAATATTATTAATTAAAATAATTAGTGATGCTTCTTCTTAACCTGATTTGTATCTTTTTGCAGCATCTGCACCAATCGCTTATACAAGTTTCGGGAACGCGGAGGACAAGGGACGGAGAAACCACGGTAAGATGAAAATGAAAATGGTCACCGCAGGTTAGACCGCCCAGGTGACCGTGCACTAGAAATTCTCCGCCTGTTTACGGCAAAGCTCTCGAGGAATGGACTCACCGGCCTATTTTCTCCAATTTAGGAAAAGTCCTGGCTTTGACCCGTGGATGACTACTTGATTTCGGAGACTCATTCAGGTGGCGGGTTATCAGTGCTCGGATCGATACCGGATGCCTGCGGCGGGACGCTGCTGGATGCAGCTCACTACGAAAATTGAAATAAAAGGGTGCCGTGGCTAGTGACTCCTTCACTGCCACGCTGTAAAAAAAACACCATATTTATTTTCTGTTTTAATTTTTGGCCGTTTCACACTCACGCTTTCTATATTCTTTTGAGTTCTTTCTCGTATTCGTTCCTCCTACTGCATTTTCCCTGCCTGCTAAGGCCTCCCTATATGGGCTCGGTCGGTTGCCTGAGTTCCAACTTTAAGAAACCATTTTTTGACGCTCAGGGCAACGGTCTCGTTCAAGGGCAACATCCCTTTCTCTTAAAGCTAGCCGAGATCTAGGGGGCGCCACTGTTCCCATTTTCCTGGTTCGCTCTTGACTCCCTCACCTCTAACTCTGAAAATGCAACACCACCAAAGATTTAGAACTGCTTCCCGAAGTCACTGAAGACGAATTTCCGGCGATACACCTCTTGACCTAACTTTGCGGCGAACACTATGGCCTTCTGATCGTACGAGGTCTCCAGGCTCTTGCGTATCTTCTCCTGATCCACTCGGAGTTTGTCAGCCGCGGTCATCCCAGCCATCTCGACTGCAGCTTTCTCGCTACCTTATAGCTGGAACAATGCAGGAACATGTGATGTCCGAACAGCGTGAAGAACGGCGTTTCGCCCGTATTTGAATGGACTGCGTTCCGGATGGCCACTACAATTTCCGGAAGGTAATTGATCCCCCTCAGGAACCCACGGATGGCTGCCAGGACGCTACGGTTCACCCGTTCAGCTGCGTTGCTCCGCGGAGAATAGATCGGCGTCTTCAGATGCCGGACTCTAAAGCTCTCCAATGACGTGAATTACCGTCCATTCTCCCAGTGCACGATTTCGGCCACCCCAAACTTGTAGATTACCTCGTTGATGAGGAAATCTACGACGTTTGAGGCGGTTGCTTTCCACGATGAAGATCCATGCATTCCCCTTCTTGGACCTGGGAAACTTGCCAAGGAAATCGATGTACAGCTTTATAATGAACTGTATGTTTACATATATTGTATATAGTAGTAGGGTTGTTGCTTGTTTTCGGTTACAGCCTCGGCTGGAGAGGGAATCGGGTTTTCGTGCACTATGCTGCGCCCTGCGCTCAGCTCATATAAAAATATATGACTGAAACTACTCTAATCCAAATAAGAAAGAAACACAAAAAAATTGTGAATTTAGCGAATTCGCCAAAACGGAGTAAACAATAGCAGAGAATTGACCGCGTTGTCTTGGGAGTGATCGAGATGGTAGTGATCACTTGTTCCTCTATACCCTCCCGACCTTTGGAAATGTGTGGAACCTGGTGTACATTCGGCCTAAATTAAATCAATTCACCGCATTAATCTTGATATTTCATTGGCATTATGTAATAGTAAAAATTATTATTTATTTACAAAATCATTTTATACGTTTTAATATTATTATGTTATCGTTCTAGCTTTTACTTTAGGTGAATTTCGTTCAAAACAAAATTTTTAAATATCGATCATAATATCCTTCCTAAGAATTTCCAACTTTTACTCTAGAAATATTACTTTTAACCGTACTATTTACCTAATTTATTTATTTATTTATTTATTACCGCATTTTTGTCGCCGAGAAGGTTGTTGGGCCCAATGAACTGCTACATGGCTATAAATCATGGGTTAATTAAGTATGTATGTATATGTGCGTATGTGTATGAATGTAGGTGTATGTATGTAGAAAATTTTTTTGATATTATTTAAGTAGTATTCATTAAGTAAAGGGTATTTGTAGTCATTGCTAGAGTAGAGTCAGAGTACTAGTTATATTTAAAGGCTGTGACGCGTACCGCGGACAACAATAATCATAACCCTCACCAGTTCAAATTCGAACAACGTACGCGCGCGCTCCCAAACGAGCCAGGGGTCACTCTAAATCAGAGCCCTGGCCACACTAAGTCGGGCAAATCAACAGCCAGGGCGGGCACACTAGACCCGGCCATGCCCTATATAAAGCGGGAGGCTGGCCTCAGGAAATTCATTCAGTGGTCGGCGTCGACCAAGGTGGAAGTCACCAGCCATCAGCGACTAGGCAGCAGGATCAGGATCTCTAAGCGGTAAATATACAGGATCAGGATAGTAAGTGTGCATCTCCCTATTTACTTATTTTGCTGTCAGGGTCCTACAATAACAATTCTCTCTGTGCTGACTTCAGGATCCTACAATAACAATTCGCTCTGTGCTGACTTTAGGGTCCAACAACAATTCTCTTTGCGCTGACTTTAGGGTCCAACAACAATTCTCTCTGCGCTGACTTTTGGGTCCAACAACAATTCTCCCTGTGCTGACTTTAGGGTTCAACAACAATTCTCTCTGCGCTGACCCTAAGGTCCAAGAACAATTCTCTCTACGCTGACTTTAGGGTCCAACAACAATTCTCTTTAAGCTGACTTTAGGGTCCAACAACAATTCCCCCTGTGCTGACTTTAGGGTCCAACAACAATTATTTTCTCTGAGCTGAGTTTAAGGTCCAACAACAACACTCCTCTCTGTGCTGACTTTAGGGTCCAACGCCAACAACCATCTCCCGCTCCTTCGTATCGCTGACTTGAGGGTCCGTTACCTACCGATCCCATTCCCCTAATCAGTGGCTTCCGAGTCCACACCCCACCGTCACATATTTACAGGCGCGCCACTCCGCCCACGTCACCCGACGCGAGAAGTACCCCACAATCGGAGGACCCAGACGCGAGAGGCCCACGGACCCAAAACACCAGCCGCGAGAAGCCTGACGCGAAAAGCCCGACGCGAGAAGCCCGACGCGACCGGACCGAGCCAGTCACGCCGCAGCCGTACCAGACCATATCGTACCCTACTATACTATACCATACCGATACGTGTCGAAATAGGATAAATAAAAATCTGTATAAGCCGAATTAAGGTCGAACTCTGCGCGTTAGCACTGGGACTCGGATCGGTAATTCCACAACAGCACCACTGTCCTGAAATAAATAAATATCCTGGATAACCCTGGCCGGCCCTGGCTACCCGAGGCACGACTGAACGTCACAAGGCAATCAATCATAATTTATAAGCTAATCTTCAATTTCAATATTCCTCGCCAATTATTGTTCAACTATTCTTCTTCAAATCTTGTTCAATTATTGTTCTTGTTAAATTCTTGTTCAATTATTCTCTTACAATTACTTTCAGTCTCCCTTACTAATTAGTTCCTTCAATTTCCTTCATCCATTCTTTTTGCTTCAATTTCAGTTTCTTTTCATTACGAAAACAGAATATTATTTTCCTCTTAAATTAATTTTAATATGTTTATATATTTTATCTTATTTCTAAGGCATGTCTAGAATTACGTTTAAGCTAAGATTTAGCAAAAATATGCTGATTTTAAAGTTTATTTTTTTCTTATATGACTCCGGCCGTAGGCAGCAGCAACATCCCTTGGTTTGATTCGTTTTAATTAATATCTCTCTCTCTCTTGGTTTCTTAGTCGGAGTCCATGAGGCACCCTATATCAGCGGCATATTTGTACTCACGGCGATTTTTCTCTCCTTCTCTGTCTTCTTTATCTGCTTACTCCACGTGTTCTGGCTTCCTCTTCCTTGTCTCTTTCGTCTATAATTCGCAGATCAGGCCTTCGCGCCAGTTACGTGTGTTCACAGAAAAGAACTCTTGCCAGCTTTTCACTTTTCAGTGTTCCTATTTACCTGAGTTTGCAAATACACTGTCACTTCGTAAGCTTTAGGAATCGAAGAGGGGTGCTTTTGGCGCACTTACGCACACTCACACACTCGAAATATGTCTCCACTATCTTGTTTTGCTGGCCATATTTTTATAAGTTTTGACACTTTTTGATTCACTTTAGTTGGCCGATTACTGTTTTTGAAAGACTGCACGTGTTTTTCTTTTCTTCACTTTTGCCTGAACTTTTCAGAAGACGCGCCTGCGGTCTCAGAGTAGGAAAATCAGAATGATCGCGTGTTCGCTGTACTGTTTGCAAATGCGTCGAGCCAAGCGAGCTTTAACGGGACCTTTCCAGGCTATGAGCGCGACGACTAAAGTGCGAAAGGGACAACTAGGACTTATAGCTTCTGTCTCACAGAGTTGTTACGAGCTTTCTATTAACCCTAGTATGCCGAAAGTGGTCTCGTCTGGGTCTTTACAGATGATAACAATTTTTGTTTAATTATTTAATTCTTTATTTGCTGGTACACTGGCCTCTACAACCACAGATTATGTTCCCAAGTTTTCAACAGGAATCGTAATCTGTCTGTATATCTTTGGCGTAATATACGCCCATTTTCTTTCCATTTTCACCAGATAACTCATAATATGCTGGACTAAGTTTTCTAGCTATGGTTGCGGTTACGAACACTTTAGCTAGTTTATGGCTGAATTGTTTGCTAGCGTTGCTTTGAGAAAAGTTTCGAACATAAACCAACTTGAAATTGGATTTGTCTACTTCTCAAGTTATGTATTTTAGCGTTAGCTTCGTGAGATTTGGCAGTGTTCAGCTGTGCTGTGTATCTAGCCATTTGTAACGCATTGGGATACATCATTCTAGCATCATCTGAAATCAAATTAAGTTTCCTAGGCAGTTCGTAGTCCTTGCCATTCAGGATCATGTTTTGATTGAATATCGGGTTAGAAACGATTCAAAGAATCCTGACCGAAATTGAGATCCATTGTCAGTTAAAATTGACTCTGGTACTCCAAATGTAAACAAAATAGAATTCTCCAGGTATTCACATATCTTGGCAGATGTAAATTTTTCGAAGAGCCAGAGGAAATGGAACTTAGTGAATTGATCCACTATGATCAACAATCCTATATTACCTGATTTCGAACTAGGGTATGGACCTAACAAATTCATACACAGTCGTTGGAATGGTCTCTCTGTGTGCCTAGGTATTCCCATCGGAGGTCGAAGAACTATATTCGGACTCTTAGTTTGCTTACAGGTCGAACAGGCATTTACATACTCTCGAATTTGTATAAGCATTTTTGGCCAATAACAGATACCTTTTAAGCTTTTCAATCATTTTTTCTGTGCCACAATGCGATGCGCTTGGAGGATCATGAGCTTGTTGAAGAACACTTTCGGTTAATTTGGAAGGGACCCACAGTTTCCACAAACTATCATCAGACTCCGTTTCGTTAGTGACAGATTCTGTTCTTTTATAGACATATCCGTCTGTCACTTTTAGATCAGGGAGTTTTTCTTGATTTGCACAAATGCGATCAATCAGGTCAAATTACTCAAACGAGCGAAACTCTTCCGATTCCAAATCGATAATCGGACCTAATTCTTCGAATTCCTCTACTGACTCGTTCTGTCTTGAAAGCGTGTCAGCAATGACTTTTTGAGAACCCTTGCGGTGTTCTATGCGAAAATCAAAACCTTGCAATTGAATAGCCCATCGGCCAAGTCTTCCTGACAAATCTTTTTGACGCATGAGCCACTGAAGTGCTGCATGGTCCGTAATTACCAAGAAGTCTTGACCCTCGATGTACGCACGAAACTTCTTTATTCCCTTTATAACAGCCAAACATTCCAGTTGTTTCACTGTTGTTGGGAGTGGAAACTCATTGTATTTTATTTCTCTCATGCAGAACTTAGATTTTCCTACATTAATGGTTATATTGACCTTCCGTAAATCGAGTTCTATTTCTGGCAAAAGAACCAAGTGCGAATCAAAATCATCGGAAAGGACTAATAAGTCATCAAGATATACAAAAACTTGGTTGCGAAGATGGGCTGGTATGACATGATCCATTAGACCACATAATATCTGTGGTGCGTTAGTTAGACCAAATGGCATGACCTTGTTTGGTAAAGAGGACGGTTAGGAACAGTAAATGCTGTATACTGACGCGACTTCTTATCTAACATTATTTGCCAAAAAGCATGTTTCATGTCGAGACCGGTTATAAAACGTCCAGGAGGCAAGCGACTCAGGAGCCCGTCAATTTGCGGTAATGGGTACGCGTCCTTCCTGGTATGTTTATTGACTTCGCGAGAGTCCAAACATAACCTAACCTTGCTTCCCTTTTGCACAATCACGCAATTGCTGCTCCAAGAACTGCTCGACGGATCTATTATATCAGGAGCTAACATATTGTCTATCTCGGCGAACATAACTTTCTCCCATACAGGCGAGATCGGCCAGTGCCTTTGCTTAACAGCCTTAGCATCGCCGACGTCCATCAAGTGAATAATGAGGTCTGTTCGCCCCAAGCCATCTTTTTCATAAGAGGGAAAAACGGCTTTTAGCGTACGTTGTTCGCTAATGTAAAGGTTGTGTAACTTTTGTGATTCCATATCTTCAACTGCAGGACCACAATCTAGCTCACTGTTGCTTTCCTCAAGCTTATCCGGAAGTTTAAATTTTCTAAAGAAGTCTATTCGCAGATAAACTTCTTGACTTAAGTCGGGTATAATGAAAAAGTCTATGTTTTCGGTAATATTTCGATATGTCAAAGTGCATGTTAAGATGGCTTTTACAGGACAAAGGTTGCCACTAGCGGTCTTAATTTTCCCGGAACACTTACGAACCTGTGGGTGACTCAAGAGCGATCGAGCTGCAGCATGACCTACGCAACTAACGGTGGCTCCTGAGTCTAACAAAGCGTTTTATTCTATTTCGTTGATGACAACGGAAGTGTAGAGGCGATTATCTTCCTTCCTCTGTAATGAAGAAATCAAAAGCCTACGAGTGGAAACTATATTCTTCCAGAAGTTTCGTAGACGAAGAGTGGATCTTCTAGGTTTAACTACTTTAATTATGGTGCTTATATTTCCAAATATCTTATTTCTAGTTTTCATGTAATTAGACAATCTTTCATGAAAAGGTAAAAACGAGGTGTTTACGTTTTTCGATTCGTGTCCGACTTCCTTAAAAGTTTCTTCCAACAGGAATGTCGGCGTCGGCTGGTGTTCGGATGTGTCTTTTGTAGACTGGTCGACACATCCTTCAATCGGTTTTCCGATGGATTACATTTCAGGCAATTCGGCTTAAGATATTCTTGGTGCCACACCCATAGCAAAATATGGTATTAACATTAAAACAATCGTCACAACTGTGACCTACTTTATCACAGTTCCAAGTCATTTTAAAACGATTGATGGCCGATACTATTGGTTGTGAATCTCCGATATTATCTGGTTCCTGGCTAACTTCAGAAATATTACGTCGATATGCGAATGAGGTTTTAGTTTAATTATTTCGAACTTCATTATAGAATTTTTCGTGCTTCTTAACTTCTGCCTACAATTTCTTAACTGAGACTATGTTTAAGTCAAGTAACTTAAGTCGAAGGGAACTTTTCGAATTATCTACCTCCAGCCTAACCAAGTCAGGTTCGGGTAAAGATCTTACTTATCGATTTACTAGTTCTTCCATGCTAACTTGATATGAATCGAATGATTCATTCTCTCCTTGTTTATGTTTCGAAATTCTTTTCCATAAGTCAACATCATCGTCTGCATTATCCCTAAAAGCAAAACAGAAGGTTTCCCAAGTGAATTCCTCATGCTTTCTTAGAAATTGCCATAACCAATCACTTGCCCTTCCAGATAACAATAAATGCAAATCGCATACTAGTTGAAAATCGTTACCTACAGTTCGAGCTGTCAATGATCGAACTCGGTAAATAAATTCTGCGGCCGATGGAGATTCCTTGCTTCCATCGAATTTAAGTTACCATCGTGAATAACTTGTCCAACCTTATTAGAAAAAATACTAACTGACGATCTCTGTGTAGAGTTTCTTAATTCATTTTCCTGTAATTCTGTGATAACCTGATCATTAGGTGAGTGTCGAAGCCTTGCACCGGTCTCAGCGCTACTGGCTTGCATCCCCATTTGACTTTGCTGGATATGCAGGGTCGCAATAATGTGTTCTGTATGCTTCTCTAACAGTGTTATTTGTTGGGATCCTCCGACTGATTAAATAACGTTAATAATTTCCTGTTTATCCATGCCATTTGATGGTTCTTGTATACGTTTAAATATTGATAAGGGTTCAACTCCATTTCTTTGCATGGATCTAGAAGTTACGCCTTATAATACAAGTTATTACCTCGCCCTCGGCCTCTTCCTCGTCTTGGCTCAGTTCCTTCTAATGAAAGACGTTCTCCATTTGAATCACCTGCCTCAGAATGTACATTTCCTACAACTGCACGTTCAAACTGTTCTGCATTAGCCAATTCGGTCTGCAGTACATAGTTCTGTAGTACAAAGAGCGCGACAAGTAGGACAAGCTGGAGAGCTTTTTAGGTAATTTGTCAAGCAAGCATGGTGAAAGGAATGTTTTCACGGGGTTGTTGCAACCAAATGGCATTTATAGAGCCTTTCATGACAAATTCGACAGTATTCCGGATTATTTCGAATATTTCCAATACTATTATGGTTGCTTTCCATATTGTTGATCTTATTATCTTTTCTGGTTTATAAAATCAGTCTTATTACATCTGTCCATTCCATAAATGCCAGTTTCCATACCAAGATACACTCATTCACTTTAATCGCTACTCAAAATGATATAGATTACGGTGCTTTATTGAGTTATATTAGTCGAATCTCAAAAATGATCTTTAAGACCGTATGTTCCAGGTATGAGGCAATAAGCATATAAATACTTGTTACTTATCCTGATCTGGCGAGGTCAATCAATCCAAATTATCACATTGCAATTGCTCATTTTATCACTCAGATACTTGAAATAACAGAAAAAAAAATCGGATAAAATCGCGTAGTCTTCATGGGTAGTTCTCCCCATGTTTTATTTTAAGTGAGAACTCCTATTCCACAAGCTGACTACCGATTTGTAATCTCGTAACAAAAAAATCTGTACTCTTGAAGAGAGCTATTACCAGAGCTAATACGTGGATCATCCATTGACTTTAAGCTGTATGATCTCGCGATCATTAAAGCAGGATTTAGGCCAGAAGTTAGATGTTAGACTTAACCAAGTTCTTGACGGCAATCGCACGTCCTTCACAATTTCGGTGGCCCCACGTTGGGCGCCACTTTTTCGTATGTATATTGTATGTAGTAGTAGGACTGTTGCTGGTTTTCGGTTACAGCCTCAGCTGGAGGGGGAATCGGGGTTTCGTGCACTGCTGCGCCCTGAGCTCAGCTCGCCGGTATTGGGGTCGGCGTTTTCCTATCCCTATAATCTCCGCTCCCACCATTCATATAAAAAGATAAGTGCACTAGACTGAAACTACTCTAATCCAAATCAGAAAGAAACACAAAAAAAAGAAGTAAATTTAGCGAATTCCCCAAAACGGAGTAAACAATAACAGAGAATTAGGTGACCGCGTTGTGTTGGGAGTGATCGATATGGTAGTGATCACTTGTTCCTCTATACCCTCCCGACCTTTGGAAATGTGTGGAACCTAGTGTACATTCGGCCTAAATTAAATCAATTCACCGCATTAATCTTCATATTTCATTGACATTATGTAATAGGACAAATTATTATTTATTTACAAAATCATTTTGTACGTTTTAATATTACTATAGCTAACATAAGCCAAAGATATTCATATTAATCTTATTTCGTTCCCTGGGCCTAATTTATAGACTATTAATTGTCTTTGTCTCTTAGTTTTTACATTGTTTGTTTTTATTTATTATGTTATCGTTTTAGCTTTTACTTTATGTGCATTTCGTTCAAAACAAAATTTTTAAATATCGATCATAATATCCTTTCTAAAAAATTCCAACTTTTATTTATTTAACAAATTTAAATCTAGTATATAATACTAAACCTAATAAATATATTGAGTACTAGCGGGGGCCTTCGACTCGAAACTTTTGGGTTATTACTTATTTAATAAGATTAGCTTTTTGGACAAATTTGTCAATTTTTTGGATATTTTCAAATGAGGGGTTATTTAAACAATTTGAGGGACTGTGTGTACCAAATAATAGAGATATAATTGTGTGCAATCGACTGCAGGCGTCCAGAATGTGGTCGACGGTGAGCTCGTCCCCGCATAGTTGGCATGTTGGTCGCGCCGTTCCCGTCAGTATGTGTTGATGTGTGGATTGGGTGTGCCCGATGCGTAGGCGGATGAAGGTCACGCATTCCGGTTCATCTACGTTTGGTGGTGGCTTGAGCATGTTGCAATTTGGGTTTATAATCTGGTACCTGTGCATGAAGAGTGCCCATTCGTACAGTTCCTTTTCTTTGAGGTATAGCTGAATTCGTCTTTGTATATCCTTACAGTTTAACGGAGTGAAAAGGATTGTTGGTGTATGTCTCATCTCTTGGGCGGCTTTGTCAGCGAACTCATTTCCTTGGATTCCTTGATGACTGGGAACCCAGAGTAAAGTGACTTTTGTTGGATGAGAAATTAGAATGTGTCTAATTTCTTGTGTTGTGGGGTCATGGTTATTCCAGTTTCGTATAGCGGAAAGAGAGGAGAGGCTGTCTGTGCAGATAACGGATTTTCCGGCGTTTCTGGAGGCGAATTGGCACGCTTTGAGAATGGCGAAGGCTTCAGCTGTGAAAATTGAGTTGTACGACGGGAGCCTCCCTCCTGCAATTATTTTGCGGCTGCCGTCAATGACCGCAAACGTGGTTGAGTCGGTGACTTTAGACCCATCGGTGTAAATCCAGGTTTTCTCACCAAGATCTTCTTGTGCACTCAAAAAACGTTTTTGATATTCTAAACGGCAGGTGTCCTTTTTAGCAGCATTGTAGATCTGGAGGTTTATATTTGGCTTTTTGGAAACCCGGTGTGCTGGCGATTTGAAGGATCTCCTGGGCTTGGGCAGGGGGAGGTCAAGTAGCATGATGTAGTCGGCGCAACGTCTTAAAGCTGATATGCATTTGTATTTTCGCTTTTGCTTGAAAATTGTGGAATAATCTTTCCACAAAAGAAGGTTGTCTGTTGAATGCAGCTTGGGAATGAGCTGCATGGTCATTCCTTCTCTCCGAGAAAGAATGCTCGGTAGGCCAGACTCGGCTAATATGCATGCGGTGGGAGAGGTGGGAAAGGCGTTTATAGCACGTCGGATTGCGCCATGGTATGGAGCCTGCAGCTTACTTAGGTGGGATTCAGCACACCAGCCGGAAACTGGAAGTCCACAATCAATTTTAGATAGCATCAGGGCCCGAGTAATTCCTATAAGTGTGCTAGTATGAATCCTTGAGTAATTAGATGATAAAAATTTTATAATATTAAATCTAATCTCGAGTTGTTTCCTTAATTTAATACAACGTTCATTGAAGAGAAGTTTCGTGTCGAAGGTTATGCCCAAAATGGTTAAACTGTATACACTTTCTATTTTTTTGTTTTTGAAATCTATGTCGGGGAGGCAACATCTGTGTTTGCGACAGAGAAGCCCCCGAAACGGCTCCCCAGGAATCTATATCGCTTAAAAATATCTACAAATTTATTTTTAACTGTATTTACATTTTTTAGTTTTGTGAAAAGGATAGCGTCATCTGCATATATAGAAACAGACATAAAGATATACAGTCTTTTTATGATACAATTAATTTTATTAAAAGCTATTATAAAAAGCACTACTGAGAGTGGGGAGCCTTGTGGTAGAGGCTGTGGGTGTTGGAGGTGTAGTTGTTGACCTGAACTCGTAAAGATCGATTGGTCATGAAGGCTTTTATAAGGTTATAAAGCCTCGGACCAACGCCCCAGCGCTCAATCTGACAAAGCACGGCATGAATCCCCACGCGATCGAAGGCCCTTTCAAAATCCAATATGGAAACATGATTTTTTGATGAAAGAGCATTCAACGCGAAGTGTTAAATACGCAACAAGGCGTCCATAGTACTATGTTTTCGTTTAAATGCAACTTGGTTTTGTGAGATAAGGTTGTTGCGGGTTATGTACCACATAAGTCTACGGGCTATAATTTTTTCAATGGTTTTTCCTAAACAGGATAGGAGGGAGATGGGGCGGAAGCTATTAATATCGGCATTAGGTTTGTTGGGTTTGGGTATTGGGATAACATTGGCTGATCTCCAAGTGTGTGGGTATATTCCGGAGTCAAACATTTGATTGTATATGTCTAAAAGTTTAAGTTTGAGGGATTGTGGCATCTCTTTTAGCAAAGGATAGGATATCCTGTCTGCACCAGGAGTTTTGCCCTTTGCCATTGTCAATGTAATTTCGATTTCAGCTAGGGTGAAATTTGCATCTAAACTAATGCTATGCGTTGACAGTGTAGTGGGATTGTAGGATCGGGATAAATAGGCTTCTGTGTGCTGAACATATTGGGCTGAAAAGTTACTATTTGCAGAATAGTTTGACCAGAGATGTCCGAACTTTTCGGCAATCCTCTGAGCACCTGTTAAGGTACCTGATTCGCATGTTAAAAATCGAAATGGTAGTGGTGGCACACCAGCCAGCCTCTTAACGTTAGACCAAATTTGTTTGACTGAGGATAGGGGGGATATCCTGGATGTAAAGTTTTCCAGACACTCCCGTTTAGCTGAAAGAATTTTTTTTTTTTGAAAACTGCGTTTGCTTTTTTATAATTCAACAGGTTGGTATCAGACATTCTGGCCTTGTAAATCGCGAACAACTGTTGCTTTTCATTTCTTAGTTTTTGAAGAGTGTTATTCCAACAAGGAACTACTGCTTTACGCACGACTCTTTTGGTTTGTGGTATACTACAGTTAGCCGCAGTCCTGATCCCTTTTGTAATTTGTGCAACTTGGTGGCTTAAATAACCTGTCTTCCAATTCCCAGCTGTTTGCTCGCACTTTATTTTGTATGCGTCCCAATTAGCTAAATCTAACTTATATTTTGGTAGTGGTAGAGTAGTGTCACAATTTAGATTTATTGAAAAGGCAATGGAGATGGGAAGTGGTCACTTCCATGAAGATTCGCCAAGATTGCCCAGCTGCACCTATGCGCTATTTGTGGCGTGATCAATGAGAGGTCTATGGGAGAGAGGTGTGTGGGAGATCCATTGTTAAGGACTATAAGACCTAGTTCCGCTATTAAAGACTCAATTTTTCTACCTCTTGTGTTGTGGGGACCCCCAAAGAGGACTCCACGAGTTAAGGTCCCCTAGCACTATGTACGGCTGCCGTACGCTTTTCAAGCTGTCAGATAGATCGGCTGTTGTAAAACCTTGATTAGGAGGAATGTAAACATTGATTATCTAAAAGGCAAAGCTTAAATTTACCTCCAAAACAGAGCACAGTATGTTGGAGTTAATGATGCGATGAGTGTGAGGAATGTTCTGTTTAATAAGGACACCGATTCCTTCCACCGATGTTGTGTGGTAAATTGTGGAAATATCCGATATAGGCCTTGGGGCATATACAATTTTTGAAGTTAAATGGCATGTTTGTTTCTTGCAAACATAATATGTCGGGTGATTGTTCATTTATTAGAAGTCTTAGTTAATTGTAATTGTTAAAAATTAAAAATTAAAAATATAAATAGTAGTTTTTTTTTGTAATGGAATGAAATCAATGAAAAGACTGGACTAGTCAAGTGCTTCCATTGGTGAGTCTGAGTCGAATGAGAGGTTTGAGCAAGGGTCGCTAGCTTAGATTGTTTCGTTTGGGCTGAGATTCTGGTACAATAATTTGGTTTGCTTCTTTGATGAGAGCTTTAATTGCTAAAGAGCGTGGAAGATCAGTTGAGTAGGTAAATGACTTCGGGTCTTGTTTGTCGGGTACGGTGGTCAGTGATGCGGGCTTTAAATTTGATAGCGAAGTGGATGGTATGTTGGTAGAAGAGGTCGTGTTGATAACATTGTCGGACTTGGGAGTTTTGGTGTTTCTGTCGTTTTGCGTTGTTTTTGTGTTCGGGATTTTGTCGGCCGTAGAAGGCGTGTTTGCAGAGTTAGAGATAGAAGCGAAGGTAGTTGATGTGTTGTTCGTATTTTTTTGTTGTTGCTGTAAAATTAAGCGGACTTCACGGAAGCTAAATTTTTTTGTGGTTTTTATGCAGAGCAGATCTCTCTGTTCTTGGTATTTCGGGCATGTTGGAGACGAAGCCGGGTGATCGCCACTGCAGTTGGCGCAATACATACGAGTGCATGACACTGGAAGGTGTGGAGAGAGATTACAAGAAACGCATTATGCTGTGAAAAATATGAAAATATGAAAATATTCCCTAACCTTTAAGGTATGCCAAGAGATGTCGAGCTTGCTTGGTAAATTGTAGGAGTCAAAGGTGACAAGAATTTTACCGAAGGGTTTTGCTTAGCCTCCAATTATTTTGGAAAATTTATAAATGCTGTGCACATTTTGCGATTTAAGTTCTTCAACAATTTCTGTTTCGGGAACATAAATAAGGCAAGGGGCATAGATGGTGCCATTAACAAAGTTTAGCGATTGGTGTAGTTTGCATTCAACATCGACAATACCGGGCAAAGAGGTAACCTTGGTGAATTTATCGGCGACTTCTCTGGAGTTAACTAGAATGAGTAGATTTCCATCGCGCAGAGGAGAAGTCTTGGAGATTTCTTTGCTTACATGCTTGATAGCACGGTGAACTGCAAAGCAGGAGAACTCTGATAGTGGTTTGGATGATTACGATGCGACGACGATAAATCGTGGGTTTTTCTGCTGGGCTGAAGGAAGTTCTGGGAAATCCTCTGTGAGTTTTTGATAAAGTAAGGGGTATTTGTAGTCATTGCTAGAGTAGAGTCAGAGTACTAGTTATATTTAAAGGCATAAAGGCATCAATCATAATTTATAAGCTAATCTTCAATTTCAATATTCTTCTTCAATTACACAGGCCGACAAAATGTTGACCCAGAAACCAGTATATACTTTTCCGAAGGTTTTCGGTGCGCTGAATCCGAATTCGAGGTCGAAATATTTGAATTGGCTATGGTTTCCGAGATATCCAAACCTAAAAGTGCAAATACATCGTTTTTTGCCTGTATTTGAAGTTATGTAGCATCGAATTTGTTCTTTTACTGAAAATACTAAAAAAGCCATCTTAAAGTATTACCATTGCCCGTTCAAATGCTGTTGAGTTTAATTAAATATCTCTTTTTTTCACTGAGATATCGTACTTCGAAATTTTCATGTTAATGAATTTATGTTAATGAATAAAAAAAAAAAAATTATGGATAGGCCCTATGAAGCAAACATTTTTCTACAGAGGCGCAAAACTAAGTGAATATAGGATCTAGTATTTCTACTCGGTACGTGAAAATTAAGCTGACGCAACAAATCAGCACTTTCCACGTCACCGTGGATAAGGTTAAAAATGAAGGTAATGCCAAGCATGGTTCTACGGTTAGGTAAAGAAGGTAAGTTAGTTAGGAGGAGTCTACAAGAGTACGAGGGTAACCTCTGGTTTCGATCCCAGTTCAAACTACGTAAAGCGAAAAGCAAAAAGTTTTGACTCAATGCGATTACTGTGAACCCCATACTAAGGGCTCCAGACGCAAGATCCATATTCTAAGATAGGACGAACTAAAGAAATATATAGGGATTTTTTAACATAGGGGTCATTGAATTCTTTCGATCACTGTTTAATGAAACCAAGCACACCTCTGGCTTTATTCACCATGCACGAAATATGATCGATAAAGTCAAGTTTAGGGTCCAGTCGGACACCCAAATCATCCACTATAGTAATTTTTTCCAAAGAGCAGCAGTTTAGCGTGTAAGTCGTGAGCTTGGGAGCGACACAAGAGAAAATCATTAGCTTGCATTTAGAGCCGTTTGGGTTCAATAAGTTTATGCGGCACCATGTTTGGAAGTTATTGAGATCTGTTTGTAAATCAGACTGGCAGGAAGCGTCCTTATATTGCACGCAAAGTTTGACGTCGTCCACATACATAAGTACTCTGGAGTTAGTCAGAACTTTGGGCGGGTCGTTGATAAATAATGTAAACAACAGGGGACCCAAATGGCTCCCTTGCGGGACGCCAGAAGTAACCCTAAGAACATTAGATAAATAATTTTTAAAGAGAACCTTTTGCGATATGTCATTCAGATAACTTGAGATCCAACTAAGAAGATCAACCGGAAAGCCCATTAGATCGAGATTCCGAACAAGAAGAGAATAGTTAACAGAATTAAATGCTTTACTGAAATCCGTATAGATTACGTCTGTCTGAAAGCCCTTATGGAAGCCCTTATGGAAGCAAATACATCGTTTTTTGCCTGTATTTGAAGTTATGTAGCATCGAATTTGTTCTTTTACTGAAAATACTAAAAAAGCCATCTTAAAATATTACCATTGCCCGTTCAAATGCTGTTGAGTTTAATTAAATATCTCTTTTTTTCACTGAGATATCGTACTTCGAAATTTTCATGTTAATGAATTTATGTTAATGAATAAAAAAAAAAAAATTATGGATAGGCCCTATGAAGCAAACATTTTTCTACAGTGGCGCAAAACTAAGTGAATATAGGATCTAGTATTTCTACTCGGTACGTGAAAATTAAGCTGACGCAACAAATCAGCACTTTCCACGTCACCGTGGATAAGGTTAAAAATGAAGGTAATGCCAAGCATGGTTCTACGGTTAGGTAAAGAAGGTAAGTTAGTTAGGAGGAGTCTACAAGAGTACGGGGGTAACCTCTGGTTTCGATCCCAGTTCAAACCACGTAAAGCGAAAAGCAAAAAGTTTTGACTCAATGCGATTACTGTGAACCCCATACTAAGGGCTCCAGACGCAAGATCCATATTCTAAGATAGGACGAACTAAAGAAATATATAGGGATTTTTTAACATAGGGGTCATTGAATTCTTTCGATCACTGTTTAATGAAACCAAGCACACCTCTGGCTTTATTCACCATGCACGAAATATGATCGATAAAGTCAAGTTTAGGGTCCAGTCGGACACCCAAATCATCCACTATAGTAATTTTTTCCAAAGAGCAGCAGTTTAGCGTGTAAGTCGTGAGCTTGGGAGCGACACAAGAGAAAATCATTAGCTTGCATTTAGAGCCGTTTGGGTTCAATAAGTTTATGCGGCACCATGTTTGGAAGTTATTGAGATCTGTTTGTAAATCAGACTGGCAGGAAGCGTCCTTATATTGCACGCAAAGTTTGACGTCGTCCACATACATAAGTACTCTGGAGTTAGTCAGAACTTTGGGCGGGTCGTTGATAAATAATGTAAACAACAGGGGACCCAAATGGCTCCCTTGCGGGACGCCAGAAGTAACCCTAAGAACATTAGATAAATAATTTTTAAAGAGAACCTTTTGCGACATGTCATTCAGATAACTTGAGATCCAACTAAGAAGATCAACCGGAAAGCCCATTAGATCGAGATTCCGAACAAGAAGAGAATAGTTAACAGAATTAAATGCTTTACTGAAATCCGTATAGATTACGTCTGTCTGAAAGCCCTTATGGAAGCCCTTACGTTTAGTTTTAAAAAAATTTTAAAACTGTTTAGGGTCCTGAGAGATCTGGACCCTACAACGAGTCAAATATTACTTATAATACTGTGCGTTCAACACGGTAAATCTTGACCGAGCCGATAAATAAAGGGATAGGGCAGAGTTAGAACCGGTATATTTATATTTAGTATACAGCCAAGATTTTTTGTTTTTAAGATGACTCAACTCTTTAGTAAACCAAGGAGGTTAATTCGAAGTTGATAGTATAACGGATCACGTTCAGAAAAAAAAAGTGTTTATAGCACTGTAAAAATTAAAATGCACATGTATGGTAATAATAATAATAATAGTTTTCTAGAGGTTACTGCACTGCGACCACTAGGGTCTATTGTGCCCTCGTCCTAGTGAATGAGCTATAGCTCCTCGAACAGTTCAATCGATCGCAGGTATGTATGTATAAATCGGACCAATTAAAATCTGATATAAAGTTATTAGCCGTTCGAAGACAGTCTTGCCAAAATAAAGGACTTTCTTGTATTCTGTAAGTCAGTCCCAATGTCGAGAGTCACGTCGAAAGTAGGATGATAGGGATCTTCGGGTGGCGCCCCCTGGCTAAACTGACTCTTGCCGGATCTGAGACAAAACAGAGATCAAGCAAGGGCTCTAGGGAATTTCGTACATGGTTGACTTGAGAGAGCGAAATGTCGAGTAAGCCAGCAATAAAATCATGCTGTGTGGAGGTGAAAAGTATATTAGAGGAATTATTTAAAGACCAAATAGCCCCTGGGATATTAAAATCACCAAGAACAACTAAATGATCCTTATTCGAAAGTCGGTTGGAAACCATCTGGATAGCGGAAAGATGGTTCCAATAAATAGGAAGTTCGGACAAAGGAGGAATGTAGGAACAGGTAACGAAAATAGAGCTACCATTGACGTTTAGCTTCACATGGAGGAAATCAACATCAAACTCCTCGAAGATTATTAATTCCGACGCGAGAGTGGAGTCGTCCGCTATGAGCCTGGGGCCTGGGAAGAGTAACTCCTACGGGACGCCTTTTCTTTTTCTTAGCTTCAAACTCTTTGACGACAACATATTCTGGTCTGAATTTGGAACATATAGTAGTAGTTCGTTTGGAACATTTATTTTGATAGATGAAATGTCCCTGGCATAGGAAAATTTTAGTTATTATTTTAATTTATCGGCCGGTAGTCCGGGCCTGACACCCTGGGCAGACTAAATAGCGGGGTGACCCCTCAGAGCCTTGGGACCCCTAGGGGACAAAACGGATAACACCGGGGGTACTATCACTCGCGCAACACATTCGGATGCCGAATCTTTCTTGCGATCTCAAAACTCTTTGAATTGATTCTGAGGTCGAAGGCTGTGTCAAGAGAGGCTGCTGTTGGGAGTCCGCCGCTGGTTGTTAAGATCCGCCTATATGCTGCAGACCAGTTGCGGTTTTTCTGCGCCTAGGAGACTCATTCAATAGCTTATGGCAATTAAATTGAGTATCCAGCGCCAAGAGCATATCATGAGTTTTACGAAAACTCGATAATATATCCTTAAAACCGCTCTTGGTCTGCCGCATAAAAGACATCATTTCTTTTTCAACCTCGCGACAGGCCTCGCAGCAGTAACGCAGACCGATGTTTCTTCTTCCATCGCCCACCGTCCGAGCGACAACACCAATGCATTTGGCATGCACAATGTTCTCGCACAACCAACAGCCGACTGTAAGATCGTTTGCAGTAATGGCCTTTTTACAGGTCTTAGCGAAACAGACAATTGCGGACCTTATAGGGACTTACCACTGTACCTTTACGTGGTAAGAGATAAGAGTGCAGCTGCACCGAGAGAGCGGGTAAACGGCGCGACGGCGCAAACTAAACGGGGAGGCACAAAGAGGAATGCAACAAAATTCAAAGCAAACACCAGCAGCACACCTAAATTATGAAAATAATAACAATTAAATACACCAAACAGAATAGCTGCATGCACACTAAGTGAACGGGAACTTTATTTATCACAAAGTAGAAGATTTAAATAAAACCCTGGTTTTTTTAATGCAAAAATTAACACAAAACGAGAGCGCAAGAAAAAAAATACGTCCGTTCACTTAGAAGAGAGAAAGCTTTATAGGCGTGCAAAAGTACTGGCCGACACTACCTGAATTTCAGTAAGAAACTCGTGGTCAGTTTCTGCACAAAATAACACTTTTCAGTGTTCTTATTTACCTGAGTTTGCAAATACACTGTCACTTCTTCGAAGAGCGGTGCTTTTGGCCATCTTACGCACACTCACACACTCGAAATATGTCTCCACTATCTTGTTTTGCCGGCCGTATTTGTATAAGTTTTGACACTTTTTGATACACTTTAGTTGGCCGATTACTGTTTTTGAAAGACTGCACGTGGTTTTCTTTTCTTAACTTTTGCCTGTTCTTTTCAGAAGACGCGCCTGTCGTCTCACAGTAGGAAAATCAGAATGATCGCGTGTTCGCTGTACTCTTTGCAAATGCGTCGAGCCAAGCGAGCTTTAACGGGACCTTTCCAGGCTATGAGCGCGACGACTAAAGTAGAAAAGGGACAATTAGGACTTATAGCTTCTGTCTCACAGAGTTGTTACGAGCTTTCTATTTATCCTAGTATGCCGAAAGTGGTCTCATCTGGGTCTTTACAGATGATAACAATTTTAGTTTAATTATTTACTTCGTTCTTTGCTGGTACACTGGCCTCTGCAGCTTCTGGAAGGGTCACTCCGTCTGCATACGCTCACCGATCACGACCATCATGCTATGATTCGGCGTTGATGATGTGCTAAGAAACTTCTACTTTATATTCTCTTGCTTCCGGAACTCCGCCGCGGAGAGCATCCAGCACTCGGAGTCCTTTTTCTCTTCGTCGTCATCTTCCTAGTCGGCGTAGTGCTCCATCTCCCAAACGTGGATTTATTCTGACTTCTTCACGAAAAGAACGTTGTATTATTCTCCCGATGCTCCTGTGTCCAACAATCCCGTCAGGTGCTGGCTCAGGATTTTACTCTTGGCGAAGGGTCTGGGATCGTGGATGCCGCCCGTTTGACCGCCACGAGACTTCTCTCCGCCTTTCCCGACGCTGATTAAATCGGTCTCGGACTTTCTAAACCCTCCGGGAGACTTTACGCATGCCTCTTAACTGGCTTTGTCCGAAAATCCGGCTCTGAATTTTCAAATATCTCCGCATAAGCTTTTTATAGTATAAATATCTTAAATTAGAATTTATATTAACCTTACTACCTATTTGCTCAGTTTCCAACTTCTTTACAGTGCGGGATTCCTCTCTGGGCGAGTTCCTCCCGCTCTCGGATCGCCCAAATGTCCGTTTCCCGTACAATTCGGCCATCTAGGAGCGACAGTGTCGGCATTTCCTCAGTTCCTGCTCACAATCCCGGAACCTCTGCCCCATGGCTCCGCAATTCCAGCATCCACTTCATCCACTTTCCGAGGTGGGTCTTCCTCATCTGGCTCCGGTGCGAATGCTTCGCTGACCCTGTTTCTCTCCCTACTCGGGTAGCGTATCGGCGTCCGAAGCTGTTCTCCAATTCCACGCTCTCCTGCCGCAACTCGTCCACGAGGAGTATCTCCATCGCGTACAAGTTAACTGAGATACCGGACCGATCGTCCGTACTCCAGCACCGGCCAAATTGCTGACCAAGCGTTTGACCGGAAGCTCTCACATAGCCGGCAAAAGCTCTGCACATTTGCAGAGGCCGCTATGAAGCTCTTATTCTGTTAGCTTTTAAGCAGTTTGATTTCATTTACAATAAAGAGCGCACGCTCTGAAGCATACTCCGGCCTTCGCTGTATTTTGTATATATTGGTTGTCTAGCCTTAAGGGCAGGCAATAACGGAGAAAGTTCTCCCATCATATACTTACCTTCCAGAACTGAGCTGCGCAGCGAATCGCCTGCGCACCTCTAGCAGAGAATATCTCCGCTCCTCTTCCCCGACCGAGAAGCCGGTCACAGCAGAGACAGAAGTCACCACCCCTCTCCCATTGGACTGCGGCGCGGGACAACTCAGGGTCAGACACTTATATTACTGGCGCCCAACTAAGGAAACCCACAACAAAACACACACAAAACACACAGATTATGTAAGTGAGCGCCTATCTCCAAACCCCAGCTGCATTTAAATAAAGTTCTAAAATATTTGTGCGGGTTACACTAAATACTAATCTGTATTTCCATGACAATCCTAACCTTTGTATGTGTTGTGAATTTAAGTTATATTAATGAAATTAAAGTTGAACACGGAATTTTAAATTTTGATTAACTGTGCGGATTAAATTATTCTTTGACACTGTCACAGATATTTATCGACCTACAATTTACATTGTGTGCATTATTTCGTTCCACTTCTGCATATGTCTGGACACTGTCGTTCCACTTGAACTTGAATTCTTTCCCCACAGCCGTCTCGGGCCCTCCTATCGTTGCCCCGACACCCGATACAGCAGCGCATGCATTGCTGTGGCAATTTTTTGCCTTTTATATATCTCTTTGTCTTTGCTGTTACGATTTGTTTGTCATTTATATATTTGTTTGGCTTAGCGGATGCAAACTCCCCGCAAGCCCCTCACCTTATCGTTGCTGAACGAACCTACGGCTCCGCTCAGCGAGCCCTCGGCCAATGTTATTAAACGCCGACTCAGCCCCCGCGCCCCCTCGCCGTACTAGTGCTCCCTATGGGCAAGACGATTTGAATGTTTATATACTCAGCTCCTCATGAGCAATTCATTCCTACAGTATAGGAATTCTAAACCACTCGCTAGCGACTCAGAGTCAGAAAGCGACGATTCCACAGAAAACTCTGTGCATAAAAACACCCCAGTTAACGCATTTGTTGCATATAAAATGTCGCTCGAAACGGAACAAATTAAGACTCTCATAAAAGCTTTACAAGATCAGGCCATTGACAGTCAACGCAGGGAGAACGAATTGCGTAATATAATACAGGATCTTGCCGGCCAGGTCGCGGCTATACGGACTGCCCCGGCGCAGGCCGAAACCCCCCAGATTAAGGTTTACAAACCAGTAGTTATCACTGGACAGGTCAGTTGTAACGAAACATTGGACGCCGTCAAATGTCTCCCTGACTTTATGGGAACCCAGGAGACATACGTCTCCTGGCGGCAAGCGGCAAATGCCGCTTACCATATGTTTAGAGAATATGAAAATAGTTCGCGACACTATCAGGCGGTGGTCATCATCAGGAGCAAAATTAAAGGCCCTGCTGATGCGGTTCTTTCGTCCTTTGGGACCGTACTCAATTTCGATGCGATCATAAGTCGCCTCGATTTCACATACAGTGATAAACGCCCGATACATGTTATCGAACAGGAGCTAGGCACCCTCAGACAGGGAAGCCTAACGCTCCTTCAACATTATGACGAGGTCGAGAAAAAACTCACCTTGTTGACCAACAAAGTAACCATGTCATATGAAGCGTCGGCAGCGGCGATCCTATGTGAGAAATTCCGGGATGATGCTTTGAGAGTTTTCGTCTCGGGGCTCAGGCGCAACCTCACGGATGTGCTGTTCGCGGCAAAGCCAAAAGACATGCCGTCAGCCCTCGCTTTGGCGCAAGAGGTGGAATCCAACCACGAGAGGTATACCTTCGCAACTTCGTTTGCACAGAGCCAAGAAAATAGGGATCGCAGACAATATCTCAAAGCGCAGGAGTGCCAGCAGGCCTCCACACAAACCGGGCCGCAGGGAAGTGCCGGGAGAAACCCGCACTTTACTAAACAACATAGAGCACAGGTGCACTCCGCTCCGCGTAGCGACCGAATGGCTCGAGAGAACACGCCGGAGCCAATGGACATTGACCCATCATTGTCCAGGATGCAGCCATCCCACGCCCCGGCTTTCCCAAAGTCGAAGCCGGCCGCGTCTGGCCGCTCGGTCCCGCCTAAAAGGCAAAGGGTCAACTATGTGGCCCAGGCCTCGGATGATTCCGACAAGGCTTATGCCACCGCGGCCTCCAGTGCAGCGACTAAAGTTGATGATGATGCCATCCTAGAGTATGACTCGGATGCCATCAATTTTTTAGGGGAAAGTCCCTGCTACCCGTCATCAGACGAAGAGTAGCGGGGATTGACATGAAACTGCTGGTTGACACGGGCGCGTCAAAAAATTTCATCCGACCATTTAAGGGGTTGAAAGGCGTCCGCCCGGTAGAGTCCCCATTTGCAATCCATTCGATTCATGATGTGACTACAATCACAAAAAAATGTTTTGTGTCTATTTTTAACATTAAAGCTACTTTCTTCTTACTACCAGATCTGACCTCCTTCGACGCGATCATTGGTCTAGACCTATTAAAATAGGCCGGCGCGTCGCTTTGCCCGGCTTCCGGCCACCTCAAATGGGGCTCCGAAACAGAGCGCATTGACTTCCACACCTGCCCCGATGTCAATTTTACCAACGTAGATTGCTCGGACGCACCGCCCTTAATTAAGGATGCATTTTTGAAAATGCTCGGGAATAGGAAAAAAGCTTTCGCTGATCCTAATGAGGCTCTCCCTTACAATACGTCGGTGGTAGCAACCATCCGGACGACTGACGAGGAGCCCATTTATGCCAAATTATACCCATATCCTATGGGAGCAGCTGACTTCGTCAACGGCGAAATTCAAGAGCTGCTGAAAAATGGCATAATCCAAAAGTCGAAGTCCCCCTACAATAACCCAATATGGGTCGTAGACAAAAAGGGCACCGACGAAGCAGGCAACAAAAAAATGCGTTTGGTACTGGACTTCCGCAAACTAAACGAGAGAACTGTACCAGACAGATACCCTATGCCAAATATCTCAATGATATTGGGGAATCTCGGCAAGGCCAAGTACTTCACGACCCTTGATCTGAAGTCTGGCTATCACCAAATCACGCTCGCCGAACGCGACCGTGAGAAAACATCATTCTCGGTAAACGGAGGGAAGTATGAGTTCCGAAGATTACCATTCGGACTCAGGAATGCTGCAAGCATCTTCCAGAGAACGATTGACGATATTCTGCGAGAGCAGATCGGCAAGTTCTGCTATGTTTACGTTGATGATGTCATCATCTTCTCAGAAGATGAAAATGCCATGTCAAGCACGTAGATTGGGTTCTGAAGAGCCTGTACGATGCCAACATGAGAATTTCTGCAGAGAAATCACGCTTCTTTAAGAAAAGCGTGAGCTTCCTAGGGTTCATCGTCACCAACAATTGCGCGGCGACTGACCCAGAAAAGGTTAAGGCCATAAAGGAATTTCCAGAACCCAAAAACGTATTTGAGGTGAGGTCATTCTTGGGCTTAGCCAGCTATTATCGATGCTTCATCAAAGATTTCGCATCAATAGCAAGGCCCATTTCAGACATACTGAAGGGCGAGAACGGAGGTGTTAGCCGACACAGGTCTAGGAATATCGAAGTGGAATTTTCCGAAGCGCAGCAACGTGCCTTCGAGAAACTTCGCAACATTTTGGCGTCGGAAGATGTCATACTTAGATATCCTGATTACAAAAAAGCGTTTGATCTACCGACAGACGCTTCGGCCTACGGCATTGGCGCAGTGTTGTCCCAAGAGGGACGCCCCATTACAATGATCTCTAGGACATTGTGTGACAGAGAGGGTAACTACGCTACCAACGAAAGGGAGCTATTAGCCATAGTCTGGGCGCTAGCCAAATTACGACACTACCTGTATGCGGTCAAAGAAATAAACATCTTTACCGACCACCAACCTTTGACGTTTGCGGTATCGGAGTGCAATCCGAACGCCAAGATCAAGAGGTGAAAAGCACGCATCGACGAGTCCGGCGCACGAATTTTTTACAAGCCCGGAAAAAATAATCTCTTTGCAGATGCCCTCTCGAGGCAACAACTCAACGTTGTTGAAAACCAGGAACCCGAGTCGTGCGCGGCCACGGTGCACAGTGAGCTTTCGCTCACATACACAATTGAGTCTACGGACAAACC
The DNA here is from genome assembly GCA_018903765.1 of Drosophila aff. chauvacae BK-2020. NCBI lineage: Eukaryota > Metazoa > Arthropoda > Insecta > Diptera > Drosophilidae > Drosophila > Drosophila aff. chauvacae BK-2020. The sequence continues at coordinate 904,031 of JAEIGO010000821.1, read as the reverse complement.
TGTAAATTGCTTCCAGAACCAAATAGTTTTAGAAGAGGCGCGCTCCCCTTGGAAACGTACTTTTATACTATTTGGAAATAAGAAGCGTCACGCGATTGGTTTCTCATGCAAAAAGACTTTGCTGGAGGAACTTGCCAACACCATTATCCCTAATGGTGTGAATGCCTTCCACTGTGATCTTCACACGTTGGCACAATTCCAAGACGAGGTGGTCCGACAATTTCCGGCCACAAAGTTCTGGCATTGTAAAAAAAGGGTCACCGACATTTTCGCGGTTGGAGAGAGGAAAGAAATCCTCACCGCAGATCACAACAGAGCTCACAGGTCGGCCCAAGAGAATGTGAAGCAAGTACTCTCCGAGTACTACTTCCCCAAGATGGCCAAATTGGCAAGCGAGATAGCCGCCAATTGCAAAACCTGCGCCAGGGCGAAATATGATAGACATCCAAGGAAACAGGAGCTCGATGAAACACCGATCCCGGGCCACGTTGGAGAAATATTGCACGTCGATATTTTCTCAACGGATAGGAAATACTTCCTCACCTGTGTGGACAAATTTTCGAAATTCGCCATGGTGCAGCCGATCCAATCTAGAACCATAGAGGATCTAAAACCACCACTACTTCAACTTATGAATGTTTTCCCAAGAGCTAAAGCCATCTACTGCGACAATGAACCATCATTGAAATCGCACACAATAGTGGCCATGCTGGAAAACCATTTCGGCGTCAGCATCTCGAATGCACCGCCCCTCCATAGCGTCTCCAACGGACAGGTGGAACGCTTCCACAGCACGTTGCTCGAGCTCGCTAGATGCCTACAAATCGATAAGGGCATAAATGACACGGTGGAGTTGATCTTGCTGGCCGCAGCCAGATATAACCAATCCATCCACTCTGTCATTAACAAGAAACCGGACGAGGTCATGCGGGCAGATCCGGACGATCTACAAAGCGATGTCCAGGAAAAAATCAAAAATGCCCAAAATATGACAAGAAACCGAGAAAACTCCTCTCGGCGGAACAGAGTCTTCCAGGTCGGCGATAAAGTCCTAGTAAAGTCAAACAGACGACTAGGTAACAAACTCACTCCCTTATGCGAGGAGAGAACTATCGAGGCAGACTTGGGGACCACAGTCCTAATTAAAGGGAGGGTGGTCCACAAAGACAACCTCAAGTGACACGAACAGAGCCCAGTTGCGGTTCACCCGGATTTTCTTTTTATTCGTTTTTCATTCTTAGCCACTTGGCATAAGTTTTTTATTGGTTCTTCATTCGTAGCCACTTGGCATAAGTTTTTCATTGGTTCTTCATTCGTAGCCACTTGGCATAAGTTTAATTATTTTTTGCTTCCTATAGCCACTTGGCGTAAGTTTTCTTACATTCTTCATAGCCACGCGGCTTAATTTTTTAGAGTTTAATTTGCTTCCTCTTATTTGTCTATTGGTGGTGGGCAACTCCATTCCGAATATTTATTAATCAACCACACATATTACAGGTCGTTTACAACGCTTCTACTCTGTCTCCTGGCAGTGGCATCAGCCCACGTCACAGATTACACCCACGCAAATTATATTCCCGTCATCGACGGTCAAGTCTTGGTATGGGAGGAATATGCCTACGTCAGACACTGCTAACCTCTCCGAGTATAGGCGAGTGATTGACGAAACCAACGGCATGGTCGATATGTTCCCCGAATCTCATATGAAGAAGCTCCTGAGCATTGACATCGCTCACCTTCGTGACATGCTCGACTCGTTGAGCGTCCATCACAGAGTGGCCAGGAGCCTTGACTTCTTGGGAACTGTGTTGAAGGTTGTCGCAGGGACACCTGACGCCGAAGACTTAGAGAACATTAAGTTCACCGAAGCGAGACTTATTGATGCACACAACGGCCAAATCGAAATTAACACCAAAACACGAGTTCGAATTAATGAACTTACCGACACCGTTAATGAGCTTTTAAAAATTTCAAAACAGAAGCAAGTAGACACAGGACACCTTTTCGAAACGTTATTAACACGCAATAGGATCATTGTCATGGAACTGCAGAACCTTTTACTCACAATATCACTTGCAAAAATAAATGTAGTTAGTCCAGTCTTCCTGGACCATGCAGACTTGGAGAATGTTTGGGGCGAGGAGCCCACCAACACCCCCAGAAGGGAAATTTTGTCCGTTGCGTCCGTAAAGGTTTTACAGTCCCTTAACGTTTTGTATTTTGTTATAAAATTCCCCAAGATTGATATGGCCTGTGACAAGATCACCATCTTCCCAGTGGCTCACCATGACACAATACTGAGGCTAGAAAACAATATGGTGGCAGAATGCAATGGAGAAATCCGTACAGTGAAGAACTGCTCCATGTCACCCGGAGCAGCATTCTGTCAAATATCTTCGGTGAGCTCTTGCGCCCGAGAACTCCATGCTGGAGTAGTGGCCCATTGCGATACGCAACAGAGCAATCTCCACCCTATCACCTATGTCGACGAAGGGATTATCATAATTAACGATAGACCAGCACTCGTGCGCGTGGATAATGGAACTACCATCCACATTAGAGGCACGCATCTTATTACATTTACTGAGAGTGCTATGGTCAATGAGACCGTGTTTGTGAACCACAACACGATCCAGAAAAGGACACCAGGAGTAGCTAACTCTCCTGCCCTCAATATCTCTGTGAAACACGAGATCCTGAGTCTCCCATATCTTCACCGCTTGAGTGAGAGAAATTTGGAGCAAATCAGGAAATTCGGAGAAGAAGTCGACGGATACCGACTGAGCCAGATAGCGCTAATTGCGGGAGTAATTGTCTGCGCTCTTATCTGTGTCGGCCTAGCTTACCTGCGAGCCACAAGGGCCAAAAGATCAGCGGCCCAACTGAAGGATGTCCTCGATCAAATAGGGTCAGCCGAGGGCGGCCTCAATCTTGAAGGGGGAGTAGTTAACTGAGTTAACCGGACCGATCGTCCGTACTCCAGCACCGGCCAAATTGCTGACCAAGCGTTTGACCGGAAGCTCTCACATAGCCGGCAAAAGCTCTGCACATTTGCAGAGGCCGCTATGAAGCTCTTATTCTGTTAGCTTTTAAGCAGTTTGATTTCATTTACAATAAAGAGCGCACGCTCTGAAGCATACTCCGGCCTTCGCTGTATTTTGTATATATTGGTTGTCTAGCCTTAAGGGCAGGCAATAACGGAGAAAGTTCTCCCATCATATACTTACCTTCCAGAACTGAGCTGCGCAGCGGATCGCCTGCGCACCTCTAGCAGAGAATATCTCCGCTCCTCTTCCCCGACCGAGAAGCCGGTCACAGCAGAGACAGAAGTCACCACCCCTCTCCCATTGGACTGCGGCGCGGGACAACTCAGGGTCAGACACTTATATTACTTACACATAAAGTGCGACCTTTTCTCAAAACCTTCTTCATTAGCTTCACCAAATGCCGCTTTGGCATTGGTTTTCTTAGGCGAGAAGCGAGGGTCTTCTTCGCGTGCAGGTAGTCGTCTACGCTTGCACCTGGCTGCTGCTCCCGCTGCAGAAGCTGGTAAATCCGCTGGTGCTCCTTCTCGTAGCTCTGGAACCTGTGCAACAGTATAGAATGGGGCCATGGACCACTTTTTCTGGCCAAAACCCATGTTTTAAAAGTCGTTAAATTAATTTTTTGTAATTGGAATGTAATCATAAAACATTAATCTGTAATGTTAAGTTCAAGAAATTTTAACTGAACGCGCCACTCTTAAGTTAAAAGCTGTTAAGGGGGTCTTCTACCTTCGCGCTCAAATTTGGGGCATATTTTTCAAGGATGGATTGCAAAAAAACTACACATGATATCCGAACAAAAATTTTTTTATTTGATTAATTTATGCTTGAACTTGAAAAAAAACAAAAAACACATGAATTTATCATGAATTTGACAGAGTCAAACGGCTGGCAAGAAATATCAGCTTCAGAACCAGCAAACAAAAAAAAAATTTTTTAACTTAATTTTAAGAACGTCGATTAGGTCTAGACACAAGCTTTTTTTAATATTTTAATATTTTAAATATTTAATATTTTAAAATTTCACAAAATGGCAGCGATTTAAAAAAAAAGTTTCATTTTTTGACCATGTTTTTCAATCTAAAAATGACTGTAAAAAATTGAAAAAAAATGTTTTGGAAAAAAGCTTGTGTCTACACCTAGCGAGATGTTTTGTGAATAAGTAACGCTTTACAGATCTAGGATATCTTCTATGGTTTCGTCAAAATCGTGCCAAAACTTTTGAAAAACATTACTTTCGGGAAAACGAGTTTAAAGATAGGAAAAATGGTCAAAACGTAAAGAGGTGGCAATCTTTCGGGATTCGTTTACCCATGAAGGAATGCAAATTTTACAAAACCCTTTATATGGCGTAATCCTCAGATCCTCTAGTATTTAAAAAAAAATTTTAAAAAAATCGAAAATAAAAAAAATCGTAAGAAGTAGAAGACCCCCTAAGTCAGCTGTTAATTCATGTGAGGACCCATAAATGGGCCCCACAAACATGTAAACCGGCCAGGGAGGCCAAGAGGACGAAGCAATTGAAGTCAGCCATGAAGGCAAGGAAAGCAAGCCATGAAGGCAAGGAAAGCCAGCCATGAAGGCAAGGATAGCCAGCCATGAAGGCAGGGGAGGCATGTGAAGCCTGCCAGGACGGGAAGGAGTAATGTAATTTAGATTTAAATAGAAATATAAATAGAGTAAGTTAAACCGGGAGCCCACTGTCGCCGTCAGCTAAGAGAGCGATCACCCGTCGGCGTGGGCATTTAAGAGAGCCGCTATAGCTGCGCCCTAAGAGAGTCGGCTATTGCACCCAGAGAGCCAAGCCCTGCTGCTGCCAAAAGTCGGGGGAAGCCGCTCCGAGCGTCGCTAAAGCGAAGCTTGGGGAAGCCACTGCAGGCCAGCACGGGAGAGTAACGCTGAGTGCGAACGAGTGACTCACTGCAGCCGAGCAGATGCAGCTGAACGCCGAGCGTCGCTAAAGCGAAGCTTGGGGAAACCACTGCAGCCGAGCGAGTAAAACCACGTAGGGAATAAATAAATAAAACTTAAATGAAATATGGCACTGGTTGTATACATTTACTTTGGTTCCCCACGATCCTAGCACCCCTCCCGCCTGTATTTCGGGTCCGCATCTCACCAACCAGGGCACTCAGCCGGTTCAGGCTCTCATCCACGAGTTTTCGAGAAGCTTCCTCTGCTCGTGGGAGAGACTCACAAACCGGCGGAGCGAGCCTCCGACCCGTTGGCGGGGATTCCGCAACGGTTTTTGGCAGAGGGGAAGCCGAGCCTCTGGAGGGCAACGGGCACCGGCGTTTCTCCCCGTTCCCCCCTCTTTGCCCACCACACTTTCTCGCTCACCCAGGCCGTAGGGTGGGTTTGGTTTTGGCCGATTTCTGGGGAAAAGGATTTCCACTATCGACGACGGCACATGTTTCCCTTCTCGGTCTCTGCCCCTCTTCCTCCTCTTGCCCTTGGCTGCTGGGCTAGCCTACTTTCGGGCTGGTTGTTTGGGGAGATTCCGCAACCAGCGGCGACAAGTGAAGGAAGCGCGCCATCGCCGCACCGCACCGACCGTTTTCCCCAACCCTCTTTCTCGGTTCCCCCTCTCCCTCCTCTTGCCCCTGGCCGCTGGTCTAGCCTACTTTCGGGCTGGTTGTTTGGGGATATTTCCGCAACCGGCGGCGACAAGTGGAGGGATGGCGCCAACGCCGCGCTGCAGGTCTGGTTTTCCCAAGCCTTTCTCGGTTTCGCCTCGTTCCCTCTGGACAGTGGGTCCGCCCTTGCTCCAGACCAACGGCGGCAAGCGGATCGACCCCAGGGAGAAAGGCCAATTCACCTGTTTCGGCCCCTTGCTAACCCACCTTGTATTCCTTGAAACTTACTAAATTTTTCTCTGAGTGATCCTGGCAGGACTGAGACACATCCTGGCCCAGGACTTCCTTACATGCAACAAGAAGCTAGCGCTTTTAAATAGCTTATTTATAGTGCAAGTTTTAAATGTCGAAAAAATTCAAAATCCCAAATGAAGTGCAACTTTTTGGAGGCAATCTTGTTTGGTTTGAATTATATTTTTGAGGTTTTTAACTGTATAAATAGTCTATTGTTTCGCATTAATCTTGTGGAGTTTGTAACCATAAAACATTTTAAAAATATTAACGTATTCTAATATTAAACTTGAGCTTTAAAGTGAGTGCAGCTCTCTATACTTCAAAAACTAGCACTATGTTGTATAGAATTAAATTCTTATTATTTTCTGAAAGCATAAAAGTGCACTTTTGCGCACATTTTAAAAATATTAACGTATTCTAATATTAAACTTGAGCTTTAAAGTGAGTGCAGCTCTCTATACTTCAAAAACTAGCACTATGTTGTATAGAATTAAATTCTTATTATTTTCTGAAAGCATAAAAGTGCACTTTTGCGCACTTTCTGTGAAATTTAACTTTTAAGTTTCTAACCTTAGTTCTGGGAATGATCGAATTTTTTAACATATAAATAGCCAAGGCTGCGAATATTTCAATTTTTTATGTGGTACACTAAATCTATATTCTTCCAAGTCATATTGCACAAAAAACAAACACTCCTAATAGTTTTTTTTTTTAATTAGAGAGCAGAATGCTGCATGTCCCGCTGGAACTGGCTCCTGCTGACGTCCTGCTAGCAATGGCTGAAGCTGCTGTCCTGTTAGAAATGGCTGCTCCTTGATGGCCGGTCTTAGCACCTCATTCATGAGCTGCATCATTTCCAGGGAGGCTGCTTGCATCTCGTCCCGTAAGCTTTGCGCCACCCCAGCCTCCTGGGACTTTCGGTACGCCTCCGCTGCTTGGGCCAGGGCGAGGGTCACCGATTGGACCATGGAATCCACGGGTCGATCGTAGAAGCCACGAGTCCGTGGGCCACACTTCCTCTTCCTGGGCTAAGGGAAACCTTGACCTGAGCTTATACTGATGTCCTGTCTCTTTTTTATGTTTTATGTTTATGCCTAATTTCCTAAACACCGAACAAATGTATATACGACAAAAACAATAAACAGACCTAAATAAACACCCAATCATCAAATCAATCTACTATCTATGAATAAATAAATATATAATATATTAGGAAATCAAATAAATAGAATCTAATAAATATGGATAAATAATAAATGTTCACGCCAGAAGGGCGCGAATTTCTGAGCGGCAGTGTGAGCGGCGCAAAAGCTTTCGCTGCAGCTCTGCTCTGGCTCTCCTCGCGCTCTCCCTCTCTTCCATCCGGCCTTTTCACCACTCCGCGGTCCAGCGGCTTTCCTATTGTTAGTTCTAAGTTAGTATTAAAACGTTGTGAATAAAGTGAAGTACTAGAAACTGACTCCCGACGCATACTTATTCTGGGCCCCCAACAACAACAACTACAGCAGCACTTCAGCACCTCCAACCAGCGACCACGACCCACTCCAGCGGCCGTACGGACCATTTGGCAATTCCGCCCACTCCAGTTCAATAAACAAATATAATAAATATGCATAAATAAATAAAAATCTAATAAATAATCTAATAAGCCACTAATAAATTAATTGTTCCCAATACATAGATAACACAGTGTTACCAAATTAGAAAAAGTAGACCTAGTAGAGATTGTTTATCTGGTCGAATATAATACAAAACCATGTTTGAAATTTTCTAACACCCTCAAATCTTGATGTACTGGCAAAAAACCGTTTTTCGGCACTTTTTCGCTTTGAAAAATTCCTGTTCGAAAAGTTTTTGAACAATTTGTAAAACTCCAGCCGTTTTTTATAGCTTTGTGGAGAAGCTTACAGGAAAAAATGAACTTATTGTTTGTTTCGAATGAGAAAGAAAAATCTTTTGTTTGGATATATGGAATTCGCACGTTTCGTGTTTTTTCGACTTTGACGCACTTTTTTTTTAACAAATCAGCAATATTTCTCAATAATGCATTATTATATATTTTTCTTTGTTTTAATCTTTCGTGCTGTGCCTGATTCCTGCATCTTCAATTCGCCCAGTGTCATCTGTAATCCAGCCGCTCGTCAACTTGACTAAAGTGGCCAGTTAAGGACATCGGCCTTCCGCATATCCTATAGTATTTTCCTTGATGCATATGACCTGCAGTCCAAATTTTGGTGGTCGTGCAGCGCGCAGTAAATACTGCGGGTCACGATCCCAACTCCAAGATGATCCCGAACGACACATCCACCAGCAAAACCCAAGGATCTACCCACAAAATACATTAATATCCTGACAAATTGGACGGAATTGGTGGCATTGATGGCCTTACCACGACGCACCCACCCATCCTGCAATGCCTTCTTGAAATCTTGGAGCATCACCCATCTCCGGCGGGCCGGAGCCGGAGAGAATTTAAATAAATTTTTTCAGCATTTTTGTAATTTTATCATTATTTTTTTCTATTACGACTGGCCCCCACAACCATATTTAAAAATGATTAAAGACTATGTGTAAATCCGTTTGTCTAGAGACTAGCCATTATATTCCCTGAATACTTGGATACAAATATTTTTAATACATTGTAAAACGTTATTTGAAAACTACCAGGAATTAATTTTTATATGCTTCTTTTAAACACTTCTATTAAAGTATGTGTAATTTTTTAACAACACTTTCAATTTAATCAGTTTAATTTAATCAGTTAAATTTAACAATTAATGTGTATATACGGAATATATATATGAAATTATAATTTACTTACCGAAGAGCAAATGAGACTTCAACCTTCTGCAACCAAACTAACTAAAAGTATCCCACATTATTGAATTGCTTGTCGCACATAATACATAATTGAATCTAAAGAGATATGGCTCCAGGGGCGTACTTACCATTGTGTACCATTACAAACAATTTAATTTCTATTGTATGAATTAATAATTACTCATATTTTATCATCTCAATATTTCTGCACTTTGAGTTTACCATGATAACTTATACAAAAAAAATTAAACAGCAATGTAGTAATTCACTTCTGCTTTCTAATTTTTTAGTTGTATTACAAGACTATCGATAAACAAATTTAAAATGTAACATTTTAATATATAAGTTATATTCAAATTTATATATTTATTACAGTTTACAGTCATAGTTTTACATTCACAGCTTTGGATTTTCTTAACATTGAAAAAGAACACCAAAATTCTAAACTAAAATAAAAAATTAGTACATCTTTGAGAAGATGAAAATATTTTGAAAAACATCGATTTGTTTCTATTAGTTTCCAAAACGTTCCGATGGCACCCGATTTGAATAAAACTGAAATTTTAAATAATACCAATGGCGATGTATCAAATGAAATAAATTGAAAACTGACAAAGTTATACTATTTTTTTCTACAAATTTTCCATTCGTTGCTATGGCCGATATACGCTCGTATTTTATCCTCCGATCCGGCCCGTTCAGACATTTATACTACTGAATACGTATACGTATAGAAAACTGTCTGCACAGTTTCATTTAGATATTTTTAAAAATGAGGATCAGTGTGCATAGAAACGGACCGACGGGCACGGCTTGATCGACTAATGCTGATCAAGAATATATGTAATTTATAGGGTCGCAAATGACTATTTCAATGCATTGAATAAGGGTATTCAAATATAAAGCTGAAGTTAAGTTGAAGGAGTTACCAAGCCAAAAATGTAGATTTCCACATTCTTTGGTGAATCCAAAATATCCAAAATGTTCCTAGACTGTATAAATAGGTCTATGGATATGCCAAATTGAAATTTTGCATCCAATAAGCACTTATTTGCATAATTTGTATACCCTTGCAGGATATTATAATTTAAGTCAGAACTTTGCAACGCAGTGAAGGAGACATTTCTGACGTTCTAAATATATATGACGTTCCTATATCTATTCTTTATTAGCATCAACAGCCGGGTCGATCTACCCATGTCCGACTGTCTGTCCGTCCGTTTCTACGCAAACTAGTCCCTCAGTTTTGAAGCTATCTAAATGAAAATTTGCAGATAGTCTTCTTTATGCTCTCACTACTATATCAGTCGGAACGGGCCGGATCGGCCGACTATATCATATAGCTGCCATAGGAAAGATCGAAACATGTTGAAGAAAAAAATTATTACTTACCGAATTTGTATCATATTTTCATAAAATTTAACATACCATCATATAGTAATTTTGTATTATTCTAGAAATTGGGTTCGAATTTTATCAAAATCGGATGACTATATCATATAGCTGTCATAAAAACGATCGGAAAATGTTGATACAAAAAATTATAACTAAGCCCGTTTTCAACATATTTTCATATAATTTGAGAAATGGCCATATTTTATTGTTCTATAATTTCGGTTTTCATTTTATAAAAAACGGACTACTATATCATATAGCTGCCATACAAACTATCGTTAAATGTAGAAAAAAATATCAAACATTGAATCTAAAGGTTAGGTTAGGTTGGAAGGCCCTCACGAGGCCGCGCATAGGCCAATATGGCTCTTAGCTTTCCGAAAGTTTCTGAGTGGACCTAAAAAGTGTTTACGCGGTTTTAGAAATTTTTAAGAATCGAGGTGTTTTTCGCGAAGGCAAGTAGTTCGCCTGGAGGCATCTTCTAGCGATGCCAGAACCGGAGCGCCTATGAAATGTGAGAATTCCCACTAACAGTCTGCAGTCTTTCCTTGGAAGATGCAGCACGTAGTAACTGAGTTTTTCATTGCGCTCTTTGCACATTTTTCACGCAAAAAGGGCGCTTATTTTCCGGAGGCAGTGTGATCCCGTACACTCGCTCTCTCTCTCCCTCTTCCACTGCACTTTCGTGCATACAGCTTCTAATCCGCTCTCCCCAAGCTAGATTTAAGTCTTCTTGTACTAGTAATAATTTTCCATTCCAGCAATAAAGACGCACGTCGGTGTTTGCTTTGCATTTTTTTACATTTCTCTCTGTGCCTTCTCCGTTTAGTTTTAGGGTAATAATGAGTCTCCTAGGTGCAAAAAAACCGCAACTGGTCTGCAGAATCTAGGCGGATCTCAACAACCAGCGGCGGACTCCCAGCAGCAGCCTCTCTCGGCACAGCCCTCGACCTCAGAATCAATTCAAGAAGTTTTGAGATCGAGTGGCAAGAAAGATTCGGCATTCGAATGTGTTGCGGGAGTGATAGTGCCCCCGGTGATATCCGTTTTGTCCCCTTGGGGGTTTCAAATACTGACCCCTCAGAGCCCCACTACTTTATCTGCCCAGAGTGTCAGACCCGGACTACCGGCCGATATGGGCAATGCAGATGAACAGTCTGCATCGTCGAAAACCCTTGTACCTACGAAACACATATTTGTTTCTCGGCTCTACCCTACTCAGACATCGGAAGATGTCATCGCCTTTATCCAAGACAAAACAAGAGCCGATAAAATAAAAATTAAGGTGGAAAAATTCAAATTTTCCTATGCCAGGGACATTTCATCTATCAAAATAAATGTTCCAAACGAACTTTTTGATACTATATGTTCTACCAAATTGTGACGTTCAGTCGTGCTTCGGGTAGTTAGGGCCGGCCAAGGTCATCCAGGAAAATTTTTGGTTTGTGGTTCTAGTGAGGAATTCCCGACCCGAGTCCCAGTGATAACGCGAAGAGTTTCTAGCTTAATTATTCAAATCTTTACAAGTAATGGTATGGCTGCAGGGGTGGTTAAATCGATGCGTTTGGCGTAGGGCTTCTCGCGTCTGATGTTCTATGTCCGTGGGTGGGGCTTCTCGCGTCTGGGGCCTCCGGCCGTGGACGAACTCCTCGCGTCGGATGACTTGGGTGGAGTGAAGTGCCTGGGAATACGTGAAAGTGGTGGTGCAGACCCTGAAGTCAACGATTAAGGGGGGTGATATGGGGAGCTAACGAGCCCTCAAGTCAGCAATACGAAGGAGCGGTTGTGTAGGAGAGTGATTGGTGTTATTGGACCCTAAAGTCAGCAATAAGAAGGTATGGTTGTTGTTGTTGGACATTGAAGTCGGCGGAGAGGGGTGTTAGTGCTGTAGGACCCTGAAGTCAGCAGAAAAAGTTAGCAATAAGAAAGTGTTGTTGTTGTTGGACCCTGAAGTTGACAGAGAAGGTTGTTGTTGTTGGACCCCGAAGTCAGCAGAGAAGGTTGTTGTTGTTGGACCCTGAAGTCAGCAATAAGACAGTTGTTGTTATCGGACCCTTGTTTGAATTTGAACTGGTGATGGTTCCTATAAAGAAACGGCGGCCTGTAGGAATAACTTTTTCCAGGGCTGAACAGCCCACTGTGCCCTCTACGACATCCGCTTCAAAAAACTAATAAATTCTTTCTCTATCTCCTACCAGAATGTAAGAGGCTTACGTAGTAAGCTTCCTAAACTGTATTCTGAAAATCTTTCGTTTGCATTCCATGTTATCGTGTTCACTGAAACCTGGCTAAATCCAGATATTCTAAGCTACGAAATTATTCCAGCTGTCTTCACGATATATCGCGTGGATCGGCCTAACAAACGTGGGGGTGGTGTCCTCTAATAGCGATTGATTCCAGTCTCCCGTCTGAATTACTAACTTTTGAGGAGTGCAACGATATTGAATTCCTCTATGTAAAGCTATCAGTGAATGGTATCTCCATTTTTATTACTTGCTCCTACATTCCTCCATTGTCGGAACTTCTTATTTATTGGACACATTATTCCAGTATCCAGAGAGTTGCTAGCCGACTTTCTGATAGGGATCATTAAGTAGTTCTTGGGGATTTTAATATCCCAGGGGCCATTTGGTCCTCAAATAATTCCACAAAAACTCTTCTTATCACCTCACAGCATGACTTCATTTCTGGCTTGTTCGACATTTCGCTGTCTCATGGCTCTGTTAACCATTCTCTCCTTGTTCGGAAACTCGATCTAATGGGATTTCCGGTTGAACTTCGTTGCTGGATATCAAGCTATCTGAATGTCACGACGCAAAAGGTCCTCTTTAAAAATTCTTTATCTAATGTTCTCAGGGTTACTTCTGGCGTCCCGCAAGGGAGCCATTTGGGTCCCCAGTTGTTTACATTATTCATCAACGACCTGCCCAAAGTTCTGACTAACTCCAGAGTACTTATGTACGCGGACAAGGTCAAACTTTACGTGCAATATAACGACGTTTCCTGCCAGTCTGATTTACAAACAGAACTCATTAATTTCCAAACATGGTGCCACATAATAATTTTAAACCTAAACGGCTCTAAATGCAAGCTAATGATTTTCTCTCGTGTTGCCCCCAAGCTCGCGACTTACACGCTAAACTGCTGCTCTTTGGAAAGAATTACTATAGTCGATGATTTGGGTGTCCGACTGGACCCTAAACTTGACTTTATCGATCATATTTCATGCATGGTGAATAAAGCCAGAGGTGTGCTTGATTTCATTAAACAGTGATCGAAAGAATTCAATGACCGCTATGTTACAAAATCCCTATATATTTCTTTAGTTCGTCCTATCTTAGAATATGGAACTTGCGTCTGGAGCCCTCAGTATGGGGTTCACAGTAAACGCATTGAGTCAGTTCAGAAGAACTTTTTGCTTTTCGCTTTACGCGGTTTGAACTGGGATCCAAACCAGAGGTTACCCTCGTACTCTAGTAGACTTTTCCTAATTAACTTACCTTCTTTAGCTAACCGTAGAACCATGCTTGGCATTACGTTCATTTGTAACCTTATCCACGGTGACGTGGAAAGTGCTGATTTTCTGGGTCAGCTTAACTTTCACGTACCGAGTAGAAATACTAGATCCTATATTCCTTTAGTTTTGCGCCACTGTAGAACGTCTTTTGAAGTGCATGAACCCTTTAGAGTCTGTGACGATCTGTCATTGCTCGGGTGGCTCAGGGATGGCCAGGATTCATCTCAGGAATTTATATTTGGTTCAAGTGTGGTTGCTGGAAGAGATTCCGACCCGGTCCCAGAGTAGAACGCTAGCTAATTCGGTACAAATTATCTTTCTGTTTATTGACTTAATGGGTACAAATTACTGATAGTTTCATTTCTCGTCGCCGGGTAACGTCGTGATCTAGTGACGTCGCATTCGTCTCCCTTCCATCGGCTCGTTCTGAGGTCCTAAGAACTGGGAGGAGTGTTTAGAGGCCGTTCTGGTCTACTAAATATGGGAAGAGTTGAGTTTAGAGGCCGGTCTGGTCTACTAATTAATGAGAAGAGTTTAGAGGCCGTTATGGTCTACTATATATCGAGAAGAGTTTAGAGGCCGTTCTGGTCTACTATAGATCGAGAAGAGTTTAGAGGCCGTTCTGGTCTACTAAATATGGGAAGAGTTGAGTTTTGAGGCCGGTCTGGTCTACTAATTAATGAGAAGAGTTTAGAGGCCGTTCTGGTCTACTAAATATGGGAAGAGTTGAGTTTAGAGGCCGTTCTGGTCTACTATAGATCGAGAAGAGTTTAGAGGCCGTTCTGGTCTACTATATATCGAGAAGAGTTTAGAGGCCGTTCTGGTCTACTATATATCGAGAAGAGTTTAGAGGCCGTTCTGGTCTACTAATTAATGAGAAGAGTTTAGAGGCCGTTCTGGTCTACTTTATATTGAGAAGAGTTTAGAGGCCGTTCTGGTCTACTATATATCGAGAAGAGTTTAGAGGCCGTTCTGGTCTACTATATATTGATACCTGAGGATCGGTAGACCGAGCCGTAGAATAAGACGTACTATGCAAAGGCTACTAGGATTAGTTAATTACCACGCCGTTTACCCGTCTCCGCTGATGTCTGATGTCGTCCTTACCGATGCTCCTTGCTCGTCCTTGTCCGCTGGTCCTTGGCTGCTGATAGTAGGTTCTAGTCAGGAGACCTTTGCCGTTTGCCGGCCGAAACTGAATGAGCTCCGTAGTGCTGGGGTGCGCTTTATATAGCGGTTCGGCGGGGCTAGTGTGCCCGCATCGCCGCCCGCATTTGGCCGCATTAGTGTGCCCTGCCGATCGCGGTCAGTGTGCCCAGCCGCGCGTGATCGTTGGCGCGCGCGCGCATTTAATTCAAATCAAATTCCATTCTTATGTCTTCCATCGTTTCTATAACTTATTTATGCCTAATATATTATATATGTGCGCGTCTGCGCGTCACAAGTCCTATGTGCAAATTATAACGATTTGTACATGATAACATCAAACATAGAAAGCCTTCTCCAACTAAAAACCTTAATACTAACCCACTTAGTACGCATGCAGGCAAAAAGTCTGGTAGCACGCCAATAGTCACTTCCTTGTATTCCTTTTCTATACCTTCATTTGTCGCGCCTACTAACACCTAACACGAACAGACACGTGCTTGGTGTCAGATGGGCCACTTGAATGTACTGATCGTAGTGCATCAACGTTCAATAAAGTCAAGTTTGTAACGACCCTACTGCAGGGTCGTACAAATAGTATAGATATGCGATAAATCTATACTTATTTACCTTAAATACCACTTAATACTACTTATACTACTGCTAGAACAATACTGTGTAAATACTTTATTTATGCGAGGGGCCACTGTCCCACCTCTGCTCACAAAGCTTTCGCTCTCGGCCGCGCTCGCCTCTCTTTTGCGCTCGCTTGGGAGCTCGAGCTCGGGTTGCGAACTTCACGATCGAAGCAAAGGAGAGCGGCTCTAGTTTTTAAGTGCATTAGTTAGTTTCATGTATGCATGCAAAGAATAAAGTTGAATTCATACCCTACGCCCTCGCTTCTCGTTCTGCTTCTTCGACCTGTCCCACCTGGGTTGGGCTCTACTTTCATCGTCTTTTGCTCTGCGCCGTGGGAATCTACCATCTTCGCCATCTCGCCCCCCTACAAACATTGGTCCATCAGAGCGGGATTATTTTTCCAACTTCGCCACTTCTGCCAGCAAGTCCCGGCTTGTTCCGTCTCCTCCCTGCCGGTTAATAGTGCTCGTAGTCCGCATAAATAAATAGTGCTCCTAGTCCGCTGAAATTTTCCATTCGTCTCCGCTTTGTGTATCTCCATATTCCTCGCCGTTTATTCCGTTCTTCGTTGTACATCAAGTTGCCAACGGTCGAGGCATATGTACATATATGTATGTGTATGCATCCGCAGCATCAAACGGGACATACATATTTACATATTATATTTCGGCACAACTCCGTACAAATTAACAAGTGGAAAGTGAAATTGTGTGGTGAGAAAAAAGGCATAATAAATATTGGCCAACCGGTGTGCACTGTTTCGGAAGTTTCCCTGTTCGCCGAACAGTCCGCCGTTGTCGTGATATTGGTTTCCCTATTCTTGTGCGTGCTATTTTTCGCCACATAATTTTCTTGTCCTTTCATTTTAAATATACAGTCCACTCCGCGACGCTCCACTGTGCCTCCGCTAACCTCCGCTACGAAACTAATATATATACATATATATATAATATATATATATACATGAATACAAATTAAAAGCGAGACAAAAACAACAAACATTCAAAACGTGTAACGACCCTTTTCTAGGGTTATACAAATCCTAGCATTACACACACCGATGTATATTCCTTTTCAATAGTGTTAAGCGATATTTAATCTAAATATTACCCACACCGATATATATCTCTCAACATTGTCATTAGGGACACGGAGTCCACAAGTAACGATACTTTATATTTTATCATTAGCATTAGGGACACGGAGTCCACAAGTAACGATACTTTATACTTTATCATTAGCATTAGGGACACGGAGTCCACAAGTAACGATACTTTATCATTAGCAAGTAGTAGGGACACGAAGTCCAGAAACATTCCCTTAATAAGTTAGTGCCCAGATGGCAACCCTAGGGCATCGATATAAAACATCGCACGGAAAGCTCGCGATACGATATATCGATAAGAGAACGATCGAAGAGGTGCGATCGCTACTTCTGAGATCGTGGCTATTTCATTTCCGGCCGTGAGCAGAACAGACGTGCGCGAAAGTTTAGTGACCGTAGAAATTTACCAAGCATCGAAAGACACGTGTAATCGCGAGTGTGCGCCAGCGGTGACAGCCTTCCCGCTTCATCAACTACAACGACAAGAGCAAGTAAGCCCGTCAGCCCTTTTTCCCCTCCGGCAGCAGCCAGGGGAAATCCAATAAAACGAAAACTTACAACCGCAACTAAGACGTAGTGTTTCCTTCACCCCAACCACCTTTGCTTCCCCAATCCTTCCCCTTGCATGCGAACCCCGTGTAGCTCGCCAGAACTTGTGCGTTTGGCGTCCCATCCGCGCAAGCACTCCCAAGTCTACGCTTCTGCTCCTCCACCCCGATCCCCTGCAGGTGAACGCCACGTGGCCCGACGGTTCTTATGCGTTTGGTTTCTCATCCGCACAAGAACTTCCGAGTCCACACCGCTGCGCGCCTTTCCCTCCTTGCATGCCCATCGGTCCCAGTAGCCTCCGCGACCAGCCGGAGTGTTTAGAGAATCCCGTAGCCTTCGTGACCAACCGAAGGAGGAGTCTCGAGAAGCATCCCTACTGCCTCGAGGATTCCCACGATTCACCCGCCCCTTGTCCCACAAGCTTTCTAGCCAGAGTTGCCAGACGGTGCTGAGCCAGAGTTGCCAGATCGTGCTGAGTAGTCAAAGTCGCCAGACGGTGCTGAGCTAGAGTTGCCAGATCGTGCTGAGTAGTCAGAGTTGCCAGACGGTGCTGAGCCAGAGTTGCCAGATCGTGCTGAGTAGTCAGAGTTGCCAGACGGTGCTGAGCCAGAGTTGCCAGATCGTGCTGAGTAGTCAGAGTTGCCGGACGGTGCTGAGCCAGAGTTGCCAGATCGTGCTGAGTCAGAGTTGCCAGACGGTGCTGAGCCAGAGTTGCCAGATCGTGCTGAGTCAGAGTTGCCAGACGGTGCTGAGCCAGAGTTTCCAGATCGTGCTGAGTTGCCTGAGTTGCCAGATCGCTGTGAGCCGGAGTTGCCAGACGGCGAGTAACGGTGCGCTAGTTGAGAACTATACTAAAATCAGCTCAACGGACGACGGACAGCGATAGAGAGTTATGTATTAGTACCTCTGTCGGCCTCTCCACTCCTACATACAAAATTCCTAACTACAGGCTCCACCCTTCTATACAATTCTTGTGTAGGTTCCTTGGCCGCGACTGAGATCTCACCCCGGCCAAAGAAACCACGTGATAAACGAAACATTTTTACAAATCCACACGGGCCGGACCACGATTGTTTTCTGTTCAATTTTCTTTGATTTTGGTTGATTTTCTGTAGCGGCCGCGGTGTTGTTGTTGCTGTGTTTTTTCCCCTCTCTTGCGTACCTCACACATGCATTGCTTTGCCGACGGCAAAAGTGAGTTTTCGGCCGAACCAAAGCCAAGGTTTTGATTCCACCTCTCCGGCTTCGCGAGTATTACGTTGCGCATGCACTGCTTTGCAGACGGCAACAGTAGGTTTTTCGGCTGAAACAAGGCCAAGGGGTTTTTTATTCCACCTTTCCGGCTTTGCACTTGTTTCATGGGAAAACTATAAATAATTTTTTAATAATTATTTATTTATTGATTTCTAAATTTTCTGGGCCTCATTTTCAAGTAAAATATAAAGCAAGCTCCATGTCCGAGCCACGCAATATTTATATACCGAGGAAATATTTATATTTTACATATCCGTTCCGACGATAAGATCTTGGACTTTCCTGCCTACATTCTGGTTACCAATTCTACTGTCCAATCCGCATAAGTCACCATCCGCCTGAAGTAATTTGCGCTGCCTACTAAATTCAACCGGCTTTATTGAGCCGAGTCGCTACATCTTGGGTTTATTTCTTGATTCGTGCGTTCTCCATACGATATACCCGTTGCTCACGTCAGGCGACGCCGCTGATAGCCCTTAATTGAATTCTGAGAATGCCCACGGGAGGCGACAAGAAGCCGCGTCTGATCCCATCCATCCGCCTAGCCGAACCCGAATTGGGACCTTCGCATCCCCGCGGTGGTCCCAATAAAAGCCAAAGGTTGCCACTGCCATTCCAAAGGCAAAGAGCGACGAGTCAGTCGATATTATCCACGGGCCCTCACCAAAACTTACTCGATCGGTCGCAAAGATGGCTTAAAGTGCGATAGAAGTCGCAGTGAAAAAGTTCACTGCCACAACGCACTTCGTTAGCCAATTCGAAGCTGATATCAACAATCCGGGTGCCCCTGAAACTGCCGCTTCACCTTACATGTGCCGAGTCCATGTGGACGAGATCCGGGCCTTGTGGGAAGACGTAAAAAAGGACTATAGAAGCTGCTTGGACCTTCTATCCGTGTCCGCCGAGGATCCATCCACCTCAACAGTACTGAATGCGTAATACCGTTACTGTTACTCAGTCTTTTCGAGGTGTGTTGCTCATCTTCAGGAAGTAATTGAAAAAGCCGCCTTCTAGTCCACTCAGGCTTCCGTCAGTGTTCCCACACCCCCGATCACGGGGTGTCGTCTACCGCCAGTGGACACCGAAGTTTTATATATCCACAACTCGGGGCTCACACCGGTGGAAAAGTTGTCAAAAACAAGTGGCGACGCGCACGCCATTGTCTGCAAGGCCCCGCTAACCAATGAAGGTTTCGCCTCAGCGTGGCTAGGCCTGACCGACCGCTTCGGGAATCGGCGGTCTTTGGTCAACAATCAGTTGGAAATCCGCTTCAACATCCAGAGTGTTCCCCAAGAGTCCGGAGCCGCTCTAAAAGAGCTACAAGGCACCATTTAGAGTTGCCTTACAGCCTTACGAATGTCCGCCATTAATGTCGAAGCTTGGGATTGTCTCCTGGTATACATGGTTTCCTTAAAGCTTCCCAAAATCACGCTTTCCATGTGGGAGCAATCACTTCACAACAGGGCCGAAATTCCAACCTGGAGTGAGTTGGACGCATTCCTGACAGAGTGCTATCGGACTCTGGAGGCAATCGACGACATCAGGCCTAGCGGTTCGGGGCAAATTCCGCCAAGGCCGGTAACTGCTAGCGACTCAGCGCGCAGGCTCAATTCATACGAGGCCAGGGTAGCTCCAGCCCCAAAGGGATGTGATCTCTGTTCCAGGAAGAACCATCCGGTGCGCTTATGTCCACGGTTCCTTGAAATGAATGTGGATGGGCATTCCGACTAGATTAAGAGAAGGCAGCTTTGCCTGAACTGCTTTGCGCGAGGGCACCAGCAACGGGAATGCACTAGTGCCCATAGCTGCTTCACATGCCACAGCCGGCATCACACTCTCCTCCACCACGGTAATCCATTCGCAGCCGCTCCAATTCCGTCTGAGACAGCCTGGCCTCGGCCCGCGGCAACTCCAAGAAGCACGGGCGCCTCAGAGGATCCCTCAGATGTGCAAGTATGCTTCGCTTCCGGTTCAAAGTTAACGTGTTCCATCTGGGGTGCAACTTTCAAGCACGAGCCTTGATTGACTCTGGGTCCAAACGTACCTTCATTACAGAGCGGCTGTTCAACTTGGTCAAACTTCCCAGGCCCAATCCATTCGCAGCCCCCAGCAGGACACCCTGCCTTCTCTACGCGAGTTACTTGCGCCCTCGAAGACTCACTGGACCAGCTTCTAACCAAATTCTGGGATGTCGAGGAAGTGCCCACACAGATCGTCTGGATCGTCTGGCTCGTCTGGATCGTCTGGCTGGAGTTGTGCGGGGCCGTTCTGTTGTCCGAGATGGCCAACGCAATTCTTCCCAAGAGGCCATCCCTGCGTCCGCCCTCCACTGTTGGACGGACTCCACGATTGATCTCGCCTGGCTGCGCAGGCCGGCGTGCCATTGGACAACGTTCGTGGCAAATCGGGTGACCTCGATCACTCAGTTACTGAGGTGGGGATATGGGCATGTCCGCTCTGAACATAATCCGGGAGATCTCGCTAGGTGGGGGGTAGCTCTTCAAGACCTCGCGGACAATCAGCTGTGGTTGCATGGCCCTTCCTGGCTGCAAGGGCCGCGCTCCGAGTGGCCCATTCCAGCCAATGACTCAACCGATACTGAACTGGAGAAGCGAGCAGTCAAGGTCCACGTTGCGAAGGCCCCCCCGGAAGATATTCTTGAGCGTTTTTCTACTTTCAATAAGGCGCTGCGAGTCCTCGCCTATGTTCGTCGCTTCATCCAGCGCTCGCGAAAGACCACGTCTTCGTTCGAGAACCACCTAACGTCTAACAAAGTTGCTTCGGCCGAAATTCTCCTAATTTCCGTCACACAACGCAGGCACTTCAGCCTTGAGATCGGCTTTTTAAGCCACAAGCGGCCAGTACCAGCATACAGTCCGATTCAAAACCTGAACCCGTTTCTTGATTCTCAAGGACTCATGAGAGCGTGTGGCCGTGTTACAGCCTCCGAACTTCTCCAATATGACGAACGGCATCCGGTTATTCTTCCATATAACCATCTCTCTCGACTCCTCGTCCATTTTACGCATCGCATAACGCTACACGGCGGTAATCAGATCAGATCAGATCAGAAGATCCGTCTGGTCTGTTCCAAATTCTGGATCCCGAAAGTAAGGAATTTGATCAAGTCCGTTATCTATTCCTGCAAGGTATGCGTTATCCACAAAAGGAAGTTGCAAACTCAACTCATGGGAGAACTACCCAAAGAGCGGACGTCCTTCTCGCGCCCCTTCACACATAAGGACTATGCCGGCCCCTTCGACATCAAGAACTACACGGGACGAGCATGCCTCATTACTAAAGGGTATGTGTTGGTGTTTGTATGCTTCTCCACCGAAGCCATCCATTTAGAGCCCTAAACTATTAGCGCTATCTCCTGGGTACTTTCTGGTAGGAGGGCCCCTGCTCGCCGTGGTGGAACCCGAGATAAAGGGGATACCACGACCATTATAAACCGCTCGCAACATCTGAAGGCGTCCACGTCCACGCAGTGCCATCACACTGGAGAGCAGATGTACTCGAGGTATTAATTCCTACCGTTGCTGAGTCTGCAGTAACATACATCCGTTACGGAAGTGCCGACGGTTTCTTCGGCTGAGTGCCGAGAAGCGGCTACGGGCTGTACTTGCCAATCGTTACTGCCCCAGCTGTTTGGCCCACGAGCACTCCGACGAAGCGTGTCGGCGAGGGGACCGCTGCAAAACGTGCGGCCAGGATCATCACACGCTACTGCACCTCTCCGAGCAGACTTTGGCTCGGAGACGGCCGCGTCAGGAGGCGCGCCGGTCGCCGAGCGCCCACTCGCGGAATTCTTCAGGCGATCCTCAGCCCACGTCTGCCGCTCCACGGCGTGCTTCAGCCGCTCCTTGGCCCTCACCCGCCGCTCCACGGCGTGCTTCAACCGCCCCTCGGCTTTCGACCGCCACTCCACGTCGTGCCTCGACTACGCAGCCCCCTCTTTCGCCATGCCTAGGAAGTTTCCCGCCGCCCGCACATACGCGGTCACCGCTTCGTCGCTGCTGTAGCGGCATAGCGTCAACCTCCTGCCGACGGCTCTGGTGCGGATCCATACGGGGCTCTGGTCTTCGACACGGCGGCACTTATCGACCCGTGCACGGCTACGAGCTGTGTCGACGCGTCTCTAGCGGCTGCCTTCCGTCTGCCAACTACCAGCGTTGGGGACGAGCGGAAAACATTTCCGGAACATTACTCTGGCCGATGAGCGGTTCTATCTACCCGCGACGATATCTGTGGTCCTGGACGCGGACATGTATCCGCAAGTGATGCAACCAGGCTTCATGAGAATCCAGGACGGACTGCCGGTGGCCCAGAGCACCGTGTTTGGATGGGTCGTGTGCGGACCCTGTCACCAGCCATAACAAGGACCATGTTGCAACACGAGTGATTGCAAGGAGCTCGAGCTCGGGTTGCGAACTTCACGATCGGCCGCCGTCGATCTCGCTCGCGTCAGCAAAGGAGAGTGGCCCAAGTTTTTAAGTGCATTTTTTTAGTTTCATGTATGCATGCAAAGAATAAAGTTGAATTCATACCCCACGACGCCCCTGCTTGTCGTTCTGCTTCTTCGACCTGTCTAACTTGGGTTGGGTTCTACTTTCATCGTCTTTTGCTCTGCGCCGTGGGAATCTATCCTCCTTATCTTCTGGAGAAAACTCGCCCCCCTACAAACATACTTGAATACAACATACTAGATATTTCGCATACCTACTTTAAATACCACTTCATACTACTCAAATGTTACTTATGGATACTAAATTAGGGACATGAAGTTCACAAACGCATTTGTTATTTTAGTTTTAAGTACACGAAGTCCAACCCCATGCCATTATTTAACTAGATTTAGGCTAGGGCACGGAGCCCACTAGACCTTAGTAATAATTAGTATAAGGCGCAAGAAACATTCCCTGGTATTTTTGTTATTAGTATTACTTTCTATCCGTGGCAACCCCGATACATCGATACGAATATCGATCAGAAAAGCCCAACATACGATATATCGATGACGCAAGCATCGCTAAAGTGCTATCTCGATTTTTCTAGATCGTGGGTTTTCGTTTCCTGTCGTCGCGAGGTACAGACGTGTCCCCTTGAATTTTTCCGAACCATCACCAGAGACTTACACGTGTCCAGCGCGCGATCGCGAGTGTGCGAAAAGGACGCCACATCCCCGCCTCTAGAGAAACCAATAGTTCGTAAGCCAGTCACCCCCTTCCCCTCCGGCAGCAGCCAGGGGAATCCAAGTAGAACAAAATAAAGAATAAAACCAAAAACCAAAAACAAAATAAAGAATAAAACCTCGACTACTACCTAGTATTTCTTTCACCCCGGCCGCCTCTGCTTCGCCGCTCCCCTCCTCTGCATGCTAATACCGCGTAGCGCGCCTGAACTTGTGCGTTTGGTTTTCTCATCCGCACAAGAATTCTTTCGCCCACGCCTCTGCTCCTTAGAGCAGAACTTGTGAGCTTGGTTTTCTCATCCGCACAAAAATTCCTGAGTCCGCGTCTCTCCTCCCCATTCCCCTTGCATGCCTACTCCTGTAAATCTCAGTAGCCTTCGCACCCAAGCCGGAGCTGTAGAACCCCGTAGCCTCCGAGACCAGCCGGAGCAGTTGAGAACCCTGTAGCCTTCTCGACCAGCCGAAGGAGTAGTCTCGGGAAGCGTTGCGAGCGCCCAGAGGATTCCCTAACATTCCCTGTGCCCTTGTCCCACGAGTTCTGCGCTTAGCCAGGGCACACACTCGGCCAAGCAGTGCGATCGGTGTCGGCAGAGGGCGCTTAGACGAGGCACACTATTGCCGATCGTAAAGCAGTACGATCAGTCGCCGCAAGGGGTGCATTTCTAGTTACCGATAACCAGCCGCCAATCAGTGCGGTCGCCAGAGTTCTCCGCCAGGGGGCGCATTTATTACCAACTGTTGACCGCCAAGCAGTGCGATCGTCAGATATCACCGCCTGGGGCGCATTTATCTTCACTACCGACGGTCGACCGCCAAGCAGTACGGCCGCCAGATATGGGAATTAAAAATTATTCAAGAATAGGAATAACGAGCAGCGATCAGAGGTATAGGGTTATTCATTCGTCGCTGTCGGCCTCTCCACTCATGTATACAGGTTCCACCCCCTTCTATACAAACTTCTTGTGTAGGTTCCTTGGCCCCCACTGAGAACTCACCCCGGCCAGAGAACTACGTCACAAGTCGTGCCTGAGCAGGGACCTGATAGGGAGAAATACCAGGAATATTACCACCTGTATACGGAGCGCGAAGCCTCAAGGATAGTGACATAACCTGACAAAATATTAACGAAGTGCCTGCGACCGATAAAGCCCACGTCCTTAACCGCGATACCGTACAGTCCACGCGAAATATGAATGGCTTATTGGAAGAGTTGAGCTCTGGGCGGCGACAAAGCAGTGGCCTACGCAGATGACGTGGTGCTGCTAATATCTGGGCCCTATTCTGACGTTATTAGTGGTGTGGTGACCTGGCTATCTGGCAACTCATATCCATATCGTATATCACGATCCATCGATATCCTTAAGTAACTATCGATTCTTTCTTAGCGTTATTTTCTACCATCCCAAGATCTCTCTCTTCTTCTTGACTGACGCCACGGCATACTTTAACTTTGCGCAATAAGAAACTTAATCTAAATAAACCATCGAAAACCTGAAAGGTAAAGACTATTTAATTGTGGGAAAACAAGCTGGATGTCCTAACATCAAGGATCACACCGTATCTTTGGCCTCCACCAACTGGACACATCCTCATACAACCATTCCCATAGTGGGATAATGACAGACGCGCTGGGTCGCTTAAATATATGGGCAAAGACCTGTGGATTAGGTATCAACCCAAATAAAACAGAACTTATGTTCTTCACCTGAAGGACTAAGATACCAGATAAGAGCCAGTTTCTACGAAGAATTACTGGAGCCGAGTGGTATATTCGAAACGCAGATATTCACCGGGAGTTGGAAATTCCCTTCGTTGGAGACGTCATCAACAATATCGCAGTATGTCATAGAACAAGACTCAGAAGCCACCTAAACCAGTTAGCAAGAAACACGCGCCTAGTCACTTCCAGGAGAAGATTTCGGGCAGCTGCAGTCCCGTAGACTATTTTAAATTAAAAACAGATTGTCAAGCTAAATAATTAAAAAAGCCATATCCCCTTATGTACAAATTGCAGTGTTTAAAAAACTGAAGTTTGTTTCATTTCACATGATTTTGCTTTTGCTTCTGAAAAAATCAAAAGTCGCAGTCAAAGTCAGTCAAAACTCAAACGCTGACAAAAATCAAAAATCAACTGCAGTCGAAGTTTTTCAGTTTTTGCTTTCTGCTTTGCTTTTGTCGAAAACGTAAGTTAACGCTGCAGCAAAAGTCAAACTTCTGGAGTCGTCAAAAGTCGAAATTTTCGACTTATTATAGTTTTTTATTTTTGCTTCAGAAAAATAAAAAAATCCCTTTGAATTTTAATACCCAAGAGTGCCTCAAGGCACTCATTAGTTGTTTTGCTGTAACAAAAAATGTAATTAGTTGTTTATTATTTAAGTTATATTTTAAAGTAACTGTGAAGATTTACATTTTCATAGGATTAGATTTAAGTTAGGATTAAGGTATTTCCAAAGTTCACGAAGAACAGGCACATATATTTAATTTATCAACATATTAGTATTTAAGTTATTCTGTATTAGTATTTAAGTTAGCCTAAGTGGCAACTCAAACCTATCGAATAAGCTAGGAGAATAGCTAGATTCCCGCCAAAGCCAGAAAATACTAGACATCGATAACAAGGGATTTTAAGGGAAGAACAAACAGGCACACTAAGTGAGCAATTCAAGTTTCGAGCACGCGGCGGGCAAGAAGTAAAATCAAGAAGAAAACCGAGAAGTAAAAAGAAGAAAAGAAAACCAACGACGACGACACGAGGCCACCATCCGGAACCGAATTAGGACTACTAGAACGCTGGCGACGAACAACAGGGTGAGCATAGTGAGTGCGACAGGGAAAGATAGGGCCAGCTAGGAAAAGAGAAATGTGAATAAACCGAAAACTTAAAACCCGAACATGAAATGACAAGACTTCTATCTCATCGTGCGCATTATCTAGGCTATCTGTGCTAGTTGCGATCGTGCCGCCTGGAGTATTCCGAGCACTTTCGCAAAGTTTTCCTTGAGCAGCGTTAGTTGCGATCGTGCCGCCTGGAGTATTCCGAGCACTTTCGCAAAGTTTTCCTTCAGCATCGTTAGTTGCGATCGTGCCGCCTGGAGTATTCCGAGCACTTTCGCAAAGTTTTCCTTGAGCAGCGTTAGTTGCGATCGTGCCGCCTGGAGTATTCCGAGCACTTTCGCAAAGTTTTCTTGAGCAGCGTTAGTTGCGATCGTGCCACCTGGAGTATTCCGAGCACTTTCGCAAAGTTTTCCTTGAGCAGCGTTAGTTGCGAAAGTGCCGCCTGGAGTATTCCGAGCACTTTCGCAGAGGTTTTCCCTGAGCAATGTTAGCTGCAATCGTGCCGCCTGGAGTATTCCGAGCACTTTCGCAGAGGTTTTCCCTAAGCAATGTTAGCTGCAATCGTGCCGCCTGGAGTATTCCGAGCACTTTCGCAGAATTTTCCTTGAGCAGTGTGAGTTGCGATCATGCCGCCTGCGAGTAACCGGGCATTTTCGTAGAATTTTCCCCAGACAGTGCTAGACGACGGTGCCGCCTGCGAGTAACCGGGCACGTGCGTATTGTTTTAGGCCAGCAGTGCTAGTTGCGATCGTGCCGCCTGGAGTATTCCGAGCACTTTCACAAAGTTTTCCTTGGTCAGTGCTAGCTGCGATCATGCCGCCTGCGAGTAACCGGGCATTTTCGTAGAGTTTTCCCCAGACAGTGCTAGACGACGGTGCCGCCTGCGAGTAACCGGGCCCGTGCGTATTGTTTTAGGCCAGCAGTGCTAGTTGCGATCGTGCCGCCTGGAGCATTCCGAGCACTTTCACAAAGTTTTCCTTGATTAGTGCTAGCTACGATCATGCCGCCTGCGAGTAACCGGGCATTTTCGTAGAGTTTTCCCCTCAGACAGTGCTGGACGACGGTGCCGCCTGTGCGTAACAGGACCCGTGCGTAGTTTAGGCCATCAGTGTTAGCTGTTATCGGGCTGCCGGAGGGTATTTCAGGCACCGTAGCAAAGTTTTCCCCGGCCGCAGCGGAGATTTGGGATATCGCTGACCATTAAATCCTATGAATATCTCTCGATCTACATATAAGTATAGAGACTCCGTGACCCGAGCAAGATTTTACCGCCGATAACAATATGATACCCCCCTCAACTGTCTCGAAGATAATAAATTTATCTGTAGAGGATCCTGGACAGACTGAGACGCCGATCCCAGCCAAACGCATCCTTACAGATTGGCGCCCGAACAGGGACTAGTTGGGGAAAATTTGGGGAAAATTCCAACCATCGTGACCTAAAGAATCACTAGATCATTTTGTTCTCATCATCTGGTATGGGAAAATTTTGTCAGGGGCATTGAGAATAGGGTTATTACCAAGCATGGAGTAGCCTTAGATGAATCTCTGTAATAAATCGCTGGAAAGGAAATATACATGAGTACACTGAGAGAAATTTTTAACATTTTATTAAAGAAGCCGTGTCTAACCTCTGAGAGCGCACGCTCGAAATATACCCGCCATAGACAGACCCACGCACGTGAGACAGACCCGAGACGATCACGTGATCACCGCCGCCGGGTATATAAACGCGTGGTCAGCCGCCAGTAAATTCATTCGTTCGCAAGAGCTCAAGCTAGCAACATCGTGTCAAAGAAACATTTAACCATCGTCGGGAACTACTATCGAGAACCTCGTGCAAGCTAATTTAAAACAAAGCTTACGTAATATCCGGTTTGAAAAATTTTCAACAATTAACATTGAAGTGCGGCAAGGGTCGTGAAAGTGTTAAACACTTACTAAGAACCACTCGAAAGTGTGACCAGCAACAGTATCCTCTTAATATCAAGAACGTCGCGCAACAAGAACTCGGCTTAGACCCTTACGTAATGGGAGTAAAGTGGATTTCGTATCGTCGGAAACAGGAGCTCGAGGCCCTGACAGCCACGTTCGGGTTGAGTAGTAGTGGTACCGTCGAGGAGCTGCGCCAACGGCTCACCGAGTTCTCAAGGCGGGACGACTTGTCGCCGGAAATCCAAGAACATTTAGTGAAAATGGAGACGGCATACGGGAACGCCGTTACTGCCGAGCAGAAATCGCCGCTTACCGTCGTGGTCGACCAGCAGCAGGAAGAAGGGCTTGGTTACGGTACGGGGGACACACTCCGCCTACCCAGGACCGCTTCTGCTCCTAACATAGCCACGCTACTACAAGTCGACGAACGCCGCGGGACACAGTTGCGAGCCGAGGGTAACCCGCGCGGTCCTGGTGGACAAAATGGCCAGGTGGGGAATTACTTTTGATGGGTCCGGCGACCCATTGCGCTTTATGGAGCATATCGAAGAGCGAGCAGCCACGTATCAAGTCGATCTACGGTCCCTACCCCAAGCGATGCCGGTCCTACTAGTCGGAAGAGCCGAGAGCTGGTTCCGCACGAGCAGACTCCAGGGCACGACATGGAAGACATTTCGGAAGGAGTTCCTGGAATTTTTTTTACCACCCCGATATTTCCAGACACTAGAGGATCAAATCCGGACCCATAGGCAGTGAGCAGGTGAGCTGTTTAAGTTCTATTTGGTTGATCTCCGCATACTCATGCAACGGGCGGGATACACAATGGCCCAAGAACTCGAACGCGTGTATGACAATATGTTGCCGGAGTACCAATTGTACACTCGGCGTCAGGACTTTCGAACACTGGCTGAGCTGACTCAACTGGTCGTAAACTTCGAGACAATAAGGAGCCGCGGAGACTGGAACCAACATAGTCGTCAGGAGCGCGAGAGTTTCAGTCCGCCACAGCGAAGGCCTGATGCCTTGATGGGCCAGCGGGCATATCACAACCCAGAGGTATTGACTGAAAGACCCACAGAGGTACAACATGGAACCATCATGCCGGAAACAGAGGCTCCGATTGACGTGCGTAACGCATGTAGGAACTGTGGAGAAAGTGGTCATTTTCAGCGTGAGTGTAGGCGGCCCCAGGTGTTTTTCTGCTGGGATTGCGGGAGACGTGGCCTCCCCGCACCATAGAATGCTGTCGGAGATCGGGAAATGCCTACGGGCCTCGAGCAGGCGGGGACCGCTCGAGGGACCCGAGAGATTCCCCAAGCCAGTAAATAAAATCTTACAATTAACCCAAGGCCGAGTCCAGGCGCAGGTCCGCATCAAAGGCCGACCATTTACAGCCACCCTGGATACAGGAGCCACCCGAAGCTTCATCAGTGAGCGGCGTGCAGCGGAAATTGGGCGTGGAAGAGATTGGAGAGAAGTCCGTACGAGGATTCGATTTTTTTTTTTTTTTTTTTTTTTTTTTCGTTATAAGGTACATTTAGTTTGGGGTGGGAATATACATATAAGGGGTAGGGAAAATAATAACAACAAAACTGGGGTTCAACGCTCGTGCGGTACGGCCGCGAAGCAATGCTTCGCACGGGCAATGTTCCCAGCTAAGTCATCTCCTGCTGTCTTCTTCGCTCCTCGCTTCTGAGCTTGGTCATCAACGTGGCCGCGAAGTTGGACACCGCCTGCCAGTTGTCCTCGCTTGCCAGCATAGTCGGCACGAGGTTGTCCGCCGAGATGCTGGTCCCCAGTGCGGCTTCCAGCGCCCGACGTTCGGTCGAGAATCTGCCACATGTGAACAGCACGTGCTCGGCAGTATCGTCGGCTTCCCTGTAGCACCAGGTACAACCTGCGCTCTCTTCATGGCCAAACTTGTGCAGATAGCTCCTAAAGCACCCATGCCCGCTTAATATTTGCGTCAGGTAAAAATTTACCTGACCGTGCTGTCTCCTCGTCCAATCCAACAGGTTTGGTATCAGTCGGTGTGTCCAACGACCCTTGTTCGACACATCCCAACGGGCTTGCCACTCTGCTAGCGTGGCGCTCTTCGCCAGGGATCGCGCCTCGCTCTTCTCCGCCGGCGTAACTATTCTTCCGTGGATTTGCTCAAAAATAACCGCCTGTTCCTTCGCCATCAGGTCGAGGGGAGGGGTTCCAGCTAGCACAAGCGCAGCTTGATCGGAGACTGTCCTGAACGCGCTGCATATGCGTAGGGCAGCCAGGCGATGAGCTGCGTTCAGGCCGCGGCTGTACGACGGCGTCGTCATTGCTTTGCCCCATACTGGTGCAGCATATAGCATTGTCGCTCTAGCTGCACTCGCTAATAGCAATCTGCTCGCCTGCTTCGGCCCTCTATGGTTGAGCATAATCCTCGTAAGCGCCCGAACTGACGTTGCTGCCTTGGTGCTCGCGTACGCCAAGTGCTCTCTAAATGAAAGCCTTGTGTCGATCATCACGCCTAGATATTTAATAGCCCTAGACGTTCTGATGACGACTTCGCTCACTCGCACCTCTGCCACTTCCACCTTTTTCCTGCTGCTCACCAGGACTGCTTCGGTCTTCTGTGGGGCTAGCTGCAACCCAACGCGCGACAGCCACGAGCTGATGGCGCTGATGCTCTGGTTGCACGCCGCTTCGGCTCCAGCAATCTCTTTGTCCACTGCCACCAGCGCAATGTCATCTGCGAATCCAACCAGCTCCGTTCTCCCAGGGAGTGGGAGCCTCAGGACCCCGTCGTACATTGCGTTCCACAGCAGTGGCGCAAGGACTGACCCTTGGGGGACTCCGCAAGACAGCTCGACGCTTTGTACACCGCCAGCGGTGTCGTACTGCAGCACTCTATCTTCGAAATAGCTTCGCATCAGCTTAAGCAGGTAGTGGGGCACTCGAAACTGGTCAGGGCGTCCAATATACAGTCCCATCTCGCTGTATTGAACGCGTTGCGGATGTCCAAGGTGACTATCAGGTAATATTCCTTTGCTCCGCCTTTCCAACGCTGACCCGCGATGGCCGAGGCGGCAATGTCAACCACCTTGTTGATGGCATCGATTGTCGACCGCGCCTTCCTGAAGCCGTATTGGGTCTCGGACAAACCGCCTGCCGCTGTGATTGCCCTCTCCAGCCGCGAGCTTATCACGTACTCCAGCACCTTGCCGGCACCGTCTATCAGACAGATCGGTCTGTATGAAGATGGGTCCTCCGTTGGCTTGCCCGGCTTAGGCAGCAGTACCAAGCGTTGCAGTTTCCACTTTTTGGGGAAGGACCCCTCGGCCAAGCACCTCCCGAACAACTCCGCAAAGATGTCTGGGCGGAGAGTGATGGCCAACCTTAAGGCCCCGTTGGGAACATTATCCGGCCCCGGTGCCTTCGCAACCTTGATCCTCCTCGCCACTGCTAGCATCTCGGCTACTGTGACGGGCTCAACCTCTTGGGGCAGGTCGTTTCTTGGTTGAAGGGAGAGAAACGGGTTCTCTACACTGGGAAACAAGTGCTCGACGATCCTCCTCAGGGAGACGGCGTCCATTGGGGCGCGAGCTTTGGACTTGCTGACCTTCTTCACTATGAGCCTGTATGCGTTTCCCCATGGGTCCCGGTCCGCAGAATCGCATAGGTCAAGGAAGCATTTCCTCTTGCTGCTCTTAATAGCCTCCTTAAGAGCCTTGCGGCACTGCTGAAAGGCTGCACGCTTCTCCAAGTGGATAGTCGAGCCGTACGACCGCTGGTACAGCCTTCTGGCTCTAACGCAACGTTTCCTTAGATCCGCAATTTCTTGTGTCCACCAGAATACAGGGTCTCTGTGTCTGGAGTGGGCAATCCTGGAGGGTATGCAATCCTCGCAGGCTTCTTGCAGCTGTCCCATCACCTGGTCTGCCATAATTTCTGCGTTTCCCGACGCTTCCACTCTCGCCATGCAAGCTGCGAAAGACCGTGGGTCAAGCAGGTCAACCCTGAAGCTCTTCCTTTGAGGGGGGAGGAGCGATGTGGGGGGTGAATTTGCGTCGTCCACTGTGGTGAGAATTGCCGCGTGATCGCTGGCTGTATAAATCTCACTGAGCATCCACGCGCACTGACCAGCTCTAGAGCGGCTGACAAAGGTGAGGTCCACCACTGATCCAGCACCAGCTCGGCTAAAAGTGGGGTCTTGTCTGACTCAACTGGTCGTAAACTTCGAGACAATAAGGAGCCGCGGAGACTGGAACCAACATAGTCGTCAGGAGCGCGAGAGTTTCAGTCCGCCACAGCGAAGGCCTGATGCCTTGATGGGCCAGCGGGCATATCACAACCCAGAGGTATTGACTGGAAGACCCACAGAGGTACAACATGGAACCATCATGCCGGAAACAGAGGCTCCGATTGACGTGCGTAACGCATGTAGGAACTGTGGAGAAAGTGGTCATTTTCAGCGTGAGTGTAGGCGGCCCCAGGTGTTTTTCTGCTGGGATTGCGGGAGACGTGGCCTCCGCACCATAGAATGCTGTCGGAGATCGGGAAACGCCTACGGGCCTCGAGCAGGCGGGGGACCGCTCGAGGGACCCGAGAGATTCCCCAAGCCAGTAAATAAAATCTTACAATTAACCCAAGGCCGAGTCCAGGCGCAGGTCCGCATCAAAGGCCGACCAGTTACAGCCACCCTGGATACAGGAGCCACCCGAAGCTTCATCAGTGAGCGGCGTGCAGCGGAAATTGGGCGTGGAAGAGATTGGAGAGAAGTCCGTACGAGGATTCGATTTTTTTTTTTTTTTTTTTTTTTTTTTTTTTTCGTTATAAGGTACATTTAGTTTGGGGTGGGAATATACATATAAGGGGTAGGGAAAATAATAACAACAAAACTGGGGTTCAACGCTCGTGCGGTACGGCCGCGAAGCAATGCTTCGCACGGGCAATGTTCCCAGCTAAGTCATCTCCTGCTGTCTTCTTCGCTCCTCGCTTCTGAGCTTGGTCATCAACGTGGCCGCGAAGTTGGACACCGCCTGCCAGTTGTCCTCGCTTGCCAGCATAGTCGGCACGAGGTTGTCCGCCGAGATGCTGGTCCCCAGTGCGGCTTCCAGCGCCCGACGTTCGGTCGAGAATCTGCCACATGTGAACAGCACGTGCTCGGCAGTATCGTCGGCTTCCCTGTAGCACCAGGTACAACCTGCGCTCTCTTCATGGCCAAACTTGTGCAGATAGCTCCTAAAGCACCCATGCCCGCTTAATATTTGCGTCAGGTAAAAATTTACCTGACCGTGCTGTCTCCTCGTCCAATCCAACAGGTTTGGTATCAGTCGGTGTGTCCAACGACCCTTGTTCGACACATCCCAACGGGCTTGCCACTCTGCTAGCGTGGCGCTCTTCGCCAGGGATCGCGCCTCGCTCTTCTCCGCCGGCGTAACTATTCTTCCGTGGATTTGCTCAAAAATAACCGCCTGTTCCTTCGCCATCAGGTCGAGGGGAGGGGTTCCAGCTAGCACAAGCGCAGCTTGATCGGAGACTGTCCTGAACGCGCTGCATATGCGTAGGGCAGCCAGGCGATGAGCTGCGTTCAGGCCGCGGCTGTACGACGGCGTCGTCATTGCTTTGCCCCATACTGGTGCAGCATATAGCATTGTCGCTCTAGCTGCACTCGCTAATAGCAATCTGCTCGCCTGCTTCGGCCCTCTATGGTTGAGCATAATCCTCGTAAGCGCCCGAACTGACGTTGCTGCCTTGGTGCTCGCGTACGCCAAGTGCTCTCTAAATGAAAGCCTTGTGTCGATCATCACGCCTAGATATTTAATAGCCCTAGACGTTCTGATGACGACTTCGCTCACTCGCACCTCTGCCACTTCCACCTTTTTCCTGCTGCTCACCAGGACTGCTTCGGTCTTCTGTGGGGCTAGCTGCAACCCAACGCGCGACAGCCACGAGCTGATGGCGCTGATGCTCTGGTTGCACGCCGCTTCGGCTCCAGCAATCTCTTTGTCCACTGCCACCAGCGCAATGTCATCTGCGAATCCAACCAGCTCCGTTCTCCCAGGGAGTGGGAGCCTCAGGACCCCGTCGTACATTGCGTTCCACAGCAGTGGCGCAAGGACTGACCCTTGGGGGACTCCGCAAGACAGCTCGACGCTTTGTACACCGCCAGCGGTGTCGTACTGCAGCACTCTATCTTCGAAATAGCTTCGCATCAGCTTAAGCAGGTAGTGGGGCACTCCGAAACTGGTCAGGGCGTCCAATATACAGTCCCATCTCGCTGTATTGAACGCGTTGCGGATGTCCAAGGTGACTATCAGGCAATATTCCTTTGCTCCGCCTTTCCAACGCTGACCCGCGATGGCCGAGGCGGCAATGTCAACCACCTTGTTGATGGCATCGATTGTCGACCGCGCCTTCCTGAAGCCGTATTGGGTCTCGGACAAACCGCCTGCCGCTGTGATTGCCCTCTCCAGCCGCGAGCTTATCACGTACTCCAGCACCTTGCCGGCACCGTCTATCAGACAGATCGGTCTGTATGAAGATGGGTCCTCCGTTGGCTTGCCCGGCTTAGGCAGCAGTACCAAGCGTTGCAGTTTCCACTTTTTGGGGAAGGACCCCTCGGCCAAGCACCTCCCGAACAACTCCGCAAAGATGTCTGGGCGGAGAGTGATGGCCAACCTTAAGGCCCCGTTGGGAACATTATCCGGCCCCGGTGCCTTCGCAACCTTGATCCTCCTCGCCACTGCTAGCATCTCGGCTACTGTGACGGGCTCAACCTCTTGGGGCAGGTCGTTTCTTGGTTGAAGGGAGAGAAACGGGTTCTCTACACTGGGAAACAAGTGCTCGACGATCCTCCTCAGGGAGACGGCGTCCATTGGGGCGCGAGCTTTGGACTTGCTGACCTTCTTCACTATGAGCCTGTATGCGTTTCCCCATGGGTCCCGGTCCGCAGAATCGCATAGGTCAAGGAAGCATTTCCTCTTGCTGCTCTTAATAGCCTCCTTAAGAGCCTTGCGGCACTGCTGAAAGGCTGCACGCTTCTCCAAGTGGATAGTCGAGCCGTACGACCGCTGGTACAGCCTTCTGGCTCTAACGCAACGTTTCCTTAGATCCGCAATTTCTTGTGTCCACCAGAATACAGGGTCTCTGTGTCTGGAGTGGGCAATCCTGGAGGGTATGCAATCCTCGCAGGCTTCTTGCAGCTGTCCCATCACCTGGTCTGCCATAATTTCCGCGTTTCCCGACGCTTCCACTCTCGCCATGCAAGCTGCGAAAGACCGTGGGTCAAGCAGGTCAACCCTGAAGCTCTTCCTTTGAGGGGGGAGGAGCGATGTGGGGGGTGAATTTGCGTCGTCCACTGTGGTGAGAATTGCCGCGTGATCGCTGGCTGTATAAATCTCACTGAGCATCCACGCGCACTGACCAGCTCTAGAGCGGCTGACAAAGGTGAGGTCCACCACTGATCCAGCACCAGCTCGGCTAAAAGTGGGGTCTTGTCCAACATTCAGGAGAGCCACATCCAGGGTTGCGAAGGACTCTAGGAGGGCTCTGCCTCGGGCATTTGTGCTGGAACTGCCCCAGTCGACCGCCCAGGCATTAAAGTCGCCCGCTATCAGCGCCGGGTTACGGCCTCTCGCATCCGAAGAGAGTCTGTCCAGGGTGGCAGCAAACTCGGCTAGCGATAGGCTTGGGGCGAGGTAGACGCTGTACACCCACCAGCCTCCTGCCTTGGCGCGCACGAAACCTCTGTCCGGAAGGACGTCTGACAGGAGCGTGGGAGCGCTACTGCACGCCCACAGGTCGGCTTTCCCGTTGCTGTCCGTCGCCCAGTTGGGGCTTTGTCCAGTCCTGTATGGTTCGCTTAGGATTGCGAGGTCAGCTTCGCATTCTCGGACAGTTTGTGACAGCAGGTCTTGTGCTGCCACGCAGTGGTTCAGGTTAAGTTGAACCACTTTCATCTGCGCTTGGGACCATTACTGGACGCGGACTCCAGGGGGCAGTAACGGCTACCGGCCTGGTGGTTCGCATCCCTTCTGTTGGCTTCAGCGCATCTGAAGCAACGCGGGCGGTTTTGGCAAGAGGCCGCTTTGTGTCCATCTTGACCGCATCTAAAACATGTGTGGCTTCTGTCCGTGGCGCTCCGACATTTGCTGGCGATGTGGCCGGCTTCCAAGCACCTGAAGCACCTGAGTCGGGGCTCGATCTCCTTCACCCGGCAGAGAGTCCAACCGACCTTCACCTTTCCCAGCTTTTTAAGCGCTGCTGCTGCGCCGGCCGGGACCGAAATGGTTGCGACCTGGGAACCGCTGGAAAGGGGACGGACTGCCTTCACTTGCACCGAGTTCAACGGGAGGTCCGCCTGCTTGATCAGTGCTTCCTCCAGCTCCTCCTTAGAGACTAGCTCATCCAAGTCCCGGATGACGAAAGTCGCCTGCGGAGTCACTGCTCGGATCGAGGCTCCTACGCCTAGGACGCTACCGAGTCTCTCGCTTATGCCGCTGGCTGGGACATGTGGGGAGCGCTTCAATTCAAGCAGGAGTTCGCCTTTGGCCGTCTTCCTCACCTTGGCGATGCTGTCACCGATTTCCGCTATGCTAGCGTCGTGTGCCCGCGTGACCATACTGAGCACCGCACTATACGACAGCTCGGGCGGAGGGCTAATGATGAGCGCCTCGTTCCTTGCTCTCTTTCGCCTATCCCTCTTTCTCGTCTTAGATTGGTCTCGACGAGACCTCTCCTCCAGGGTCTTGCTGCTGCCTCTATTGCCGGCGCCAGTATTGCTCCTTGCGTTACTCTTTTGGGGGCTGCTGCCAGTGCGACGGTTAGGAGCGGCTCCTTTGTTGGGTGTAGACGGCAGGACCTTGCCGCCCTGGGAAGTCTGAACCGCTTTGTTTACGCTCGGAGGGTTCCAAGCTTGGGATGTCTGGCTGCCCTGGCTCGCAGTGACGGCTACCATCCTGGCGGACCGTCTTTCCTCCGTATCCCGCAACAGCTCCTCCTGAAGCTCCTTCAGCCTAGCGAACGCAATCTTCATCCCCTGGTTTATATTGCGCACTTTCTGCTCGTTGACCTTGGTGAGTAGGTCGTCGAGGATAGCCCCCATCTCCATTAGTTGCGGCTGGGCTTTGACCCTTTTGGTAGGCTGTGCCTGCTCGGGCGGACTCGGATTCATGCCTCGGACTCGGACTCGGATTCGATTGGCCGATGCATCTCATCTGGACCTTACGCGTGGTCTGGTCCTAACCATTCATCTGGGCCAACAGCAGGTAGAACTTTTCCTACTCGTGATGCCCACCGTCCTAGATGACCTCCTGCTAGGAATGGATTTCCTTTGCGGCATCAAGGCCACCATCAGCTGTGGAGGAGAACTTTTACAACTGGACCCGAGGGCCGACTTAACCCGTAACACTGTGAACAACGACGGGGACATGGATGTTTCAGCAGGGAACGACGCACCGAACGCGGAGTGCGTGGCTTCTCCTTCTGGAATCTTACGGAGCGACAGCGGGGACATGGATGTTTCAGCAGGGAACGACGCACCGAACGCGGAGTGCGTGGCTGCTCCTTCTGAAATCTTACGAAACAACGACGGGGACATGGATAGTTCAACAAGGAACGACGCACCGAACGCGGAGTGCGTGGCTGTTCCTTCTGGAATCATACGAAGCGACTGTGGAAACACCCACAGTTAATCCCAGGAAACAACGCCGCACTAGGCAGACCCGACACCTCCCCGACGCCGCCACAGGAGAAGCTCAATCAAGCTGGGTTTCGGCGTTGCCCCCGAGGAACGAGGCAGCTCGACAGCAGAACCCTTTTCGTCAACGCACGGGATCAACCTTAGCCCAGACGACCAGGCGGGTCCGATTTCTGGATCCAGTCATCGAAGGCGCGCATGAGCCCCAGTTCGACAGACCGCCGCCGATAGACCCCCAAAACGAGGAAAGCTTAGCCGTCATCGACACCACTCCGGACGTAGTAGTCGCACCAGAAATGCTAGATCAGCGGGTGAGCGTTTTCCTTCAGACTGAGTTAGACAAATTCGATCGTCTCAAAGGCACGTCCCATATCGCGGAGCACCACATCGTCATGAGAGATGATAAACCTATCAAACAACGTTACTATCCGAAAAACCCGGCAATGCAAGCAGTTATTAATAAACAAGTCGATGAACTATTACGCGACGGAAGGATCGAGCCGTCCAAGAGCCCTCATAGCGCTCCCATAGTGCTCGTCGGCAAAAAGACAGGTGACATCCGTATGTGTGTAGACTACCGACAGCTAAACTCGCGATTCATACCTGACGCCTACCCATTACCGAGAATCCATCATATCCTCGAACGGTTGCGAAACGCGCGGTTTATCTCAACGCTCGATCTTAAGAGTGGGTACTGGCAGATCCCCGTTGCACCAGCCAGTCGCGAATATACCGCTTTCACCGTGCCGGGGAGAGGCCTTTTTCATTGGAAGGTAATGCCATTCGGGTTACATTCGGCGCCCGCGACGTTTCAAAGAGCCCTCGATAGTGTCATAGGTCCAGATATGGAACCCTCGGCATTCGCGGATCTGGACGATATTATTGTCATAAGTATGACTCTAGACGAGCATATCGAAAACCTTCGCGAAGTCTTTAGGCGACTTAGGCAAGCAAACCTGAAGCTCAATCGAGACAAGTGTAGTTTTTTCCAACGGAGCCTGAAATATCTAGGGCACGTTATCAGTGAATCCGGGATTCACACAGATCCAGATAAGATCTCCGCGATTCGTGCATTAAAACCGCCAACAAACATCCGAGAGCTACGACGGTGCCTCCGAGTCGCGTCATGGTATCGACGGTTTGTCCCAAATTTCGCGGCCATCGTTGAACCCATCTCCACGCTCCTCCGCAAGGGTAAGAAATGGAGTTGGGACACGGAACAGGAACAGGCGTTTGAGACGCTGAAGTCACGACTGACAGAGGCCCCTGTTCTCGCGTGCCCAGACTTCACACAGAAGTTCTCCCTACAAACCGACGCTAGTGACCACGGGGTAGGAGCCGTTCTACTACAGACGATCGACGAAGTGGAGCGAGTCATAGCCTACGCCAGTCGACGCTTAACACGAGCCGAAGAGAACTATTCAGTAACCGAAAAAGAGTGCCTGGCCATCGTCTGGGCTATCCGAAAGATGAGATGTTACCTTGAGGGGTATAGGTTCGAAGTCGTGACTGATCATCTAGCGCTAAAATGGTTAAATTCGATCGACAACCCGACCGGACGGAACGCGAGGTGGGCGCTCGAACTTCAACAATATCAGTTCGATGTACAATATCGACGGGGAAAATTTAACGTGGTTGCAGACGCCCTTTCACGTCAACCTTTGGATGTTGTACAACAAGCCGAAGTGGAACCCTCCCAGTGTAAGTGGATCCGAAAGATGACCCTTCGAGCAACCCAGGAGCCCGAGAAATATCCCGACTATCGAGTTGAAGGAGGTCATCTGTACCGCAGGACGGGAACTACACCCCAGGAGGAAGACCAAGTGCCACGGAAGCTGTGTGTCGGCCAGGAGTATAGCCAACGAGTCCTTCAAGAGTGTCACGATCACCCGACAGCCGGACATCTAGGGACACGGAAAACCAGTAAACGAGTCATGCAGAAGTATTATTGGCCCAGCCTCTTCCGAGAAGTTACCCGGTATGTACGACGTTGTCCCTCTTGCCAAAAATACAAAGTAAGCCAACTCAAGCCCGCCGGCCGAATGTTCACCCGCCAAGTCGAGGAGCCGTTCAGCGTGGTCTGTGCGGATTTCATGGGTCCATTCCCGCGCTCTCGCCACGGAAATACTATGTTATTGGTATTTCTAGACGCGTTCACTAAATGGGTGGAGTTGGTCCCACTTCGAAAGGCAACCACACCTCATCTCGAACGGTCATTTCGAGACAGAATTTTAAGCCGCTTCGGTGTTCCCCAGACCTTTGTATGTGACAACGGGACGCAGTTCACAAGTAGGTCCTTTAAAGCATTCTGTAAGAACCTTGGAATGGGACTCCAACACACAGCCCCCTACTCACCACAACAAAACCCAACGGAGAGGGCAAACAGGACCATAAAGACGATGCTGGCCCTGTACTTGGAAGGAGCAGAGCAAAACACTTGGGACGAACTATTGCCCGAACTTTCACTGGCCATAAACACGAGCATTTCGGACACAACAGGATTTAGTCCGGCCTTCATAGTACAAGGGAGGGAACCGAGATTACCCAACACACTGTACAATCAAGCCACACCCGAGCAGACCTCGAACCAGCCATCTCCAGGCAAGAAGGCCGAACAGATGCGAGAGCTATTTCAGATCGTCCGGGACAACAGCGAACGAGCATCGAACGAGCAACGAAGACACTATAACCTCCGCCGACGAGAATGGCGGCCTGCCGTAGGATCCTTGGTACTCCTCCGCCGACACGTTCTATCCAAAGCCTCAGAGGGATTCACGGCCAAACTTGCGGCGAAATACGACGGGCCATACAAGGTCCACAAGTTCCTGTCTCCTAATCTCTTACAATTACAGGCACCCGGGAGTCGACGCCGACGCACAGCCGGCCTGAGTGACCTAAAGGCATACCATCACGAGGACACAGACGAAGAAGAGCAACAAGATGTCAGCGAGAAAGCCACGTCCTGAGTAATGGGGCCACTTGCTGGTAGTCGCGACTACCCAACGTCCCTCCCCGCAAGGGGTGCTCACTGGCGAGACATAATTATTTTTTTTTAAATTGAAAAAAAAAGAATCTACTGTAAATTAGGGCATACCAATGAATTACCTAGAGAGAAGATAGGTTTAGACTAGCAGATCGCACTCTTAGGGCCCTTGATTTAATTAAGATAAACTATGTACCTTTTCCCCACAGCACCATGAGTTCCAGGGACCCGAGGCGCCAAGCGGCAGACCCGACCGACGACGAGGTCGACGAGTACACCCGCCAGATCGACGAAGCTCTTCGGCAGTCGATGGAAGGCCTCCCAACTGACACGTGGTGGCAGAACGAATTCGATCTACCGGAGGCCGAAACCACGGGACTCTCCATCGAAGACGTCCTCGACTTGTGCGTACCACCCGGAGAGCAAGTCGGCAGCGCGAGCGAGATGGACGTCGACCCAGACGGCAGGTTCGGAGTTTTCCGCGACCCGAGCCCACCAATCGCCCGAAACGCCGAAAGGCCCAGTGCCGTAGAGGAGCCCAGTGCCGCCGCACATCCCAGTGGGCCCGAGATGCCGACCTCGCCACCACACTACGAGGACATCTCTAGCGCCGACGAGCCCAGCCCTGAGGCACAAGCAGCCACAGCACCAGTCCAAGTCTCGGGGGCCGGAGAGCCACCTTCCACGGCCGACCCGGTCGAGACAATCGAGCTGTCGGACTCGGACGACCGTAGTACCCCTTTGTGGAGAGAGGCACAACCGCGCCAGGTGACACCACCACCCTCGTACCAGGAGCTCTTCGGGCCTGGCCCGTACGACAGCCCTCGCACCATAACCAAGAGGCAGCAGACGCCGTCCATTGGTCTCGTAGCACAAGGAGTCGGAAGGGGCACCAGCCTGGACACCCTGCTTGATGGCCCTAGCACCTCCAGCCAAGCAGCCAGGATGCGTGCCGAGCTCCAACGGGCGAACACCTCCGCCCAGAGCCCCGACGGCATCCCACCACCCGGCGAGACCAACCACTCACACTGCTCATCCGGGACGCCCACGCGTGGAGATCAACCAGTGGACGTGCCCTGATCAACCACCAGGCTACCAGTGGACGTGCCCCGACCAACCACCAGGCTACCAGCGGACGTGCCCCAACCAACCGCCGACGCTCACAAGATGGCCCTTGCACCTCCAGCCAAGCAGCCAGGATGCGTGCCGAGCACCAACGGGCGAACACCTCCGCCCAGAGCCCCGACGGCATCCCACCATCCGGCGAGACCAACTACTCCCGAAGTGCTGCGGGACCCGCGACACCTGCTCATCCGGGGCGCCCACGCGTGGAGACCAACCACCAGGCTACCAGTGGACGTGCCCCGACCAACCACCAGGCTACCAGCGGACGTGCCCCAACCAACCGCCGACGCTCCCCAGATGGCCCTCGCACCTTCAACCAAGCAGCCAGGGTACAACCACGTCCACGCTCGGAGACCGGCCACCATCTGCAACCCTCCGGTGCGGGCCACCCACTACGATACACGGGCCGAGAGGAGATCCGCTGTGGAGCAGTGCGCGAAGACATGATCACCACCAGCCAGCCAAGAGCCAGTCGACGCCGCCGAGCCAGACCGCCAACGTGCAGCTCGTCAGCCGCCAGCTCACCCGAACGCACTCCAAGGGCGAGATTAACGACGACACCAACCGGATTAGATGGACAGCTGACGGCCAACATGGTGGTAGCTCCGGAAGATTGGAGAGTCCAGACGCCAGGGCGGCAGATACCAACCAGTCTGCGAGACCTGATTCTCCACCTCCTGACCCAGATTTAAGTTAGGATTAAGGTATTTCCAAAGTTCACGAAGAACAGGCACATATATTTAATTTATCAACATATTAGTATTTAAGTTATTCTGTATTAGTATTTAAGTTAGCCTAAGTGGCAACTCAAACCTATCGAATAAGCTAGGAGAATAGCTAGATTCCCGCCAAAGCCAGAAAATACTAGACATCGATAACAAGGGATTTTAAGGGAAGAACAAACAGGCACACTAAGTGAGCAATTCAAGTTTCGAGCACGCGGCGGGCAAGAAGTAAAATCAAGAAGAAAACCGAGAAGTAAAAAGAAGAAAAGAAAACCAACGACGACGACACGAGGCCACCATCCGGAACCGAATTAGGACTACTAGAACGCTGGCGACGAACAACAGGGTGAGCATAGTGAGTGCGACAGGGAAAGATAGGGCCAGCTAGGAAAAGAGAAATGTGAATAAACCGAAAACTTAAAACCCGAACATGAAATGACAAGACTTCTATCTCATCGTGCGCATTATCTAGGCTATCTGTGCTAGTTGCGATCGTGCCGCCTGGAGTATTCCGAGCACTTTCGCAAAGTTTTCCTTGAGCAGCGTTAGTTGCGATCGTGCCGCCTGGAGTATTCCGAGCACTT
Organism: Drosophila aff. chauvacae BK-2020; assembly: GCA_018903765.1. Taxonomy (NCBI): domain Eukaryota; kingdom Metazoa; phylum Arthropoda; class Insecta; order Diptera; family Drosophilidae; genus Drosophila; species Drosophila aff. chauvacae BK-2020. The sequence continues at coordinate 860,632 of JAEIGO010000821.1, read as the reverse complement.
TCGCAAAGTTTTCCTTGAGCAGCGTTAGTTGCGATCGTGCCGCCTGGAGTATTCCGAGCACTTTCGCAAAGTTTTCCTTGAGCATCGTTAGTTGCGATCGTGCCGCCTGGAGTATTCCGAGCACTTTCGCAAAGTTTTCCTTGAGCAGCGTTAGTTGCGATCGTGCCGCCTGGAGTATTCCGAGCACTTTCGCAAAGTTTTCTTGAGCAGCGTTAGTTGCGATCGTGCCGCCTAGAGTATTCCGAGCACTTTCGCAAAGTTTTTCTTGAGCAGCGTTAGTTGCGATCGTGCCGCCTGGAGTATTCCGAGCACTTTCGCAGAGGTTTTCCCTGAGCAATGTTAGCTGCAATCGTGCCGCCTGGAGTATTCCGAGCACTTTCGCAGAGGTTTTCCCTGAGCAATGTTAGCTGCAATCGTGCCGCCTGGAGTATTCCGAGCACTTTCGCAGAGGTTTTCCCTGAGCAATGTTAGCTGCAATCGTGCCGCCTGGAGTATTCCGAGCACTTTCGCAGAATTTTCCTTGAGCAGTGTGAGTTGCGATCATGCCGCCTGCGAGTAACCGGGCATTTTCGTAGAGTTTTCCCCAGACAGTGCTAGACGACGGTGCCGCCTGCGAGTAACCGGGCCCGTACATATTGTTTTAGGCCAGCAGTGCTAGTTGCGATCGTGCCGCCTGGAGTATTCCGAGCAGTTTCACAAAGTTTTCCTTGGTCAGTGCTAGCTGCGATCATGCCGCCTGCGAGTAGCTGGGCATTTTCGTAGAGTTTTCCCCAGACAGTGCTAGACGACGGTGCCGCCTGCGAGTAACCGGGCCCGTGCGTATTATTTTAGGCCAGCAGTGCTAGTTGCGATCGTGCCGCCTGGAGCATTCCGAGCACTTTCACAAAGTTTTCCTTGATCAGTGCTAGCTACGATCATGCCGCCTGCGAGTAACCGGGCATTTTCGTAGAGTTTTCCCCTCAGACAGTGCTGGACGACGGTGCCGCCTGTGCGTAACAGGACCCGTGCGTAGTTTAGGCCATCAGTGTTAGCTGTTATCGGGCTGCCGGAGGGTATTTCAGGCACCGTAGCAAAGTTTTCCCCGGCCGCAGCGGAGATTTGGGATATCGCTGACCATTAAATCCTATGAATATCTCTCGATCTACATATAAGTATAGAGACTCCGTGACCCGAGCAAGATTTTACCGCCGATAACAATATGATACCCCCCTCAACTATCTCGAAGATAATAAATTTATCTGTAGAGGATCCTGGACAGACTGAGACGCCGATCCCAGCCAAACGCATCCTTACATAACTAAATAATGTATTTGTAAATACCAAAAAGCTTCGATGGATTTCTAAAGCTCTTCGTGGAGTTTTTTGTCTATTTACCAAAAACATATGTTTTTCCGCGCCTGAAATTTAGTACTGTGCAACTATTTGCTTCAAAGTGTAAAAATATACAAATTTTGCAAGCCGATTAACTTTAAACTTTTTTTGGTCTAAGGTATGTATATCAACTATTGAAATAAGCATTTGTTTTTATCAATATCAAGTACATGTGCATTTTAATAATGAAATACCAATGAGTGCCTCAAGGCACTCTTGGGGCTTAGAGTGTACTTTTTCAGTGTTGTAAATAGAAGGTAATTTACCAGTGCTTGGAATGTTTGCGACTTAAAACGATCTTTACTTACTAAATTTTAAACATTGCAATTAAAAGACAACGAGAAATGGCAGAACTAATGCGTAACCGACATAAACTGTCAGATTTGACCGATGAGCAATCGCTCAATTTGTTTGATTCTGACGAATCAAGTGATGATGGAGACGACGAGCTTGATCGCTGCATTAAGTGCAGCCTTGGAAGATGCTGAGTCGGTATCATATGCTGCTGCTGCCGCGGAGACTGAGGAACAAGCATGCGAGTTCACCAAGAAAACACCAAAAAGATCCCTATCACCTCTACCATCATTGGACCACTCAAAATCATAAATTTCCCCTCTTCCGGTGGATTTAACGGTTTCAGTAAGTCTCCATTCTAAAATGGTTACAAAATACATAATATAAAAAATATTATTTATATACAGGTATTGAATCAATTAAAAAGGAGCCGAGCAAAATAATTTGGAAGCAACAGTCTCTGTTGCATATCAATGACGTAGCCTTTCGAGGTAACTCATCATTGCCACCAGAAATAATTAACTTGGAAACTCCATTGCAATTAAGCGATACTTGAGTCTGCGAGATGAGAGCAAACAAATTAAAAAGGGCTGAAGCCGGTTACGACCAACGTTGTTGATCGCTTAACAAACACTACATAAATTCCAGCATCATATAATATATTTCGACAACTTTTATTCGTCCGTGTCTTTGTTGGTGTACCTTCGTGCTAAAGGTATATATAGCCTTGGTACAGTACGCCCTAATCGTATACCCAATTCAAAGCTGCCTTGTAATAATATTATCAAGGAAAAGCCTAGAGGATTTTCGACGGAATTTGTTAGCTCTTCCTATGGAGTCACTATAAGTAAAGTATTGTGGAAAGACAGCAGAGCCGTTCGATTGCTATCTACATACGTTGGTGTTCAGCCATTTGAAAGAGCAATCGAAAGTGGAATCGCAAAAACAGCTCGATGTGATCGAAAATCTAAAAAACGCGTAGAAATTGACTGCCCACAAATTATTAGAGAATACAACTCACACATGGGCGGTGTAGACTTGAAGGATGGATTAATCGGCAGGTCACTGCCACATCGTGCCCCAAGTGCAGCAGCAGCACTTACGGTGTGGAAGAAGGAGGCTGCAGCTCAAACGGAGCCATGGCGGAGGTTAAGCCAGCAGCTCGAGCAGGGATCATCTGCGCCGGAGGCCCCATCTAATCGTGCTCCGCAGCGGAAAAGCGCCCAAGAAGCCGCGAGTCAAACCCCGAATGGCAGCCCGGGAAGATGCGGCGACTCTAACAACCGCCAGGGAGCCCGAGAGTCTTGTGAACACCGAGACCGAATGGGAAGTGGTCGCCAAAAAACCTAGGGCAGCGCGTAGTACTCGTCCCGACGCCGTTGTCGTGTAGGCGCGTGGGAAATCATACAGCGAAGTGCTCGCCATGGTCACAAGGAGGGATGATAAACAGCTGTCGGACCTGGGGTGCAGCGTTTCCAAAGTTCGCCATACCGCCAACGGAAACCTGCTCCTCGAACCCATGAAGGAGTGCATCGAAAAGGTGCTAGGCGATGCAGAGTCAGTGCGCAGCAAGACGGAAAACATGAAGGTGCTTGCCTTGGAGATTCGGAACATTGACTCCATTACGTCGAAGCAGGAAGTCTGCGTCGCCATCGCGGCCCAATTCAATTTCGAGGCGGACCGAGTGAAGGTTCAAAGTATGCGCCGTGAGTACGCTGAGACCCAATCGGAGGTGATTAGTCTGCCAGTCTCCTGGGGCAAAATTGTCCTCTATCGTGGGGAAGTTCAGAGCGGGTTGACCATCTGCAGGATCCGGGAAAGGTTGGCCCACCGAGGTGCTTCAGATGTCTGGAACTGGGGCACATTGCGATCCACAGCAAGAGCCCAGTGGACAGGAGCGGCTGCTGCATCAAATGCAGTAAGCCGGCTGGTGTCATTCACAGCTAACGTAATGGCCAACAAGCTGGCTGCAGCGGCGTAAGACGCGTGCAACAAGAGCATGCTACCAAGGAAGACGTTCCGACAGCACCACTCTCCGGTGTACTGGTGGAGAGAGGAGATCGCGGACCTACGCCGCACTTGCCTCCGCAACAGAAGGCTGCTGCAGCGGGCCAAAGGCACTCCGCACCTCTCAGAATGTAGCGACCGCTATAAAACGGCAAGGAAAGAGCTGAAGTCTGCCATCAGGAACAGCAAGCGGGAATGCTTCCTCAAGCTATGCCGCCGACGACGACCCATGGGGAGGTGCCTATAAATTGGTAGTCAAGTGACTGAATGCGGGTGGCAAGGCCCCTTCTGACCCGGCAACCCTGGAAAGGATAGTCAGTGCCCTGTTCCTGAGCGGTCGGCAGGTCGCCAACTTCACCAGCACGGAGATAGGTGACATACAACTGGTCACGGAAGCTGAGGTTCTCCAGACCGGCCGAAAGCTAAAACCTAAGAAGGCACCGAAGTTTCCGGTTATTAAAGCAGACGGTAACTGGGCTCGCACACCACTGGACCGCGCTGAAGCTTTTGCGGATAGCCTTGAGCAAAGGTTTACTCCTTTCAACACTGCTTCTGATGGAAGGGTCGGCAAAGTTTTGGCTTCGCTCGACATCCCACACCAAATGGACTTGCCAATCCCTCCTATTCGGGTTCCTGAGGTTAAAAAAATTATCAGCAAGCTGAATATCCGAAAGTCGCCTGGTCCTGACGGCCTTACTAACAGAGTAGCCAAATTGCTCCCAGACCGAGTCATCCTATTCCTAGTCCTGATCTTCAATGCCTCTTTGAGGTTGAGTTACTTCCCTAAAATGTGGAAGGTGGCCAATGTGGTGATGATCCATAAAAAAGGGAAGCCGAGCAGTAGCCTAGATAGCTATAGGCCAATTAGCTTACTTTTGGCAAGATCCTAGAGCGTTGTATCCTTGACAGGTTAATGAGATCCCCTGGCGTCTGAAGAGCGATTCCTAATCAGCAGTTCGGTTTTAGGAGAAGACACGGTACTCCACAACAGCTTTACCGAGTCGCCAGCATCATTATGGAAGGATTTCAGAGAAAGCGCTATACTGTTGCTGGGTTTCTTGATGTGCAACAGGCTTTTGACAGAGTATGGCATATTGGTCTTCTCTCTAAGCTAAAAGGACTGCTACATCATCAACTTTATGACCTGCTTAAAAGCTTCCTATTTGACAGAAGCTTTCAGGTAGTCCAGGATGGTATTTCGTCTTCGGCTAGAACTATTTTAACAGGAGTTCCTCAAGGGAGTGTTTTGGCGCCTACGCTCTATACCTTGCTTACACATGATGCTCCTCTGCGAGCTCGAAGGCGAAGCAATGGCATATGCATTGCTACCTATGCTGATGACACAGCAGTGCTAGCCAGAGCGGATTGCGTCTATGAGGCGACTGATCGACTGCAACTTATGCTTAAAAGATTTGAAAATTGGTGTTGTAGGTGGAATATTTCCATAAGCCCTGATGAGTGTGCGGTCGTGACCTACACCTTGCGCAGGGACTCCAGCCCAGGCGTTTTCATCCACGGTCATCTTCTCTCTCAGCTTAAGGAGTACCCCTATCTGGATCTGGTCCTTGACAGAAGGCTAAATTTTTTGTCTCATATTAAGAAGACAAAGGGTAAACTGGAGACTGCTGCTCGGCGGCTGCATTGGATTACTCGCGCTGCCAGCAAGTTAAGTTTGTCCAACAAGAGGCGAATTTATCTTAGTATTCTTGCTCCTATTTGGAAATATGGTCTTCCCATGGTGCGGCGTCAAAATCAAACCTTAAAAAAATTTCGGTCTTCCAATCTAAATTCCTAAGATGCATTTCTGGAGCAGACTGGTACATCCGGAACCGAGACATTCATCGCGATCTTAAAGTTCCTTTAATTGGGGACTACATAAACGAGGCGGCAAGAAGGCACTGGGAAAGGCTTTTGACTCACCCGAATCCTCTTGCAAGGGACACAACTATACCACTTCCAAGAAGAAGACTCAAGAGGACCGCTCTAGCTCAGCTGGCTCGTCGGAGGATACCTTAAGCACTTACCAATTTCTGTACCTATACTCTTTTCACTCTAACACCTTTCATCCCATAACCTCACCTTTATTTCATTCTCTGGGCAGCTGTTAGCCTGAAAATACTTAAAACTTATTCATGTTTAACACCAGCACCACTGCAGACAAATTGTTTTTTAATAATAGTTGTAGTGAATTAGCGTTAAAAGCCGCTTTAATAAACCTACAATATAAAAAAAAAAAAAAAAAAAAAAAAACCGGGACCTGATGATCCCAAACAGAGCCACAAAGCTAATCCTGGCGCTGCTGGCGCCAGAAGTAGGCGGGTTATATAACAAGTGCCTCCTGGAAGGGACGTTCCCCGACAGGTGGAAAAGGCAGCGGCTGCTACTACTGCCAAAGCCTGGCAAGCCAACAGGACAGGCTTCCTCATACCGACCGATATGCCTACTGGACACGATTGGGAAAGTATTTGAGAGTGTTCTCTACCAGGCTGAGCGGAGCTATAGAAGCGGCAATATGGCTTCAGGAAGGGAAAGTCAACGCTGGACGCCATCACGAAGGTCGCCAAGCTGGCAGAAGAAGCCATAGCAGGGGTCAGGTGGAAAGGAGGATCCAAGTCCTATTGTCTGGTGGTCACTCTGGACATCAGGAATGCCTTTAACTCGGCAGACTGGGGCCGTACGCTGGAGTCCCTTAGCAGCTTCAATATCCCGGGATAACTGCTCAGGATAGCGCAGAGCATGGGTTCCAGAGCATACAAAGTCTCAGCTGGAGTCCCGCAGAGCTCCGTTTTGGGACCCCTGCTCTGGACTGCCATGTACGACGCGGTGCTAAGACTGCCAATGCCAGCCAGCACCAGCCTGGTAGGCTTTGCCGACGATGTCGCCATTGTGGTGGTAGCCATGGAGTTCGTTACAGTGGAGGGTCGCGCCAACGCGGTAATCCAAGCCGTGGAGGCGTGGCTAGCGGTCGCTGGGCTAGAATTGGCGGCCCACAAAACGGAGGCCGTCCTAATCTCCAGCCGGAAGGTTGTGGAGTCAGCAAGCGTGCTGGTCGGAGGGACCAGGATCCAATCTCAGCGGGCGGTAAAGTACCTGGGCGTCCTCATTGACACGCGCCTGTCATTCAAGGAGCACCTGGAGTACGTCCACAAAAAGGCCAGCGGGACGGCAGGCGCGTTATCCAGAATGCTGATGAATACGAAGCAAGGAACAAGGAGGCTGCTAACGTCGGTAGTGTCCTCGCAGATCTTGTACGCGGCGCCGGTGTGGGCGAAAGCCGCCAAGGTGAAGAGCTATATGCGAGGGGTGGAGGCGACATATAGGCTGTGCGCCATCAGAGTATCATGCGCGTTTCGGGCCATATCGGAAGATGCGGCGCTGGTCATCACCGGGCTAGTTCTGCTCACCGAGCTGGTAAGGGGAAGGAGCGAGATATTCTCTGCCACACATAACGGGGTGGCAGCGCTGCGGCCCAGAGCTGAGCTTAATGCTGACGCTAGGAAGAGAAGCATGGAGAGTTCGCAGTCCAGATCGGACTCCTCTTCAAAGGGCCGATGGACAGACACCCTCATCTCAGACCTGGAGCAATGGGTGCAGAGGCCACACGGGCAAGTTGATTTTTACCTAACCCAGGCGCTTAACGGGCACAGCTCCTTCCGCAGCTACGTGAAATACTTCGGACACGAGACGGAGGACTGGTGCCCGGAGTGTGGCTCGGGCATCGTGGAGGACGCACAAAACGTCACGGCAGCCACTTTTGCCGCACACGTCTTCCCTTAATGGTATTTATGTAAATTTTTGTAGCAAAATGTTTTAGTTATTTAGTAAAAATAGACACAAATACGACAAATACGGCTCCGGGACGGATATATTTGTATTTTTAGTTAGTGTAAAAAGGTTGAGGGCTCCAAGTGAAATTAACGAACACAATTAATTTGGTTATGCAGCCGTCAGGCTGACTTTGGTTTTCTTTGTTTATAATTCTTTAAATCTGGCAGAAATGGTTCTGCCAGTTCAACTCTTCACAAGTATCTGGCTTCATAATTATTTTGTATATTTCTTAAATATCTTTCGCCTAAGGCTAAGCCGCGTAGCTGCGCTGCCGGATACGCCAGCAGCGGAGCGGCTCTCTTATGTATATCAAATGTTTATATATATTCTTATCGAGAGGGCAAGTTATGCACTTATGTATTTGGCACTTGGTAAGCGTGGGAATGCTGACCATGCACTTATACTTTGGAGCCTTCAAGTGGACGATCATGTTACGTCCGACTTGGGCCTTATTGGTTGCATAAACATAGTAACAAAGTGCTGCATACATACATATGTACGTTCTGAATATTACATAGGCGCATACTAGGGTTTTTGGATTTATTTATTAAGTCATTAGTATACGAATAGTATATAATCTAGAGTAGGAGAAAGGACAAGAACCAAGAAGGGCACCTGTACATAGTTATGGTTATGTATTACCAGCACACACACCCACGCCCCGGTAAGATCCCGCTCATCACAGCATCACGCCGGAGCAAGCAACACGGCAGAACCAGCAACAACCGGCAAGGTCCGCAACACTGGAAAAGCCGCACATTCCGGCAGAGACACACAAAGCGGCATAGCCAACAACGACAGAGCCACACACATCGGCAGAGCCAAAAACGGCAGAGGTAGCAATACCGGCAGAGCCAACATACGGCAGAGCCACACAAATCGGCAGAGCAACACTCATCGGCAGAGCCAAGAACAGCAGAGCCACACACATCGGCAGAGCCAACAACGGCAGAGCCCATACCGGCAGAGTCAATATCGGCAAAGCCAGCACAGACCACAGAGAGAGCCGACGCAACTGTACCCGGCATACGCATACAGCAAGGCGGCCGAAGCTCGACGCCGCCACGTAAGCACGCTCAGCTTCGTGTCGTCCGAAGGCTGGCTCTACCAGCAGAGAGAGAGGCGATCGAGGAATCTTATTCATGAAGACAAACCTAACAGACCTATTCGAGAGGAGAAAACCTCTCGTCTCGTGACCAAATTTGCATAGGTAGCTCCGAAAGCACCCATGGCCGCTGAGGATCTGCGTCAGGTAGAAATTTACCTGCCCGTGTTTCCTCTTCGTCCATTCCGCCAGGCTTTGTATCAGGCGGTGCGTCCAGCGTCCCTTCGGCGATGCATCCCAGCGTGCTTGCCAGGCTGTAATCGTGGCCGCCTTTACCAAGGAGCGCGTCTCGATCTTTTCTGCTGACGACAGTCTCCCGTGAATCCCCTATTCACAATTTCTATGACTCCACTTCCCTACCGAGACCTGGGCAAGTCTTTAAACGGCCTCCCCTCAAGTCAGGCGTGTAACGCGACCCGTGCCCTTTGACTTTCGGTTCGCAGCTGAGGGGTTAATCCAGCTGTGTCCGAACGGAGCTTTCCCAGGGCCGGGCAACCCTGGGTCGGAACTAGCCTTGCCGTGGCTTAGGGGCGAAGCCACGGTCGACCACCTTCAAAGCCCCAAACCCCTCGGGCCCGCCACGCTCGCCTCGTCGAGCAACGTGGGCGTTAATGATCATGGCCAATACATAACAATCCGCTTCGGACCTCATGAGGGAGGTAAAACCCCAAAATACCATCTCCGAAATCGACGAAGATGAGTTATTGCGCTCGGATGATGAGACTTTAACTCCGTCGAGTTCGGTGGGGACTGCTAAGTCGAGCACTCCCCAAACGTCACGACCAACTACTACAACCACCAAGGCGAGCCACGCCAAGGTGAACGGGGGTAACGAAAAGTCAAAGTCGTTCACCCACCAACAGTGGAAGGCGCAGGCCAGCAAGGCCCCTTTTCATTCTGGCAAAGATCGCCAAGAATGAGAAGGAGGGCAAAGCTGACCAGCGCGATCAACAGGACAAAGCTCGATTCAAGGCAGTGGTCGATGATTTCGAGCGATATGAAAAGGCGGACCCGGAGGCGTTCATACAGCCCCAATCGAAGCGCAATCGCTCACAGGAAGTGAGTGAGAGCGCTCCGAGAAGGGCAAAGGACGCCAAGGGAGCCCATAGAGCGAGCCATGGCACTGGTGGACGAGCTCAACGACGATGGGCGCCTGCTGTCGGAGAAATGGGATGAGGTCGAGACCAGACTGCCTGAGATGGTATCAGACAAAATACTAGCTGAGCCAGCTGAGCCTCGGACATGGTTCGAGGGCACCGGGTGATCAGGTGCGACGATGAGTCTTCGAAGGACTTCCTGGCGGAGTGCGTCGCTAAGATTAGCGGCGCCTGGAAGGGGCTTAGCCTAAAGCTCGTCCCCGCCACGGATATCCCGAGAAGGCCCAGAGCTCGTATCTGGTTGCCAAAGGGGCTCACGAACCATGATAGGGTGCTCAAGACTCTGAGGGCTCTAAACCAAGATGTCGACATGGCAGACTGGGCCATCCTGAAGGCAGAGTGGGAGATGAGGACAAGCCAGCCTTTCTTGTTCCTCATCAACAAGCAGTGCCTGCCGCAGCTAAAGAAAACCGAGTACAAAGTGCGTTACGGCATAAGGAAGGCAAAGATAAAGGTCTTCCTAGCCGAGCCAGATGACAACCTTGAAGACGACGTCGACGACACCAAGCAGATGCTCGATGACTTGGTGATCGACGATGATAGCCCCAACACCACACCGCAATAATGCCGAAGGTCGTGCAGATAAACCTGAAGCGTAGCTCGCACACTTCGGCAAATCTTGCAGTCCTCCTCCGAGAGGAGGAAATCGACATCGGCGTCTTACAAGAGCCATGGACCAGGGACGGCCAAATCTCTGGCGTGGCTATAAAAGGATATACAACACTATACACAAACTCGACAGGTAGGCCGAGGGCGGGTTTAATCATTAAAAACAACCTTAACGCTCTTCTACATCCCAATCTTAGCAACTCAGACCTAGCAGTTGCCAGGCTTGAAGCAGCGGATGGGACAGCCATGCTGATAGCATCCGGATACATGGCCCACGATGAACCGGCACCCCCTGAAGCGTTTGTCAGGGTGATGCAATGGGCCGAGGACTCCAAAACGACACTCATCCTCACACACTGTGGGGAAGCAAGGAAACAAACGAAAGGGGTGAGTCTCTTTTTGAACATACTATATGTCGTGATGTCACTATATGCAACAAAGGGGAAACACCCACCTTTATTTTTCCGAGTACGAAAGAATTTCAAGGATGGGAGGAGGTCCTAGATATAACGCTCCAAATAGAGCACAGTAACCACAGGGTAGAAAAATGGAGTGTTTCGCCCCAGAACTCTTTTTCAGACCATAGATACATATTTTTTGAGATTTCGATGCCGACCTGCGAGACGGCACCGAAGCGCAATCCCCGCAACACAGACTGGAACAAATATGAAAGATTGTACAGTCAAAGGTGAAGAACAGGAAGGTCAAAGTAAGACCCACCCCGGAAGGAATAGACAAGGAAGTCGAGGACTTCACGAATATTCTCAACAACGCGTACGAAGAGTCGTGCAGAGTAACGTACTCCATAAAGACATATCCACAATGGTGTAACAGAGAGCTAAGCGAGCTTAGAAAAAAGGCTAGGAAAGCCTTTAATACAAGTTACGGAACCAAAGACTGACAGCCGTATAAGGAAATACACAAGGAATGCAAAAAAGCGATATACGCAGCCAAGAAAGACTCTTGGAGCAGGTACTGCGAATCGCTAGAAGGAATCAAAGACACGGCTAGGTTGAGCAAAATACTAGCCAAGGGGCATACAAGCCCCACTCTTATAAACAGATCTGACGACACAGGAAGTACGTCAGCAGAAGAGACACTGGAGATCCAGCTGGACACACATTTCCCAGGTAACCAGAAAGAAGAAACTCGATCAGAGGAAAGCCAAATGGCGGAACACCAGCTAAGAGTCGACGAGATCGTCACCATTGAAAGAATCCAATGGGCGGTGGACTCTTTCGATAAGTACAAAAGTCCGGGACCGGACGGAATCATACCAGCAATGTTGCAGACAACAAAATCATGCATTGGCAGATGGCTGCAAGCAATCTTCCAAGCATGCATTAAAACAGCACACATACCACTTCCGTGGAAGGAAGCAAGAGTAGTCTTTATACCAAAACCAGGAAGAAGAGGACACATCCAAGCCAAGGATTACAAGCCGATCAGCCTGACCTCATTCCTCATGAAAACAATGGAACGGATACTAGATATCCATATCAGAGAAAGAACGGAGAAAAACCTTTCCGAAGCACAGCATGCATACAGGAAAGGTAAGTCCACTGAAACAGCACTACACGAAGAAGTGGGATTCATAGAAAAGGCATTGGTCTACAAAAACTACACATTGGCCACCTTCTTAGACATAGAAGGCGCCTTCAATAACGTAAACGCAGATTCCATCCTGAGCTCCCTCAGCAGGATTGGAGTTGAAGCAGGCATCAGAAAATGGATCGGCGCAATGCTACGAGCAGAAGGATAACAGCCGAACTGAGTGGCACTCATCACACGAGATACGTGAAGAGGGGCACACCTCAGGGAGGAGTTCTGTCTCCACTGCTGTGGCTGATTAACATGGACGACATATTGAGAGAACTCAATAGCGAAGGAGTTAAAGTGGTAGCATACGCAGACGACGTAGTTCTACTCGCTTCAGGACCATTCCCAGACGTCATCAGCGAACTAATGACAAGGGCGCTGAAAAAACTCAACCAATGGGCAAAAGCCTGTGGGTTGGGCATAAACCCAAGCAATACGGAACTTATGCTCTTTACAAAGAGAACAAAGATCCCCAGATTCAGTAAACCGAAGATAGACGGTACAGAGCTAGAGCTGTCACAACAAGCCAAGTATCTAGGAGTGATACTGGATACAAAGCTATCATGGAAACAAAACATCAATGAAAGAGTAAAGAACGCAAGCATAGCATTCTACTCCTGTAGGAAGATGTTCGGGAAAAATTGGGGCATCAACCCCAAGACAATAATATGGCTCTACACAGCGGTTGTAAGACCCATACTCACATACGGAGCACTAGTATGGTGGCCAGCACTAACTAGGGCATACAACATCCAGAAACTTACAAGGATTCAAAGATCGGCATGCGCAGGTGCAACGGGAGCACTTAGATCGAGCCCCGCAGCAGCGCTGAATGCCATTCTAATCATATTACCGATAGAACATTTCATAAGGAACACAGCAGCCCAAAGCGCGGTACGACTGAAGGCAAGCCAGAGCTGGAAGAACTACCACACCGGGCATTGTAAGATCCTGAACGAAATAAGCGATCGGCTAACAGTAAATACCGACTACATGACAACCGAGATGCGGTTCGGCAATGCATATACTACCCGACAAGAGAAGAGTGGAGAATGAGATGAGGTATAACTCTACACCGATGGCTCAAAAATGAGCGGCGGGGTAGGGGCCGGAATCTTTGCCGAAACCTGGGGGATAGAAGAGTCCTTCCACCTCCCAGGGTCAGCAACAGTGTTCCAGGCGGAGGTCCTTGGGATTTTGAAAGCAGCTGAACTTTCATTGGGCCGAGACCTCCAGAATACCAAGGTAAGGATATACTCAGATAGCCAAGCGGCCATCAAATCTCTCGCAACAGCCAAGACCACATCTACATTAGTGGCCAAATTTAAAGAGGCACTAAACAGACTCGCGGAACACAACAGGGTGCAGATAGCCCGGGTACCCGGGCACAATGACATCCCCGGCAACGAAAAAGCTGACGAACTGGCCAGAAAAGGGTCAGAAGAAATCGCAGTAACAACAGATATTCAAGTATCTCTGAACACGGTTTAGGCCGAGATCCACGGCCACTTCAAAGTACTAGCCAGCAAAGAATGGTCGATGATGGCAGAACACAAGAGATCGAAACTGTGCTGGCCTAAATACAATAGGAGACGGACTGCAGAGCTGATCTCCAAGAGTAAAACGGAAATCAGAAGGGTAACGGCAGCCATCACGGGCCACTGGCCAATAGGCACGCATGCCTGTAAAATGGGCCTACCCTATAAACCACACTGCAGAAGTTGCAAGTAACCAAACGAGCAGGAGACACCGGAGCATCTACTGTGTCACTGCCCGGCTTTCAACCAGCTTAGAGCGCGTCACTTCAGAGCCCACCAACTCGGGTCACTAGGGGAAGTGGGGAGGCAGCCAGTGAGTGCCATCCTAGCTTACCTGAATGACACGGGCTGGTACTGAAGGGAGGCGCAGACTACAACCAAAACGCGGGTGTGGATCAAAACGGAGCATAGCTCTAATTGGGGGTTACAAACAGTAACCTCACCACTGATACCTACCTACCTGCTGACGACAATGCCCTTGCGTGGATAGTCCGCTTGCTCCTTCGCCAACAGGTCGAGTGGAGGGGTACCTGCCAATACCACCGCCGCCTGGTCAGAGACCGTCCTAAACGCACTGCAAATGCGTAGGGCAGCCAAGCGGTGGGATGCGTTTAGGCCGCGGCTGTACGACGGCATCGACGTTGCTTGGCTCCAGACTGGGGCTTATCATGTTTCTTATCATGTTTAAAGAAACATAACATAGGTTTTTATATGCAAGGTCACTACTTTTTCTAATCCGTCGTTTTTAATGACGTTGGGCTTTGAAGCTTTTAGTAGTTATTGCGTAGACAATTCTATTTTTTCTATTCCCTGTTTCCCTGCGCAGGATTTCTGTCTACTTTTTGTTGCCTGGTAGTGACTTTCAGGTCATTATTTTGTAAGTCTTTTTTTTTTTTTTTTTTTTTTGTTTTTGACATTGATATGTTACATAGCATTATTATATGTATGTGTTATGTATAATTAATTGAAATGGAAGAGTCATCATTCTTTAGAAGGAATTAGGGGCTATTTTTAACCCGAATGGTAATCGCGTGTAGCGATACGCTCCTGTTGAAGTAGAGGATGATGTCATATTTCTTGACCTTTCATCTAGTTCGATTTGATGAAACTCTGACATCAGATCTAGGCACGAGAAATATTTTTCTACTCTTGGAAGTGGGAATTTGTCTGCTAACAGTTTCTTGTTGATTTGACGATAGTCAACAACTAATCGCCATCTCTTTTCCGCCGAATTAGGCAGTGATTTCCTGGGTACCAAGAGAAGTGGTTTATTATATTCTGAGATAGACGGCTCGACAATGCCATCTCTTATTAATTTTTCAACTTGCCTTTGCATTTCTGGCTTTTGACTTTCTGGCATTCTATAGTTTTTTTTTTGTAGAATCTTTTTTTTTTATTTTCATTTTTGTTTTGTTTTTCCACTTAAACTGTTTGTTGTTCTGCTGCATTTACCTTCCTTTCGCTGTGTGTGTGCTGGTTCTGAATTTGAGTTTAAATTTTAAACTTTAATCTTTGATTTTTGATTCTTATTTCGGTTTTTTGTTTGCTTTAGTTTCTCACTTTCTTTTCTCATTTAGATGACAAATTCATTGTGTTCTTGTGTGTGGGTAAATTATTAAACAAATAGTAAGTGTAGTATGTAGTTTTGTTATTTAATCTCAATTCTTGCGTATACTATTTATTAGCTGATATGGTTTCTATTTCGAGACCAAAAATATCGCTATATTCGGTGCATAGTTTTGTTAAATTGTTTTTAAATAACGATGGCAATTCAAGAAGTTTTAATACTTCTGTAGTTCTTTGTGCACTATGTTCTGTATTTGCATTGTAAACATCATAATCATCTAATGATTCGCTCCGGGAGATTAAAACACCAGATGAACTGACGCTGAAAAAAAAAAAATATATTCTGTATTTATTGAAAATATATTAATTTATTTTTATTTATAATTGATAAGGAAATGAACAAATTAAGCTTTCATACGTCCTCCATTGGCTTGTGTTCTTGTTAACTTTAGTGTTTTAAATTAAATTACTAACCATTAATCAAAATGGCTGGAAATCAGAGCCGAGGACGCAGAAGTCCGGCGTAGCCTGCAGCGCTCCGACGCTTATATGCATATATAAGTAGGCGACGGCAAAGGGTCGCTGAGGTAGAGGAGGTATTATGTTCACGTAGTGACAGAATGGTCGCGCATGTAAGGAATACGGACTCAGCACTTGGGTGGCCCATTGCAAGGGTCTTTGACTCATAAAATAAGTGCATAACACTGAGTACAGTGTGCATTCGCTATGTGAACATACTACACTGAAGTGCCACCGGTGTTGCCTTCCGATATGCCTTGTATTCCGCGATCTCCGCAAGGAATTGGACCTTATTTTCAGCATCTCGGGGGTCTATTTTGCCCTCAGCCTCATTCTTGGCAATCTTGCCGAGAATGAAGCGGGCTCTATTGACCTTCGCTCTCCGTTGCTGGTGTGTGAGCTGTTTTAATTTGTTGTCTACGGTGGTGCCCAGCTGAGCCCCATCTTTGTGTTTGGGTTGGGGATTGCTACTTGCTCTCCCCTCGGGTCGCGATGGAGCCGGGATGTCCTTGCTAGACATCGGCAGATCGTCGTCATCGGTTCCCGATATGTGGTGAGTTGCCGAGACCAAACTGGGCCTCAGCAGCTCCTTCTCGTCCTCTTCCGACCAAGTTTGGGGTTTATCCTTTCCCAGGAGTTCCGAAGCACGGTATTTTTTATCCATTTTCAATACATGATCGCCCGCGTTGCTCGACCTGGCAAGCGCGGCGGGCCAGAGGGGGTTTGGGGCATTGAAGAAGGTCGACCGCGGCTTCGCCCCAAAGCCGCGGCAAGGCATCTTACGACCCAGGGTTGCCCGACCCTGAGAAGGCTCGGTTCAGACACAGCTGGATTAACCCCTCAGCTGCGAACCAAAAGTCAGGGGGCACGGGTCGCTTGACACCCTTGATTTGAGGGGAGGTCGTTTTAAGACTTTCCCAGGTGTCGGTAGGGAGGAGGCGTCATGGGTGCTCAAGAGTATGGGATTCACGGGAAATAGCTACATTTATAGAGAAGATTCACACCAAATTTCAACTAAATCGGCTCAATAGCACTTGAGATGTCAAGGCAACCGTTTTGAAAAATGTAGTTTCGATAAAACGCGTTTAAAATTAATTTTCCAGTCGAGACAGTGTTGAAGACGTGTTATTAAAATAGCTATATCTCTGAAAATATTTAAAATTTCATCTCATTTGCAGCATCTGTGTAAATCAATAACTTATCCATGTCAGCATGGATTTATAAAGCGATCAACGAAAACTACTCTTTTTGAGCTCACTTCCTTTATAATTAAAGACTTAAAAAAAAACTTTCAGACAGATGTAATCTATACTGATTTCAGTAAAGCATTTAACTCTGTTAACCATTAACTCCTTCATCGGAAACCTGATCTAATGGGATTTACGGTTAATCTTATCATAAACTTGTGACGTAGTTCTCTGGCCGGGGTGAGTTCTCAGTCGGAACCTACACAAGAAATTTGTATAGAAGGGGGTGGAACCTGTAGTTAGGAATATGTATACATGAGTGGAGAGGCCGACAGCGATGAATGAATAACCCTATACCTCTGATCGCTGCTCGTTATTCCTATTCTTGAATAATTCTTAATTCCCATATCTGGCGGACGTACTGCTTGGCGGTCGACGTCGGTAGTGAAGATAAATGCGCTCCTGGCGGTGATACCTGACGATCGCACTGTGCCCCTTGGCGGCGACCTCTGGCGGCTGGTTGTCGGTAACTAGAAATGAATGCACCCCTTGCGGCGACCGATCGTACTGCTTTACGATCGGCAATAGTGTGCCTCGACTAAGCGCCCTCTTGCGACACCGATCGCACTGCTTGACCGGGTGTGTGCCCTGGCTAAGCGCAGAACTCGTGGGACAAGGGGACGGGGAATGTTAGGGAATCCTCTGGGCGCTCGCAACGCTTTCCGAGACTACTCCTTCGGTTGGTCGCAAAGGTTACAGGGCTCTCAACTGCTGGTTTTATTCTTTATTTTGTTCTACTTGGATTCCCCTGGCTGCTGCCGGAGGGGAAGTGGGGGACTGGCTTACGTACTGTTGTTTCCTCTAGAGGAGGGGATGTGGCGTCCTTTTCGCACACTCGCGATCGCGCGCTGGACACGTGTAAGTCTCTGGTGATGGTTCTCAAAAACTCCCGGGGCACAAGTCTGTACTTCGCGACGACAGGAAAAGAAAAAGCCACGATCTTGAAAAATCGACATCGCACTTTAGCGATGCTTGCGTCATCGATCTATCGTATGGTGGGCTTTTCTGATCGATAGGGTAGAATATAATACTAATAACAAAAATACCAGGGAGAAAATTGACGCTGCCGCCTCTGGGCTGCATGATCACCTGGTAGGATCCTTCGGTGGTCATGATCCGGAAACGCTGCCGACTCCTTAATGCTGCGGGCCGTCGCTGTTGGATCGCCCCCCAAACCTCCTCGGGCAGCTCTCCTTTCGGGGTGTAGCTGCTCCATCCTTCCGGAAGGGGGTATGACCTGCCTTCCGGGAGGGGGTGGCTGCGGTTCTCCGTGTTTGAGTCCCGGGGAGAGCGTTGCTGAGCTGATGGGGGGGTGAGGCGCATGAATGGGTCCCACTCCTCGGAGAGGGCTCTCATGAGTTCCTCCACTTCGGCCCGGATCTCCTCCATTGAGAGACGATAGGTCCCGGGTGACATATCGATGTCCATGTCGACCGGGCTCGTTCTGGGCGTGGCGGTGGGTGAACGCACAGCCTCGTGGACCTCTTGCGGAGCATGGTCGAATGGCATGGGGACTGGCGGCGGCATTTTGTGGTTCGCGGCGTGGATGGGCACAGTTAGGAAAGGTATCGGCTCCAGGGGTGTCTCCTTCCGCCGAAAACTTTGGCCAGTGATTTCGTCCTCGTCGCTGGTCTCCGACTCCCAATGCATAGCTTTGGGTGGAGCGCTGGGTTAGTTCCTATTAACGTAGCGCTGGCGTTGGTGAAATCTAAGACCTGTCCCTCCTCGTCCCGTTCCGGAGTTCTGCGTCTTGGTGTTCAGGGATGCCCACGATGTCTTCTGGGTCGAGCGCGGCCAGCTCATCGCCGTGGTCTGGCCCCATTATGTACAGCCTCTCCGGAGATGGTGGGTATGTGATGATCGGGCTAGCCATCGGCCGGAACGGTGCCTCGATTAGGATAGTCCGATACGTGGTGTGGGTCAGGTAGAGCCAAGAACCTCGGTGAAAGGCAAAGCGATCTTCCCCTTCATACACATAGTGTGCCGCGCCTTCCTCTTGGTGACCACTGTGCTGATAGTAGCGGAAGTCTTCTTCCTCGGCCCGGCGTCGCTGGTCGTCGTCGTTGTCCGAGTCGTCTTCGGCATCTGCATCGCCATGGTGGGACTCATTGTCGGATGCGTCCTCCACGTGGGCCGATGAGGTCCCCTCTGCTTGTGCTGCTCCGGGGGAGCTGAAGAACTCCTCCTCACTGCTCTCCACAAGGCCACAAGGGTCATAGACCCTTCCTGCGTCGGAGTCTTCGTCAGGGTCCGAGATGGACATATATCCACTGCCGTTGGGTGAGCCAGATGCTCGCGGGTCTCCAGGGGTGGGGCGGAGATGGCCCTCGTTGTCTACATAGCAAGGCGACGCGCCCCTGTGGGCGACAATCCGAGAACAATTCCTCGTCGCTGTCACTGGCTCAAGGGGCAGTCGGCGCTGCCCGATGGATACCTGTCCGAGCAGGGGAAGCCTCTGGTGAGGATGTGGTCGCTCGACCAGAGTTTCCCCGCTGGCGCCCCCCCACCAGACATGGTCGGGTGGACCTCCCAACGTACCCCGTTCCCGGGCGTAGTCGGGGTCTTGCGTGGCCGCCGACTGTCTGGAAGGCGCTGCGTTGTAATCGCTGTCGCTGGTGGCTTCGTAGATCGTCTCCATGTTGTGTGCCTGTGGAAGAAACAAGAGAACCTTATCTTAAGTATCGTGCTGTACAGAAAAGGGCCGTGTGGGCAGCAGCAGGGTTCTTCTCATGGGTTTGCTTGGGTAGATTGGCTCGGGTTGACCGGCGGCCATCCGGACAATGCTATGGACACGGGCGGGTCTTCGAAGGTCGGGGCTCAGGTTCATTGGTCGACAAAGTCTTCTGCGCCGTCGTCTTCGGCGTCAGGGGGCCTGATGGAAGAGGATGAGTGAAACTCCTTTAGATCGCCTATGTTGACTAGCCGACCTTTCCGGTGACCAGGTAAGCGGACGCGGACTACGTTCGGAGACAGAAAAGCAACCACTTTGTAGGGCCCGTCGAACTTTGGGGCGAGCTTCGCAGCGAAACCTTCCACTGCTTTAGACAGGTGGTGCTGTCGTACTAAGACCAAAGATCCCATCGCGGGCATCCAGAGTCTTCGGCGCAGCTTATAATGTCGCCCTTGCTCTCGGCTGGCTGTAGGTTGTTCTGGACGATTGCGAAGATTTCCTTTAGGTGTTCCGACTTCTCAAGTGGTGATTGGGGTGAGGTTGCCGTACCAGGCGTTACCTGCTCGTAACAGGATCCGGGTAATCTCGGTTCTCGCGCCTGAAGTAGAAAAGCGGGACTGTATCCCGTCGTCTCTGAGATGTTTGTGTTGATCGCGAGCGACAATTCCGGTAGTAGGCTATCCCACGTGTTCTGTCCCGTCTCGACGTACTAAGAGATCATGGTTTTCATCGTGCGGTTCGCTCGTTCGGTCGGGTCCTCTCTGGGGCAGTATGGGGCGGTGAATTGGAGGTCTTTTTCCATCTCCTGGAGGAAGTCCCTAAATGTCTTACTTGTGAACTGGGTGCCGTTATCACACACCATTTTCCTGGGCGCTCCGAAGTGACTGAGGATCCTCTCGCGAAAAGCTCGTATCAGCGTAGCCGTGGTTGCCTTCTCGACCCATTTAGTGAAACTGTCGAAAAAACAAGGAGCAATGTATTTCCTTCCTTGGATCGGGGCAACGGTCCCACAAAATCGGCGCATAGAATGCCGAACGGTTCGCTGACTTGCCGGGTTAGCATCTTGCCGGCTTGTTGTCGTTGTACCGACTTGTATTTCTGGCATGGGAGACATTGGCGCACATGTCGTCGCACGTCGCGGAACATTCCAGGCCAGCAATATTTCTGCGAGATTCGGAGAATTGTTTTTCGGATGCCGAGGTGACTAGCCATGGGGGCGTGTTGGCACTCCTGTAGAACGCGTGTTCGATGTTCGTTCGCTACGCACAATTTCCAGGGGATATAGTCCTGGTCATCGGGGCGGTGTCCTATATGTCGATAGAGTTCTCCGTTTTCGATGGTATAATCTGGGAACTTCTATGGTTCTTCTCGGACATCTTGGAGTTTTTGTTGGAGCCACTTTCTCTGCTGACTGTCGTGGGTGAGCAACTGAAGGTGTTCCAGGGGTTGTCGGGACCACCTTGTATTTCCCACGTCGGTAATGCACATCGTATTGGTATTGTTGGAGCTCTAGAGCCCATCTCGCTATCCTCCCAGTTGGGTTCTCGATGTGATCATGCCACTTATGGGCCAAGTGATCGTTAATAACGTCGAACCTGTAGCCCTCGAGATAACAACGGAGCCTTCGAATATTCCATACGACGGCAAGGCATTCCTTCTCTGTAGAGGACTAGTTTAGCTCCGCGGTATCAAGCTTCCGGCTTACGTAGGCGATGACCTGTTCTTGGCCGTCGATTTCCTGGGTCAATACTTCTCCGAGCCCGTAGTTGCTGGCGTCGGTCTGAAGGGTCATCTTCGCGGAGATGTCTGGGCATAACAACACGAGGGCGTCTGTTAGCAAGCTCTTAAGGAGATCAAAGGCAGCCTGCTGTTCTTGTTCCCACTTCCACCGCTGGTTCTTCCTCAGCAGGTTCGTCATGGGTTGGACTACGGATGCAAAGTTCGGTACAAAACGTCTGTACCATGAAGCCATGCCGAGGCATATCCTCAGTTCTTTCAGGCTCGTTGGAGGGTTCAGGTTACGTACGGCGGCTACTTTGGCCGGGTCGGTGTGTATCCCTCTGTCGCTGATCATGTGTCCTAGGTAGGTCAGCTTTCGTTTGAAGAAAGAAAATTTTTCCTGGTTAATCCACAGGTTAGCTTTCCTCAAGCTTCCGAACACCTTACGTAGGTTATTCATGTGTTCCTCTAGGCTGGCCTCTATGACGATTATATCGTCAAGGTATGAGAAAGCATGTGGATCAAGGTCTGGTCCGATCATCCGATCAATCCAAGGTCGCTGAAAGGTCGCAGGGGCTGAGTGCAACCCGAAGGGCATGACCCGCCACTGGCCTGTACCAGCGCCCGGGTACTGTAAAAGCGGTGCACACCTGGCTCTCGGCTCTCATGGGTATTTGCCAGTATCCGTTGCGTTGATCCAACGTGGAGATGAACTTTGCGTTTCTCAATCGTTCCAGGATGTGGTTGATACGCGGCAGCGGATACGCGTCCGGGATGGACTTCGCGTTCAGTTGCCGGTAATCAACACACATTCGCCATTGCCCGGTCTTCTTCCGTACCAGAACTAAGGGGGCGATATGATGGCTGCTTGAAGACTCTTGTTCTAGTAAGGCATCCACCTGTTCGTCGATGATCCGTTGCATGGCGGGGTTCTTCGGGAAATAACGCTGTTTGATCGGTCGGTCGTCCTTCATGGCTATTCGGTGCTCGGCTATGTTGGCTACCCTGTCATTCCCTTGAACTGTGCCAGCTGCTCCTTGAGGAACGCTCGTACGCGGGGCGGGATTGCGCTATCGGCTTCTGGGCTTTCGGGGTCGGGTATTCATGGTCTCTGGGTCTCTGGCTCTGGGGTATATGTCTCTGGGTCGCTGGCTCTGGGGTATAATGTTTTAGGGTCTCTGGCTCTGGGTTGGAATCGTCCTCTGACGCCTCTATGTTGTTCTGCTCTGTTGTTGCTGGTTGTTCGCGTTTGTATCCTTCTTTGTTTCTCCTGGCGCTAGTCGCTCGGTGTCCTCCGGTGTCTTTCCTCTCATTCCCGCAGCTTTGTTCTGGCATTCTTCCATTGTTCTTTGGCTCTAAGCGTTCTTGCTCATCTGGTCTTATCCTCCGTTGCTCCTTGAATGCTCTAGCATAGCTGGCATGACTAGAAGAGACACCTGGATCGTCTTTTGCGTGAGCGTTACGTTTGCCAGGAGTAATTTGGTGACCTCCACTCGCAACGTGTCGGCCAGATTGATCTGGGTGCGGATCTCTCGGAACTGGTGAGGTTGTCCGACTACTTCGGCGATGCCTTGGCTTATAAAACTTCTGGAGGCCCCTGTGTCGATGGTGGCTAGACGTAAGTGTCCACCAATATCGACTTCGGCGGCGATCCTCCCATTCTCTATCCTCAGTGGTGCATTTACTGGCGGAACTGGGTTGGTCCCCGGCGGATTCCGCCGATCGCAGGGACCCGTCTCGTTTCCCGGTTGTGGACGTCGACAGCACTCGACCGTGCGTATTCCTCGACGGCCACAGTCGCTGCAGAAGAACTGGCGGGGGTTTCGGCAGTCGTGGCTGAGGTATCCAGCCTCTCCACAATTCCAACATGCGTCTCGCACATCAATGCGGACGCTGCCACTCTATTAACTCTGGCCGGCATTGATGATCTGGGTTAGGGTGGTGCGCGCAGGATATTTCCCTGAATGTTTTCTCCGTGTGACAAAGGCTGAGCCCGGGTCGGAGCGGTGGTACTCTACGCAGGCGTATTAAGGGGAACTTGGTTGGTACTATGGCGCCCTAGGCCTCGTGTCTTGCCGGCTTCAAACTCAGTGGCCAAGTGGACCAGGTCCCCGATGGTCCGGAACTCGCTATGTCGGATATAGATCTGGTATTCAGGGGCCACGTTTTCGTAGAACCGATTCAACTCTTGCTCTTCGGTGTAGCCGGCGTGATGCATGAGAATTCGAAGGTCTATCACATAGTCCTTGAAAGTTTCCCCATCCAGCCGCTCACGACGCAGAATCTGATCGTCTAGGTGCTGGAGGTACCTAGGCGGCAGGAAGAATTCTAGAAATTCCTTCCGGAAGACGACCCAATCAGCCCCTTGGAGGCGGCTGGTTTGGAACCATTTATCGGCTCTGCTCGTCAGCAGCTTCGCCATGGCCCGGGAGAGGAGTCCTAGGTCTATGCCATAGGATACTGCGCGGCTCTCTACCTGCTCTACAAACGCGAGTGGGTCAGAGTACCCGTCGAATTGAAGACCCCATTTGCGGATTCTCCCCGGCACGCATAGTATTCACGACGGTGTCGGTCGGTGTTTGGCTCAGAAGAATTTTCCCGGTTCATGTCGGGTGGAGAAGGGGCGGAGACAACGATACCGGGAGGACTACGATTGCGAGGGGAGGTTCCGGGATTGGTGTTTGCGAGGTGGCCGGGCCGGTTCTCACTGGGAGGCAATGGACCATTGGATCGGATCGTGTATCGCTTCTCCAAGTCAAAGAGTCGGGCCCATACTTCTTGGGTCTGTTCCGAATTTTTCACTAGAGTGGCGAAGCTTCGGCATTCCTCAGCATTCCGGGCATCCGACTCAATCCACCGCGTGGAGACCCCCGGATTCTTAACTTTACGTGGAACGAACTTACCGTGAATTTTCTGGTCGGCGTCCACGGTTACGGATTTCTTCTCTGGGGCTTTATCGTCTTCGGCTTCAGTTGTAGAACTGTACGCACTTGTCTTCGTTTCTCGGGGATGCGTCGATGGAGTCTATCCCCTTGTCTCTGGTTATCACTCCACTGGCACTCGTTCGCGTGGACTGTACGGTATCGCGGTTAAACACGTGGGCTTGGTTCCGGACGCGATGACTGGAGGTTCGATTATGTTTTTCGGTCGCGGGCACTTTGTTGAAATTTTTGGTTATTTTTTTCGCGGTATTTTGAGGTAATGTCACTTCCGTACTCCATATACAGAGGGTAATATTGCTGGTATTTTTCCCTATCAGGTCCCTCGCTCGGGCGCCACTTGGACGTAGTTTTTTTTGTTTTTTTTTTTTATTTATTTTTATGGTAATTGGCTACAGAGGATATAGAGGGCGCCTTTAACAACATTCTCCCAGACTCAATTACGACGGCACTGACTAAGGTGGGGATTGATCAACACTCGGTGGCTTTCGTTGACCGGATCTTGCGCAACAGAACGGTGGAGGCAACACTGGGAGGGTCAACCATCTTCAGACAAGTCAACAGAGGCACACCTCTGTTCCCCTCCCCTCTCCTATTGAATGTGGCGGTCAACGAACTACTCCAGGGCATAGACGAGGGCAGCTGTCGTGTTGTGGCCTACGCGGATGATGTTGCCTTGGGTTTTACGGGAAAATTCCCGCAAACTCTCTGTGACAGGATGAGCGACAGTCTTCGGTTCCTGCCGGATTGGACTGCCAGGTGCGGACTGGGAGTAAACCCAGTGTTTGGGAACGAGACACCCTGTATGCGCGCGAACAAGACACCCTTTATCTTTGTTTACCTTTTGCATTGTTCGCCGCTGCAGCGGAGCTTATCAGCAATATCAATGCAAGCATCCCACCGCTGCGCGAGCTTGCCCAGTATTTTTCCATAACTCCTAACTGTAACTTGTTTACTTCTTAAGCTAGCATAATCGTATGGCGTGTTCGCCGCCAAAGCTTAGCTCAGTCACATTTTGCTCTTCAAATAAATCGTACGCATCGGTGTCGACATAACTATTTCGAGCGTCTGGAATTAACCAATAAATTAACTAAACAGTATACACTGGCGGTTTCATTTATAAACATACTAAAAAAGTGGTCCTTCGAGCCGGATAACCGGAACTGCGTTATTTCCGGACATTTGATTTGGTTATTTGTTTTTGTCAACGGTGATCTATAGATTTCTACATCGTATAGAATCGTTCCCTATTCTCGACCACCATGCGGAATGTGATTCAACAACGGGGCTTCTGCAAAAGCCAAATTACTCGTGCGCATAATAATGCCTTAAAATTCGTTGATGACATTCATTCAGTGCAAACGATAGTTGTCCGCCTGGCGCAACTACAAGAAAATTACTTGCGGTTTGTGCGGCTCTCGGAAGAGCTGTATGCCTTCCAATCAGAAGCCGATTGGGAGAACCCTGACGAGGATTTCGATGCATATGAGGAGAAACACTATGCTACACACGCCATTCTCAGCAATACTCTGGAGGAGTTGAGAAAGGAAGTCAGTTCAAACAGTATCGCGGCCACTGTTCAAGCCGCAGATACATCCCAGAGAAGCCATGTCGATTTTCAGTTCGAGCGAATTAAACTTCCGACCTTTTCCGGAAATTATGAGGACTGGAAACATTTTTCGGACATGTTTATTGGATCGATTGCTTCAAATTCGAGCCTGACGGATTGCCAACGATTTCATTATTTAAAATCGTACCTTGCCGGAGATGCGCTCGCATTAGTTAAACATATTCCAGTTACTAATGAAAACTATCGTGAAGCCTGGGATCGGCTGGACCAGCGATATAACAAACAATCGCTAATTATTCGGTCATTCTTAAACAGTTTTCTGACCCTCCCAAGTGCTATAAATTCAAATATCGGCACAGTGCGTAAAATTGCCGATGGTGCAGACGAAGTTATTCGTGGTTTACGAGCTCTTAACTGCGA
Source organism: Drosophila aff. chauvacae BK-2020 (assembly GCA_018903765.1). Taxonomy (NCBI): domain Eukaryota; kingdom Metazoa; phylum Arthropoda; class Insecta; order Diptera; family Drosophilidae; genus Drosophila; species Drosophila aff. chauvacae BK-2020. The sequence goes on along the minus strand of JAEIGO010000821.1, from coordinate 834,473 downwards.
AGAGCGAGATCCCTGGCTAATTTTCATATTACTTTCAAAATTAGATAGCGATACCCGTCAAGCCTGGGCTCAGTGCGCAGAATCCGAGGAAAAAGGTGTGACCATCAGCCGATTTCTGAAATTTCTCACATCACGCTGCGATACTTTGGAGGCTTTTAACTTAGCTCGACCAACCCAAGCTCGACGCGCAGCTACAACGCACCACGCAGATACGCACCCAAGACGGGAAGAGCCCAAATGCACATCGTGCCAGCAGAATCATCATCTGTTTAAGTGTCCTCAGTTCATCGCACTCGACATTGCATCTCGACGGGAATTCCTCAAAACAAAGAAGCTTTGTTTCAATTGCCTCAGCCCTGCTCATATGGTGGGCACCTGCACATCGAGGCATACTTGTCGGATCTGCCGCCGCAAGCATCATACTTTGGTTCATGGCTCGGCGCAGCCAACTCAACATGAACACCACGTTGACACAGCGAGTGTTGACAGCCGTGATCGACCATCAGTCTCACATGCGGGATCTACAATTGGCCACAATCAACCGCTAGCTCGAGAAGGTCATCACTTGGGAAGCGTGCCTCCCGCGGAAAACAACTTTACACATCATACCCTGGAGAATCTTCCTGCTGCAGGTTCTCAGACTCTGTTGCCAACCATCCTTGCTGACGTCATCGACGCCTGGGGAAACACTACAACCTGCAGGCTGCTCCTGGACACTGGATCTACAATAACCTTGGCTTCGGAATCATTTGTTCAGCGAATAGGCGTGCGTCGAACGCACGCACGGATTTCTATTCTCGGTCTCGCCGCCAACAGCGCGGGCGTTACCCGAGGACGCGCACATATCAAGCTGCGCTCTCGTCATTCGGGCCAAACTGTCGAATTGGTCTCGTTTATTCTCAACTCGCTGACTTCATCACTCCCAGCCCAAGTTATTGACACCACAACTTCTACGTGGACGCAAATCTGCGAGCTTTCTTTGGCAGACCCAACGTTCTGCACACCAGGAGCAATCGATGTCATTGTTGGATCGGATCAGCTCTGGTCTCTATACACCGGAGATCGGAAATACTTTGGTAACGACTTTCCTATCGCTCTGAATACTGCTTTTGGTTGGATTATTGCAGGTTCTTACTCGGCCTGCGATGATTATCCCACTACTGCTGTTACTCATCACGCGGACCTAGACACAATGGTTCGCTCATTTATGGAGATGGACAGCATCCAGCCTAACCAGGCTCTGTTGGACGCCAACGATCCCACAGAGCGTCATTTTGCTGCCACCCACAAGCTCTCGGCCGACGGGGTCTATGTCGTCGAGTACCCCTTCAAGGAGAAGGCACAGCCTATTGGATCGACCTTGCCACAGGCCATTAATCGCCTTTACTCGCTGGAACGGAAATTTCGTCGATCTCCAGAATTGAAGCAGCAGTACGAAGCTTTCCTGGTCGACTACTTGCAACGTGGACATATGGAACAACTGACATCGGCTCAGGTTGAAGAGTCCCCAGATACTTGCTTCTATTTGCCGCACCACGCTGTCATCAAACTGGACAGCTTGACTACCAAATGTCGGGTAGTTTTCGATGGATCTGGAAGGGACAGCTCTGGAGTATCGCTCAATGACAGACTTCATATTGGTCCACCGATTCAACGCGATCTTGTTGGCGTTTGTCTACGCTTCCGGCAGCACCAATATGTTCTGTGCGCAGATATCGAGAAGATGTTTCGAGGAATTCAAATCTTCAAGCCGCACACCAATTATCAGCGCATTGTGTGGCGCAAGTCTGAGAATGAACCGCTTCTTCATTTTCGCCTGCTGACGCTGACCTACGGATTGGCACCGTCGCCTTTTCTGGCTGTTCGGGTTCTAAAGCAACTCGCCGACGATCACCGTCAAGAGTACCCTGCAGCAGCACACGCACTTCTGCACGACGCCTATGTGGACGACATCCCAACAGGTTGCAACACCTTCGAGGACCTTATGACTCTAAAGGACGAGCTTATTGGACTCCTGGATAAAGGCAAATTCAAACTACGCAAATGGAGTTCCAATAGTTGGCGTTTTCTGAAATCATTACCAGAAGAAGATCGATGTTTTGAGCCTATCCAGCTCCTCGACACATCAGCCGCGGATTCAACAGTCAAAATTCTGGGTATCCAATGGAACCCCGGCAAGGACGTCCTGTATCTCAATCTAAAGGACATTGATACGACCATTTCTCCGACGAAACGGGAACTCTTGTAGCAGCTATCACGACTTTATGATCCGCTCGGACTGGTAGCACCGGTCACAGTTATGCTCAAGCTTATCTTCCAAGAAAGCTGGACAAGCGTCCTGCAATGGGACGAGCCGATTCCCGAGACTCTACGCACGCGCTGGAGAGCCTTGGTAGAGGATTTGCCAGCACTTACGCAATGCCAAGTACCACGGTATATTGCGTCACCATTCAGCTACGTTCAGCAACACGGATTCGCCGACGCATCCACGCACGCCTATGGTGCGGTAGTCTACGCTCGAGTTGCAGTTGGATGCGGCTTTCAAGTCACCCTCGTAGCTGCCAAGACTCGGGTGGCCCCGATCAAGCCCGTATCGATTCCACGCTTGGAGCTAAACGCTGCTTTACTCCTATCTCGACTGCTTACTCTTGTCAAAACGTCACTAACAATTCCTATTTTCAGCACGAGCTGCTGGACTGATTCAGAAATTGTGTTACACTGGCTTTCAGCTCCCCCCGACGTTGGAATACTTACGTCTGCAACCGAACTGCTGAGATCCTGAACGAGTTTCCCCGCAACTGCTGGAACCATGTTCGCACGGAAGACAATCCTGCTGATTGTGCTTCTCGAGGACTCCATCCGTCAAAGCTTCTGGAGCATCGACTGTGGTGGAAGGGTCCATCCTGGCTGGCCACGGCGACCTCTGAGTGGCCACCTTCAACAAGCAAGTTCAGCGTATCTTCAAGCTTCGATATCAACACGGAGGAACGAGCCATAAAGCCCACAACTCTACATAACTTTCCGGATGAAAGTATCAACGAGTTCCTCATCCACAAATTCTCAACCTGGACGCGTCTCATACGGATCTCTAGCTACTGTTATCGCTTCATTCACACTCTTCGATCTCATCAAAGGAATTCGGCACCATTCCTTACGTCTGAAGAGCTGCTGGCAGCACAACGCCGACTTATTCGACATGTCCAACAGAAGTTCTTTGCCAGAGAATATGCGCAGCTAGATAACGGACGCCAGCTCAACGCTAAATCGCATTTAATCCGGTTCTCGCCGTTCCTGGATGATATTGGAATCATGCGAATCGGTGGGAGGATCGAGCAGTCTACACTCAATTATAATGCCAAACACCCTATCCTTATACCAAAGGATTCGCCAATAGCTGGATTACTTGTTCGACATTTTCATGTCTCCCATCTGCACACTGGAGTTGATGCAACGTTCACCAATCTCCGTCAGCAGTACTGGATTCTGGGAGCCCGCAATTTCGTCAGAAAGGCTGTCTTTCAATGCAAACGCTGCTTTCTTCGCAAAGGAACAAGTAACCAGATCATGGGAGATCTACCCATCCCTCGAGTTCAAGCTAGCCGCTGCTTTCAACATACAGGGCTGGACTACGCTGGACCGATCGCAATCAAGGAATCAAAGGGACGAACTCCACGCATCGGAAAGGCATGGTTTTCTATTTTCGTGTGTCTCACCACAAAGGCACTACACATCGAGGTTGTTAGTGATCTAACTACAAAGGCTTTCATCGCAGCCTTTCAACGATTCATCGCCCGCCGAGCGAAGCCAACTGACCTTTATTCGGACAACGGAACCACATTCCATGGAGGCAAGCAAACTTTGGATGACATGCGACGCCTGGCCATTCAACAAGCAAAAGATGACGAATTGGCCGGATTCTTCGCCAATGAAGGGATTTCTTGGCACTTTATACCCCCATCTGCTCCCCATTTTGGAGGGATGTGGGAAGCCGGAGTTCGCTCAATTAAACTCCATATGAAACGGATACTTGGATCCAAGGCTCTAACATTTGAGGAGCTCTCGACTGTCCTGGCCCAAATTGAAGCTATCCTGAATTCACGCCCTCTGTGTCCAAATGGGGATAATTCTTTGGATCCACTGACGCCTGCTCATTTCTTGACTGGATCTCCGTATACTGCATTGCCTGAACCCAGTCGTCTGGATATGCACATCAGTCGATTGGAGAGATGGAATCAGTTGCAAGCCATGGTCCAAGGTTTCTGGAAACGGTGGCATATGGAATACCTGACATCTCTTCACGAACGTACAAAGTGGCATTTGGAAACGGATAATCTGAAGATTGACACCGTGGTAGTTCTCAAGGAGCCTAATCTACCCCCTTCTAAGTGGATTCTTGGACGCATCACCGAGGTTCACGCAGGATTGGACAAAAAGGTCCGGGTCGTCACGGTGAAGACTGCCCACGGCTCATATAAACGCCCTATTGCCAAGATCGCCGTACTGCCTCTGTGCTGAACAACCGTTCAGGGGGGCCGGTATGTTTGGGAACGAGACACCCTGTATGCGCGCGAACAAGACACCCTTTATCTTTGTTTACCTTTTGCATTGTTCGCCGCTGCAGCGGAGCTTATCAGCAATATCAATGCAAGCATCCCACCGCTGCGCGAGCTTGCCCAGTATTTTTCCATAACTCCTAACTGTAACTTGTTTACTTCTTAAGCTAGCATAATCGTATGGCGTGTTCGCCGCCAAAGCTTAGCTCAGTCACATTTTGCTCTTCAAATAAATCGTACGCATCGGTGTCGACATAACTATTTCGAGCGTCTGGAATTAACCAATAAATTAACTAAACAGTATACACTGGCGGTTTCATTTATAAACACCCAGCAAAGACCGAACTGGTCCTCTTTACTAGGAAATACAAGATCCCCAAAGTCTTACACAGACTCCGTGATTTGGTTTTGAGTTTTATTTTGATAAAAAAAATTAAAATCATGAATAATCATTATTTTTGAAAGTTTTTTATTTTCATCAAAAATAATGAATATTCATGATTTTTATTTTTTTTACTCAAATGTAATGATTATTTTTTATCAAATTGAATAAAAATCATAAATGTACTTGATTTTTATTTTTGAAAAATAAAAATAATCATTATTTTCGGTCTCTGCTACAAACCATTTAACTTATGTCTATTATTCTATAACAATTTGTCAGTATTTAAAAAACTTCAGTTTTTGTTGCTTTTCACAACTTCGACTGCGAGCGACTTACAAAAAAATAAATATGTCGCAGTTTCGTTGTTATTCGCCATAATGGTAGCGCAGTGAGTTTCGATCGCACTGAAGTACTACGCACAACTGCCTTGTGTCGCACACTTCTTCTACGTGCTTACCATCGAACCACACTCGGCGTCAGCGACAACACGCTGGCGCCGCGCTAAATCGGTACATCCCAAAACTACAAACTACAGGCAACCAATAACTGCGCCAATAGAGGCTGATGCAATATTTCCATTATGATGAAATACACTACCAGAATACCCATACACTAACACATGCAAAATTATGCTCCGACAAATACTTGATTATGCTTTTGCTTCTAAACAAATCAGAAATCGCAGTCAAAGTGAGTCGAAAATCAAATGCTGACAAAAATCAAAAATTAGCTGCAGTCGAAGTGTTTCAGTTTTTGCTTTCTGATTTGCTTTTGCTTTTGTCGAAAAGTTAAGTTAACGCTGCAGCAAAAGTCAATGTCGAAATTCCGACTTATTACTGTTTTTGATTTTTGTCAGCATTTGATTTTCGAGTCTGGAACCGAAAGGTTCCTAGCAGTATCAAGAATTAAGCAAGTTAATATCTTATTCTATTTAATCAGATAAGTAGAATAATTTGTAATTTATTCACAATTTGGTAATATTAATGGCTTGATTCCCACGTAAATAGCTATGGCCCCAAGAGAAGTTTGGAGCTATTTTGAAAATAAAGTAGAAGAGGGCTTGGCAATATGCCATTTCTGCAAAATAGCCCTTAAAAACAATAGATTATAAAATTTAAAAACACATTTAATACGACTTCATAACATTGATTTAAATTTGATGAAAAATGAAAACATGGAAACACCTACAGCATCCCCAATTAAAACAATACGAAAGAAAAAACATCAAATTGAAATCAATAAAAAAAACTAATAAGATCATACGTAGGATTAGTTACAGAAGACAGCATACCATTCAATATCTTAAATTCTAAAAATATGAGAAATATACTAGATCCTATTTGCGAAGGGCTTAAAACTACAGACGGAAAAATTATGAAATTAAATGCATTAAATTGCAAAAATATACTGCAAATAGTGGCAAATAATATAAGGACTCACATAACAACTGAACTCAAAAAGAATTATTGTCATTAAAAATAGACAGTGCAACACGAATGTCAAGAAATATTTTTGGGATAAGTGCACATAAATGCTACTGAAATAAAATCTATAATATTGGGAATGCTTGAATTGAAAGATGCAGGAGCAAGGTGGTCAAAAAATCTTGCTACAGAAGTGGTCACCGTGCTGGATAAATTCTTTATTAATTTAAATCAAATCGTGTCAATTACTTCGGACAATGGAGCAAATATAATCAAGACTACAAACATCTTATCTTGTGCATCCGAATTTTGTTCTGAAGAGGAACCCGAAAAATGCAGCAACGCTGACTACTTAAAAAAAATCAGTTAATCGAAAGAGTGCCGTCGGCATTAATAGGCAACATACAAGTATGTCGGTGTGCTGCACACACAGCACAATTGGTTGCTCTAGATGTCACAAAATCAATGGACATTTTGAAGAACTTGATCAATTGCAGAAATATGACAAAGTACTTGAAACTTATCGCGAAATTTTTCAGCTTAAAAAATTTAAAATGCCCCAACTGGATTGCCCAACCAGATGGGGATGTACATTCACGATGTTAAGCAACTTGTAGGAAGCTAAATGTATTTTAAGGAAAGTCGAATCAATTAAAAACAAAACAGATGAGGAAAATTTGGACATAGGTTCATAATTTTCGGAATTTATCAAAATTTATTGTATTGTGTTTAGTCCACTGCAGAAAACGATAAACAAATTTCAAGAAGAACAATTACACTACAGCAGTTTTTACGCCCAATGGCTTAAGCCTACACAAAAAATAGTACAGGATTCAACCGAAAATTTAGCAAAAACAATTCGAAACAAAATTCTGAATTCTATTGAAATACGAACAAAAACATGTGACGTTCAGTCAAGCCTCGGGTAGGTCAGGGCTGGCCAGGATCATCCAGGACATTTATTTGATTCAGGAAAGTGGTGCTAGAAAGGGAAATTCCGACCCGAGCCCCAGTAATAACGCTGGTTTTAACCTTAACTAGGCTTACAATATATATATATATATAGTTTATTGATATTAGTGACAGAGTAATTATTTCCGGAGCCGGGGTTCCGACCAACAAGCGTCCGTGTCCCGCGGAAGGGGTCTCGTGTCCGGGGTCCGTGGAGGTGGCTTCCTGCCGTCCGGGTGGGAGGATTGGGGATTCCGCGATGCGCCCCTGGCCTTCGGGAAGACGTGGTATGGGTCAATTGAGACGAGACCGTCAATAAGGATACGTAGCGTTAATGGATAAGGACGGAACCGTCAGCAGGACGAAGCCGTCAGCGGGTTTGCGAGAATTAGGACGAAGCCGTCAACGATGTATGAGAAATAGGACGAAGCCGTCTGCAGGACGAAGCCGTCAGCGTGTTGCGAGAATTAGGACGAAGCCGTCAGCGATATACGAGAAATAGGACGAAGCCGTCTGCAGGACGAAGCCGTCTGCAGGACGAAGCCGTCAGCGATGTATGAGAAATAGGACGAAGCCGTCTGCCGGACGAAGCCGTCAGCGATGTATGAGAAATAGGACGAAGCCGTCTGAAGGACGAAGCCGTCAGCGTGTTGCGAGAATTAGGACGAAGCCGTCAACGATATACGAGAAATAGGACGAAGCCGTCTGCAGGACGAAGCCGTCAGCGATGTATGAGAAATAGGACGAAGCCGTCTGCAGGACGAAGCCGTCAGCAAGGTATGCGAGAAATAGGACGAAGCCGTCTGCAGGACGAAGCCGTCAGCGAGGTACGAGAGAAATAGGATGAAGCCGTCTGCAGGACGAAGCCGTCAGCAAGGTATGCGAGAAATAGGACGAAGCCGTCTGCAGGACGAAGCCGTCAGCGAGGTACGAGAGAAATAGGACGAAGCCGTCTGCAGGACGAAGCCGTCAGCGAGGTATGCGAGAAATAGGACGAAGCCGTCTGCAGGACGAAGCCGTCAGCGAGGTACGAGAGAAATAGGACGAAGCCGTCTGCGGGACGAAACCGTCAGCGAGATATGAGAAAATAGGACGAAGCCGTCTGCAGGACGAAGCCGTCAGCGAAAGACTTAGTATTGAAATATAGACTTAGTATGGAAAAATAGGACGAAGCCGTCAACCGATACCTAGTATAGTTCAGTCTTACTCCTTTGTTACCGCTGCTTCCAGTTCCTTAGTTGCTGCTTGCTGCTTGCTTGCTGCGCGCTAGGTGACTTCCACCTTGGTCGACTCCGACCACCGAATGATAGCTCTGAGGCCGGCGGCCGGCTTTATATAGCGCTTGGCCGGTTTTAGTGTGCCTGCACGGGCCGTGGATTTGCCCGAATTAGTGTGGCCGATGTCTGGGATTTGCCCGACTTAGTGTGGCCAGGGCCCTTGTTTGTTGGGGCGGGCGCGCGCACCGTGTTTGAATTTGAATGTCTTTATCGCTGGGTGGTTGTTTATGGGTCCGGGTTATTAGTTATTTACATTAGTTATTATTATTTATATACAGTTTGTATTATTTATTATTTATTTAGTTTAGTTATTATTATTTATATACAGTTTGTATTATTTATTTATTTATTTGTGCGCCCCGCGTCACAAACATTATTAAACAACAAATTTATAGTATCAGGCTCACCTTTGGATCCTCGTTTTCAACATTTATTAACATCGGAGCAAAAAATTTAAGCAATAAATCACCTAAAATCTATTTGGGACAGATTAAATACACTGAACACTACTGAATATATGTAAATTTCGAAATCCAACAATCAAAGGGACAATTACTTTCTGGATGATGAAGACGAAATGCTGGAAAAATATTTACGCAAGGCGTTAAATCAGAAATGAACCGTTCGATTAATGTATAAGAAAAAATTGAAAATCTACACCTTACTTATCAAAGAAGTGACTTAGACGTTCTATCTTATTGGAAGGGGAAACAATATACCGACCAGGAGTTATATGCAATTAGCAATGTTTGTTATGCCGTACCGCCAACTCAGTTAATTAGAAATTGCATAAATAATTGAATTGTTCTTATATTTTACTTATTTTATATAAGGTTTCGATTGAAAGGGCATTCTCCTCGCTGAGGTTGGTCCTAACAGACTATAGAAATCGTTTAGGTGAGGATGTCCTTGAAAACATATTGTTGGTCAAATTGAATCCCACCTTTTTGGACACAGCCATTGATACCTTGCCACTGTTTGAAAAAGAAGAACCAACTAACCAATAAAATATCGATTAACATTGAAATCGTATTAAGTAACATTCATTAAAATTCAAAGGGATTATTTTATTTTTCTGAAGCAAAAATCAAAAACATTAATAAGTCGAAAATTTCGACTTTTGACGATTCAAGAAGTTTGACTTTTTACCGAAAAAAGCAAAAGCAAAGCAGAAAGCAAAAACTGAAACACTTCGACTGCACCTGATTTTTTATTTTTGTCAGCGTTTGAGTTTTGACTGACTTTGACTGCGACTTTTGATTTTTTCAGAAGCAAAAGCAAAAGCAAAATCATGTGAAATGAAACAAACTTCAGTTTTTTAAACACTGCAATTTGTACATAAGGGGATATGGCTTTTTTAATTATTTAGCTTGACAATCTGTTTTAAATTTAAAATAGTCTACGGGACTGCAGCTGCCCGAAAGTAAATCGCCGAAATCTTCTCCTGGAAGTGACTAGGCGCGTGTTTCTTGCTAACTGGTTTAGGTGGCTTCTGAGTCTTGTTTTATGGCATACTGCGATATTGTTGATGACGTCTCCAACGAAGGGAATTTCCAACTCCCGGTGAATATCTGCGTTTCGAATATACCACTCGGCTCCGGTAATTCTTCGTAGAAACTGGCTCTTATCTGGTATCTTAGTCCTTCAGGTGAAGAACATAAGTTCTGTTTTATTTGGGTTGATACCTAATCCACAGGTCTTTGCCCATATATTTAAGCGACCCAGCGCGTGTCTGTCATTATCCCACTATGTGAAGGGTTGTATGAGGATGTGTCCAGTTGGTGGAGGCCGAAGATACGGTGTGATCCTTGATGTTAGGACATCCAGCTCAAGAGCTCAACTTTTCCAATAAGCCATTCATATTTCGCGTGGACTGTACGGTATCGCGGTTAAGCAAGTGGGCTTTATCGGTCGCAGGCACTTCGTTAATATTTTGTCAGGTTATGTCACTATCCTTGAGGCTTCGCGCTCCGTATACAGGTGGTAATATTCCTGGTATTTCTCCCTGTCAGGTCCCTGCTCAGGCACGACTTGTGACGTAGTTCTCTGGCCGGGGTGAGTTCTCAGTGGGGGCCAAGGAACCTACACAACAAGTTTGTATAGAAGGGGGTGGAACCTGTATACATGAGTGGAGAGGCCGACAGCGTTACGAATGAATAGCCCTATACCGCTGATCGCTGCTCGTTATTTCTATTCTTGAATAATTCTTCCTGACGCTTCCCGAGACTACTCCTTCGGCTGGTCGAGAAGGCTACAGGGTTCTCAACTGCTCCGGCTGGTCTCGGAGGCTACGGGGTTCTACTGCTCCGGCTTGGGTGCGAAGGCTACTGAGATTTACAGGAGTAGGCATGCAAGGGGAATGGGGAGGAGAGACGCGGACTCAGGAATTTTTGTGCGGATGAGAAAACCAAGCTCACAAGTTCTAATGAGCTACGCGGCACTTGCAGGCAGAGAAGGGAGGCGGGGGAGCAGAGGCGTGGGCGAAAAAATTCTTGTGCGGATGAGAAAACCAAACACACAAACGTATTAGCATGCAGAGGAGGGGAGCGGCGAAGCAGAGGCGGCCGGGGTGAAAGAAATACTAGGTAGTAGTCGAGGTTTTATTCTTTATTTTGTTTTTGGTTTTTGGTTTTATTCTTTATTTTGTTCTACTTGGATTCCCCTGGCTGCTGCCGGAGGGGAAGGGGGTGACTGGCTTACGAACTATTGGTTTCTCTAGAGGCGGGGATGTGGCGTCCTTTTCGCACACTCGCGATCGCGCGCTGGACACGTGTAAGTCTCTGGTGATGGTTCGGAAAAATTCAAGGGGACACGTCTGTACCTCGCGACGACAGGAAACGAAAACCCACGATCTAGAAAAATCGAGATAGCACTTTAGCGATGCTTGCGTCATCGATATATCGTATGTTGGGCTTTTCTGATCGATATTCGTATCGATGTATCGGGGTTGCCACGGATAGAAAGTAATACTAATAACAAAAATACCAGGGAATGTTTCTTGCGCCTTATACTAATTATTACTAAGGTCTAGTGGGCTCCGTGCCCTAGCCTAAATCTAGTTAAATAATGGCATGGGGGTTGGACTTCGTGTCCTTAAAACTAAAATAACAAATGCGTTTGTGAACTTCATGTCCCTAATTTAGTATCCATAAGTAACATTTGAGTAGTATGAAGTGGTATTTAAAGTCGGTATGCGAAATATCTAGTATGTTGTATTCAAGTATGTTTGTAGGGGGCGAGTTTTCTCCAGAAGATAAGCGGCAGCTAGATGGCGAAGATGATAGATTCCCACGGCGCAGAGCAAAAGACTATGAAAGTAGAACCCAACCCAGGTGGGACAGGTCGAAGAAGCAGAACGAGAAGCGGGGGCGTAGTGGGGTATGAATTCAACTTTATTCTTTGCATGCATACATGAAACTAAAAAAATTCACTTAAAAACTTGGGCCACTCTCCTTTGCTGACGCGAGCGAGATCGACGGCGGCCGATCGTGAAGTTCGCAACCCGAGCTCGAGCTCCTTGCAATCACTCGTGTTGCAACATGGTCCTTGTTATGGCTGGTGACAGGGTCCGCACACGACCCATCCAAACACGGTGCTCTGGGCCACCGGCAGTCCGTCCTGGATTCTCATGAAGCCTGGCTGCATCACTTGCGGGTATATGTCCGCGTCCAGGACCACAGATATCGTCGCGGGTAGATAGAACCGCTCATCGGCCAGAGTAATGTTCCGGAAATGGGCCCGCACCGTCTCGCTCGGCTCCCGAACTGGAGTGCGAACGCGCACCTGATGGTCAACCTTGAAGGCCACATCGAACTGGACACTGCTGTCATTCTTATCGCTCACGGTTGCCGAACACATCCGCTCGTCCCCAACGCTGGTAGTTGGCAGACGGAAGGCAGCCGCTAGAGACGCGTCGACACAGCTCGTAGCCGTGCACGGGTCGATAAGTGCCGCCGTGTCGAAGACCTGAGCCCCGTATGGATCCGCACCAGAGCCGTCGGTAGGAGGTTGACGCTATGCTGCTACAGCAGCGACGACAGCGACGAAGCGGTGGCCGCGTAGTGCGGCCTATTCGAACGGGCGGCGGGAAACTTCCTAGGCATGGCGAAAGAGGGCGGCTGCGTAGTCGAGGCACGACGTGGAGGGGCGGACAAAAGCGGAGAGGCGGATGAAGCACGCCGTGGAGCGGCAGCAGCACGCCGTGGAGAGGCGGACGAGGGCCGAGGGGCGGCTGACGCACGCCGTGGAGCGGCTGATGAGGGCCGAGGAGCGGCAGAATCACGCTGTGGAGCGGCTGATGAGGGCCGAGGAGCGGCAGAATCACGCTGTGGAGCGGCTGAAGCGGGCCGAGGAGCGGCAGAAGCACGCCGTGGAGCGGCTGACGAGGGCTGAGGAGCGGCCGAAGCACGCCGTGGAGCTCGGCGACCGGCTCGCCTCCTGACGCGGCCGTCTCTAAGCCAAAGTCTGCTCGGAGAAGTGCAGTAGCGAGTGATGATCCTGGCCGCACGTTTTGCAGCGGTCCGCTCGCCGACACGCTTCGTCGGAGTGCTCGTGGGCCAAACAGCTGGGGCAGTAACGATTGGCGAGTACAGCCCGTAGCCGCTTCTCGGCACTCAGCCGAAGAAACCATCGGCACTTCCGTAACAGATGTATGTTACTGCAGACTCGGCAACGGTAGGAATTAATACCTCGAGTACATCTGCTCTCCAGTGTGATGGCGCTGCGTGGACGTGGAGACATCGTGTTATGACCGACGGACTAGGACGGAGAGAAAAGAAGTGGGAATCAGTACTGGTCACACTACGAAATGGAACTACGGATAAGCTACATAACAGCACAGTGACGTGGACCATTGGAATGAACGGACGACTGGTTATTGGGGGAGGCGGGTGCGTCCAGCGGAAGCAGGACGACCGCGCAGTGCGGATGTCGACCACACGGACTTGGCCGTCGGATCCTGGAAACACTGCGTCAATTCGGCCTAATCGCCACTCGTTGTACGGAAGGTTGTCTTCTTTGACAACCACCATGTCCCCGACTCGGAGATCTCTAGTAGGGGCTCGCCACTTGTTTCGCTTATGGAGTTTCATGAGGTACTCTTCCTTCCATCGCAGACGAAATTGCTGGTGGAGAGCCGTCAGATGTTGCGAGCGGTTTATAATGGTCGTGGTATCCCCTTTATCTCGGGTTCCACCACGGCGAGCAGGGGCCCTCCTACCAGAAAGTACCCAGGAGATAGCGCTAATAGTTTAGGGCTCTAAATGGATGGCTTCGGTGGAGAAGCATACAAACACCAACACATACCCTTTAGTAATGAGGCATGCTCGTCCCGTGTAGTTCTTGATGTCGAAGGGGCCGGCATAGTCCTTATGTGTGAAGGGGCGCGAGAAGGACGTCCGCTCTTTGGGTAGTTCTCCCATGAGTTGAGTTTGCAACTTCCTTTTGTGGATAACGCATACCTTGCAGGAATAGATAACGGACTTGATCAAATTCCTTACTTTCGGGATCCAGAATTTGGAACAGACCAGACGGATCTTCTGATCTGATCTGATCTGATTACCGCCGTGTAGCGTTATGCGATGCGTAAAATGGACGAGGAGTCGAGAGAGATGGTTATATGGAAGAATAACCGGATGCCGTTCGTCATATTGGAGAAGTTCGGAGGCTGTAACACGGCCACACGCTCTCATGAGTCCTTGAGAATCAAGAAACGGGTTCAGGTTTTGAATCGGACTGTATGCTGGTACTGGCCGCTTGTGGCTTAAAAAGCCGATCTCAAGGCTGAAGTGCCTGCGTTGTGTGACGGAAATTAGGAGAATTTCGGCCGAAGCAACTTTGTTAGACGTTAGGTGGTTCTCGAACGAAGACGTGGTCTTTCGCGAGCGCTGGATGAAGCGACGAACATAGGCGAGGACTCGCAGCGCCTTATTGAAAGTAGAAAAACGCTCAAGAATATCTTCCGGGGGGGCCTTCGCAACGTGGACCTTGACTGCTCGCTTTTCCAGTTCAGTATCGGGGCAGTCATTGGCTGGAATGGGCCACTCGGAGCGCGGCCCTTGCAGCCAGGAAGGGCCATGCAACCACAGCTGATTGTCCGCGAGGTCTTGAAGAGCTACCCCCCACCTAGCGAGATCTCCCGGATTATGTTCAGAGCGGACATGCCCATATCCCCACCTCGGTGAACTGAGTGATCGAGGTCACCCGATTTCCCACGAACGTTGTCCAATGGCACGCCGGCCTGCGCAGCCAGGCGAGATCAATCGTAGAGTCCGTCCAACAGTGGAGGGCGGACGCAGGGATGGCCATCTTGGGAAGAATTGCGTTGGCCATCTCGGACAACAGAACGGCCCCACACAACTCCAGCCACGGACGATCTGTGTGGGCACTTCCTCGACCTCCCAGAATTTGGTTAGAAGCTGGTCCAGTGCGTCTTCGAGGGCGCAAGTAACTCGCGTAGAGAAGGCGGACACCCTGCTGGGGGCTGCGAATGGACTGGGCCTAGGAAGTTTGACCAAGTTGAACAGCCGCTCTGTAATGAAGGTACGTTCGGACCCAGAGTCAATCAAGGCTCGTGCTTGAAAGTTGCATCCCAGATGGAACACGTTAATGAGGGCAGTGCCCAGTAGGACGGCTCTTGAACCGGAAGCGAAGCATACATGCACATCTGAGGGATCCTCTGAGGCGCCCGTGCTTCTTGGAGTTGCCGCAGGCCGAGGCCGGGCTGTCTCAGACGGAATTGGAGCGGCTGCGAATGGATTACCGTGAAGGAGGAGAGTGTGATGCCGGCTGTGGCATGTGAAGCAGCTATGGGCACTAGTGCATTCCCGTTGCTGGTGCCCTCGCGCAAAGCAGTTCAGGCAAAGCTGCCTTCTCTTAATGTAGTCGGAATGCCCATCCACATTCATTTCAAGGAACCGTGGACATAAGCGCACCGGATGGTTCTTCCTGGAACAGAGATCACATCCCTTTGGGGCTGGAGCTACCCTGGCCTCGTATGAATTGAGCCTGCGCGCTGAGTCGCTAGCAGTTACCGGCCTTGGCGGAATTTGCCCCGAACCGCTAGGCCTGATGTCGTCGATTGCCTCCAGAGTCCGATAGCACTCTGTCAGGAATGCGTCCAACTCACTCCAGGTTGGAATTTCGGCCTTGTTGTGAAGTGATTGCTCCCACATGGAAAGCGTGATTTTGGGAAGCTTTAAGGAAACCATGTATACCAGGAGACAATCCCAAGCTTCGACATTAATGGCGGATACTCTGGATGTTGAAGAGGACTGTTCAACTGACTTTTGAGCAAAGACCGCCGATTCTCGAAGCGGTCTGTCAGGCATTGCCACGCTGAGACGAAGCTTTCATTTGTTAGCGGGGCCTTGCAGACAATGGCGTGCGCGTCGCCACTTGTTTTTGACAACAGGTGGAACAACTTTTCCACCGGTGTGAGCCCCGAGTTGTGGATATATATATCGGTGAACAAGTCTCTGAAGGTTGGCCACCGAAGATAATCACCAGCGAAAACTTCGGTGTCCACTGGCGGTTGACGACACCCCGTGGTCGGGGTGGGAACACTGACGGAAGCCTGCGTGGACTGAAAGGCGCCTTTTTCAATTACTTCCTGAAGATGGGCAACACACCTCGAAAACACTGAGTAACAGTAACGGTATTTCGCATTCAGTACTGTTGTGGTGGCTGGATCCTCGGCGGACACGGATAGAAGATCCAAGCAGCTTCTAAAGTCCTTCTTCACATCTTCCCACAAGGCCCGGATCTCGTCCAGATGGACTCGGCACATGTAAGGTGAAGAGGCAGTTTCAGGGGCGCCCGGAAGCTTCGACTTGGCTAACGACGTCCGTTGTGGCAATGAGCTTTTTCACGGCGACTTCTATCGCACTTAGCGCCATCTTTGTGACCGATCGAGTAAGTCTTGGTGAGGGCCCGTGGATAATGTCGACTGACTCGTCGCTCTTTGCCTTTGGAATGGCAGTGGCAGCCTTTGGCTTTAATTGGGACGACCGCGGGGATGCGGATTGGGACCTGTCTAGTCGGATGGATGGGATCAGACGCGGCTTCTTGTCGCCTCCCGTGGGCATTCTCAGAATTTAATTAAGGCTATCAGCGGCGTCGCCTGACGTCAGCAACGGGCATCTCGTATGGGGAACGCATGAATCAAGAAATAAACCCAAAATGCAGCTACTCGGCTCAATAATGACGGTTGAATTTAGTAGGCAGCGGAACTTACTGCAGGCGTATGGTGCCTTATGCGGATTGAACAGTAGAATTGTTAACCAGAATGTAGGCAGGAAAGTCCGAGATCTTGATGTCGTCGGAACGGATATGTAAAATATAAATATTTCCTCGGTATATATATTGCGTGGCTCGGACGTGGAGCTTGCTTTATATTTTAGTTGAAAATGCGGCCCAGAAAATTTAGAAATTGAACCGTAATCCAAAATAAATCAATAAATAAATAATTATTAAAAAATTATTTATTGTTTTCCCATGAAACAATTGCGAAGCCGGAAAGCTGGAATTAAAAACCCTTGGCTTTGGTTCGGCCGAAAAACTCACTGTTACCGTCGGCAAAGCAGTGCACGCGCAACGTAGTACTCGCGAAGCCGGAGAGTACCTTGGCTTTGGTTCTGCCGAAAACTCACTGTTGCCATCGGCAAAGCAGTGCATGTGTAAGGTACGCAAGAGAGGGGAAAAATCACAGCAACAATAACACCGCGGCCGCTACAGAAAATAAAGAAAAATCAAAGAAAATTGAACAAAAAACAATCGCGGTCTCGCCCTTGTGGATTTGTAATAATGGTTCGTTTTGAATGTTTGTGGTTTTTGTTTCGCTTTTAATTTGTATTTATATATCTTAGTTTCGTAGCGGAGGTTAGTTGCTGTAAACGGGTGCAGATAATATGTATGTGTTTTATATATGGGCATGCATTTATATGGAGGCACAGTGGAGCGTCGCGGAGTGGACTGTATATTTAAAATGAAAGGACAGGAAAATTATGTGGCGAAAAATGGCACGCACAAGAATAGAGGAACAAATATCGCGACAACGGCGGACTGTTCGCCGAACAGGGAGACTTTCGAAACAGTGCACACCGGTTGTCCAATATTTATTATGCCTTTTTTCTCACCACACAATTTCACTTTTCACTTGTTAATTTGCGCGGAGTTGCGCCGAAATATGTAAATATGTATGTCGCGTATGATGCTGCGGATGCATACACATACATATATGTACATATGCCTCGACCGTTGGCAAGTTGATGTACAACGAAGAACGGAATAAACGGCGAGGAATATGGAGATACACAAAGCGGAGACGAATGGAAAATTTCAGCGGACTAGGAGCACTATTAATTTATGCTGAGTAGGAGCACTATTAACCGGCAGGGAGGAGACGGAGGTAAGATCGTACTTATCTTTGGGTGGAACAAGCCGGGAATTGCTGGCAGAAGTGGCGAAGTTGGAAAAATAATCCGGCTATGATGGACCAATGTTTGTAGGGGGGCGAGTTTCCTTTAGAAGATTAGCGGCAGCTAGATGGCGAAAATGGTAGATTCCCACGGCGCAGATCAAAAGACGATGAATGTAGAGCCCAACCCAGGTGGGACAGGTCGAAGAAGCAGAACGAGAAGCGGGGGCGTAGTGGGGTATGAATTCAACTTTATTCTTTGCATGCATACATGAAACTAACTAATGCACTTAAAAACTAGAGCCGCTCTCCTTTGCTTCGATCGCGAAGTTCGCACCCCGAGCTCGAGCTCCGAAGCGAGCACAAAAGAAAGGCGAGCGCGGGCAAGAGCGAAAGCTTTGTGCGCAGAGGCGGCACAGTGGCCCCTCGCATAAACATCCCGCCCCCCTTGCAATCACTCGTGTTGCAACATGCTACATGGGTGGTGACTGTGTCCGCACACGACCCATCCAAACACGGTGCTCTGTGCCGCCGGCAGTCCGTCCTGAATTCTCATGAAGCCTGGCTGCATCACTTGCGGATACATGTCCGCGCCCAGGACCACAGTTATCGTCGCGGGTAGATAGAACCGCTCATCGGCCAGAGTAATGTTCCGGAAATGGGCCCGCACCGTCTCGCTCAGCTCCCGAACTGGAGTGCGAACGCGCACCTGATGGTCAACCTTGAAGGCCACATCTAACTGGACACTGCTGTCATTCTTGGCGCTCACGGTTGCCGAACACATCCGCTCGTCCCCAACGCTGGTAGTTGGCAGACGGAAGGCAGCCGCTAGAGACGCGTCGACACAGCTCATAGCCGTGCACGGGTCGATAAGTGCCGCCGTGTCGAAGACCTGAGTCCCCGTATGCATCAGCACCACAGACGTCGGCAGGAGGTTGACGCTATGCCGCTACAGCAGCGACGACAGCGACGAAGCGGTGGCCTCGTTGTGCGGGCTATTCGAACGGGCGGCGGGAAACTTCCTAGGCATGGCGAAAGAGGGCGGCTGCGTAGTCGAGGCACGACGTGGAGGGGCGGACGAAAGCCGAGGGGCGGCTGAAGCACGCCGTGGAGTGGCGGACGAGGGCCGAGGGGCGGCTGAAGCACGTGGAGCGGCGGACGAGGACCGAGGAGCGGCAGGAGTAAGCAGCACCCCCTGCTGGGACCGGCAGAGCGACAGCGAATGCGCCGTGCAAGAACCAAGAGAGAACCGGCTGCCTGCATGATTGGCACGCGCCAGCAAAGGAAAAGGACATAAGCGGCGCCACCGACGCCGCGGCCACAAGAGCAAGAAGGAGGCAAGCAATGATCGGCAGAGAGCCGCGGCAGCGCTGCCGAAAAAAATTGCGGCATAACTAGGCCACGGCCGAGCCAAGCTTAACCCTCTCAGCCCATTTGTTGCCTATAGGCAACATTGTAGAAATACGCCTCAGTTACCTGGAATATACATTTTTTGCTTCGCGCTTTTTTTCAACATCTTCCTTAATGTTTTCTGCAACCAAAATAACTAATAAGTTACTTGTAAGCTGCAAACGTGTTTATTTAGCAGACGTTTTAAGTGCAGTTGTATGAAAAAAAATGGTTGGCGGGAAAAGTTTTGGTAAAATAAAAATTCATTTTTTTTATTTTATTCAATAAATATTTGTTGTAATGGAAAACTAGGTGGGAATTATACATATATAGGGGTAAGTAAATTATTTAAAAATAAAAAAATTTTAAAAAAGTTCATAGTTTGTCTACAAGAATTTTGTGAACATTTTGTGGCAACATCCTGTAATATTCGTCAGTTCATATTTGAGTAAAGCCAAATACATATCTGTTAAAAAAAAATGTTTATCTTGGCTAATTTTAAATGTGGGCTGAGAGGGTTAAAGAAGCTTGGCATTCAGTTTCTGACCTGCGAAAGAGTAAAACGTGCGAAAATTAGGAGTCAAAGTCCCGCCAACGAACACCACCGCGAGTGCCCACCGGATCCTTCATTAAGGACCTACCGACAGGATCTACCTGCTTGGAAAATCCTCCAGGCGGGGCGCAGCCAAGGGCCGCTTGGAAATCCTTCCAGGCCCGTCTTAGGGCCCTTCCTCCTCTTAGTCTCGCTGCCCTGATAGCGGCGCAGCCATATGGAGCTGCGGACAGCCCCAGGGCTACCTAGCGCAGAGGGCGTCGAGACGTGGCTACGCCAGGGCTAAGTTTCAAGCGACTACCATATACAGTTGCTACTTAGCCCCGAGTATGCACATTGATGAGTTCGGGGATATAGTGCAAGAGATAGCTCAAGATGCCCGTGGACGGTCGCCGGTATTAATAGCTGGTGATTTCAATGCGTGGTCCACCGCCTGGGGGAGCTCGAGATCGACACAGCGAGGTACCATCATCCTTGATGCCCTGGCCACCCTGGCAGGGCAGGCTGGGAGTCAATCATTGACCTGACTTTCGCCAGCCCGGAGCTCACCCGGAACAGTTGCTGGGAGGTCACAGACCTTTTCACCTACAGCGAACATGCTGCCATACTCTTCCGCTCGAGCCACAGTCAGCCACGCCTACCAAATCGGGAAACGGTGTATAAGGTACACACCCGAGGCGCTCCTAGGCTGCATGGATGCCAGCACCATCATAGGAGAGGCGGGCATCTGCGCGGACAAGATCAAGGTAGCCTGTTATGCGGCAATGGAAAGCTCCACCAAAGGAGACGGAAGGCGGCCAGTCCCCTGGTGGAACCAGGAGCAGGCCCACCGAGAGGGGGGGGTGTGACGGGGGGATTACCCCCGGCCCCGTAGTTTTAAGGGGGGCCCGTAATTTTCAAAAGGTGCCCGAGATTTTCAGAAATGTCAAGCGGGGGGGAGGCCGGCACTTGGTTACCCCCGGGCCCCGATTTTCTCTCGGCGGCCCTGACCAGGAGATAGCTACAGCCAGAAGCAACTGTCTCGCCGCTAGGAGGAGATGCCAGCGAAGCATTGGACGCTCTACACAAGAGCTGCACGAGTCCTTCCACAGGGTGAGGAAAAAGGCCCTCAAGGTGGCCATCAGGGCAAGCAAGAACAAATGCTTCCGGGACCTCTGCGATGCGGCTAACCAAGAATCTTTTGGATCAACCTACAAAATGGTAAGCTCACCAGACAGCCGATTCCGAGCTCAAAGGATCAGCTGGGAGCAATAGTCTTCACACTCTTTGCAGATCAGCCGCCTCTAAGGCTAGCGAGCTTGATTGCACCGCCCACCTGCGAGGAGGAAGTCCTGAGCGCGTTGGCCAGCTGAAAAGCATCCAAGGCACCTGGACCGGATGACATTCCCAACGCAGCTCTGAATGCCATAGTGAACGCCTATGCAGGTCTCTTCGCGCAGCTGTACAACAGGTACATCGACTAACGGAGGTTCCCTCGAGCCTGGAAGCAGGCTGGAGTGCTTGTAACACTAGGCTCCAGTTTGCAGAGTTAGAAGCGTTTTTAACGTTCAGGGTGCATACCAGGCAGTATTTCTTGGAGCCTGCTGTATATAATACTGGGTAACTAAAAAAGCCACCTGAAGTACGCGGCGGGCAAGGCGTCCAAGGCCACAGCCGCCATCTCGAGACAGCATAGCAGACGACTTATAGCGACAGTGGTGACCTCCACCATACTCTGTGCCCCGCCGATATGGACGGACGCAATGCTGACTGTGAGCTACAACCGACATTGCAAGTCGGTATAAAGACTCTGCGCGCTGCGTATCTCCAGCTGCTTCTGCGCAGTTTCAGAAGAAGCTGCACTGGTAGTAGCCGGAGCAATCCCCATCGATTTACTGGAAGAGGAGCGCAGGACTGGAAGGTCTGGAAGCAGAACCCAGCGGAGCATCACGGTTTCAAGGTGGCAAGCGAGATGGGACAACGCGAGCACTTGACGCTGGACGCATAGACTAATCCCCGAACTGAATCCCTGGTTACACTGACCCCACGGGCAGGTGGACTTCTACACGTCGCAGCTTATCACAGGCCATGGGTTTTAAGGCACACCTACACCGATTTAAGCACGATGCAGATCCATTCTGCGACTACTGCGGTGGCGCAATCATAGAAGACGCATTCTTTGTGTGCCCGCTGTTCAGCGCAGAATGAGCTGCTTTGGAGGCAGCAACGAACTGTCGCCTTACACCCGACAATATAACTAGGTGTATGCTGGAGACCCCATCCAACTGGGATGCGGCTACTGACGGCAGCAACCGTCCTGTGGAAGCTGAGACGCCGGGAGCAGATCTGACACACGGTTGGCGAAAGATGAGCGGCACTTGACCGCTTGCCACCCTCGCGAAGTATAGCTTTGCGGCAGTCCCGCTGGTGTGGACTCTTCCTACCAAACTATTCTCTATATTGTAAATCTATTTCTATAAATACTCCAGCCAAAACAGCAAGCAGTAATTACGACAAGGAGAGCGCTGCACTGCGCCGACGTCGGCCCAAGCTTGCTCAGAGAGGAGAGCAGAAGAGCAGTCCCACTGCTACCCGCCCTCAGGAGTAAGCGAACCTCCGACAGCCGAAAGTCAAGCCGCTACCTGAGTTTCTTTGTCCCGCTCGTTTGGGCCGTTTGGAAAGTCCTCCAGGCCCATCCCAGCCGGGAAGTGCCCACCTTCTACTACTACTATTAAGTTTTTAACTACTTTTCAGGACTTACCCAGATGTGTTAGCTTCGGCTGCTAACCAAACGTGAATTTTCTCTGAGCTACGTGTCGCCTTATATAGACCGCGATCAGTTTTGCACCCCAGATCGATACCCGATTATTATCGATTGGCACCAGGATTGCCAGATCGCTGGGATTGGTCGATAGCCATCATCTGTTCAGGGCTGCTGCCCTTATCGTGGGTGGCGTTGCCAAATGCTCGCCTAATTCCAGGGCTGGCATGTCTGTGCCCTTTTTATTTCAGTATTAATTTATTAGGACTAATTTATAATATTTAACCCTCTCAGCCCATTTGTTGCCTATAGGCAACATTGTAGAAATACGCCTCAGTTACCTGGAATATACATTTTTTTGCTTCGCGTTTTTTTTCAACATCTTCCTTAATGTTTTCTGCAACCAAAATAACTAATAAGTTACTTGTAAGCTGCAAACGTGTTTATTTAGCAGACGTTTTAAGTGCAGTTGTATGAAAAAAATGGTTAGCGGGAAAAGTGTTGGTAAAATAAAAATTCATTTTTTTTATTTTATTCAATAAATATTTGTTGTAATAAAAAACAAGGTGGGAATTATACATATATAGGGGTAAGTTAATTATTTAAAAATAAAAAAATTTTAAAAAAGTTCATAGTTTGTCTACAAGAATTTTGTGAACATTTTGTGGCAACATCCTGTAACTATCGAACCAGGACACCAAGGACCTTGAAATTTTCGTCAGTTCATATTTGAATAAAGCCGAATACATATCTGTTAAAAAAAAATGTTTATCTTGGCTAATTTTAAATGTGGGCTGAGAGGGTTAAGAATAATAATTTATCACCTTAGGACTAATTAATAATATTTAATAATAACAATTCAATAATTGCATACTTGTAATAATAAAAATAATAATACAATTCTATAATACTTCAGTGGGTTCCACGAAATAACACAATACTTATACTAAATAATACTCAAGCTCTTGCAGCTGACTAACCCCGACATCTCCTCCTCTGATTGGCGAGTCGACAAGGTCGAGGAGGCCGTTGGTCCTAGACGCCAGGTTGTCCTGACTCTAAATGAGGGGACAGTCGAGGTGCTGAGGAATAACGGGTGGCTTCTCCGGTACGGCTTCGACAGCGTGGCCGTGCGCGTGTATAAGGCCGACACCAAGGCGGGCCAAAAAGCAGAGGACCTCGACCTAGAGGACGACGAGGACATTCTGGAGGACTACGCCTCCGAAGAGAGCGAACTGCCGAGGGGACTTCGCGAGGTCGGTATGTCCGAGGAGGAGGATGAGCCACTCTCGGATGCCGATACTACTGTGGTGGAGGTGAAAGTGCAGAATATCTTTGACGTTCCTGCAGATAAACCTCCACCACAGTAAAGCAGCCTCCGCTGCTCTACTCCTCCACCTAACAGAAGGTGGCACTGACGCTGTCCTCATCCAGGAGCCCTGGATCTGTGGCGACAGAATCCAAGGGTTGAGGGCAGCCGGCTATAGGCTATACGCAGCCTCCACA
The DNA here is from genome assembly GCA_018903765.1 of Drosophila aff. chauvacae BK-2020. Taxonomy (NCBI): domain Eukaryota; kingdom Metazoa; phylum Arthropoda; class Insecta; order Diptera; family Drosophilidae; genus Drosophila; species Drosophila aff. chauvacae BK-2020. The sequence goes on along the minus strand of JAEIGO010000821.1, from coordinate 810,280 downwards.
ACAGGTAAATCGCGAGCCTGCATACTCGCAAAGAAAGACTTAACTCTTTTCTTGCTTCCCAATTTCAGCAATGAAGACATAATAACCGCATGTCTAGAGGGACCAATCGGTTCCCCCCGGATATGCTCTGCATACCTGGGGCACGATCAGGACCCCATCCCCCCAACCCTGAAGCATGTAACCGAGGACAGCAGAAGACTGGGCCTGGGTCTCATCATCGGGTGCGACGCAAATGCCCATCACCATCAGTGGGGCAGTACTGACACCAACGATAGGGGTGAGTCTCTTTTTGATTTTATCCTCTCATCTCACCTACTGGTGGGTAATTCGGGAAACGAACCCACCTTTTTTATCAAAAACCGAAGGGAGGTACTTGACATCACCCTTCTCTCTGAATCCCTGAAGGACTCTCTTAAGTCGTGGAGAGTGCTGGAGAAGCCCTCATTCTCTGACCACAGGTATATCCAATTCACGCTAGGTTTCGATAGGATCAACCCAGTCACTTTCCGGAACCACCGGAGGACTGACTGGGAGAAATATAGATCCCAGCTGAGTATTATTATTATTATTATTATTATTACAAAGGCCTTGTTGCACTGCGACCAGATGTTAGGTCTTTTGTGCCGGCCTGTAGGATTAGGGTAAAGCCCCTATACCTAGGCTTCTAATAAAAGAAAGCACTTTGGTAGGGTCTATTTGTTCCCAAATCCTGTAGGGGGGAATAAGTTCACCTCCTAGATGTTGAAGTCGACGTCTGATTAGCGAGGGGCACTCACATAGAATATGTTCTGATGTTTCTTGCTCCATCTCGCAGAATCTGCATGTGTCGATTTCTGAAAGTTTTAATTTCTTAAGGTGATACCTAAGGTTGCAGTGACCCGTTAGGTAACCTGTTAGAGTTCGAATTTCGCTCTTTGGTAGGTTGATGATGCGTTTTGATCGCGTCATCTGGGGGACGAGAAATTGTTTGGCTTGTCTCAGCCCTGCACTGTCGGTCCAGTGACGGTTTATCTCCGATTCCTCCCATTTCCTGAGCAGTTCTCTTTTGTGTCCTCTCGATAGTCCACAGAACGGCTCAGGGCCGATAAAAGGTGTCATCGCCCCGCGTTTGGCTAGGGTGTCTGCCACCTCGTTTCCCGTATGGCCTTCATGCCCTGGTACCCAGCCCACCGTTAGGGTGTTTTTGGAGGCAAGGGCATTCAGCTGTTGGAAACAGGTTTCTATAAGTCCGGACGAGATCGTGAAGGAACTCAGCGCTATAAGCGCTGCCTGACTGTCTGAGAAGATGTAAATCCGTGCGCCTTGCATTTTCCTGCGAAGGCATTCTCGTGCACAGATTTCTACGCGTGTATCTCTGCTTGGAAAATGGTGGGCGATTTTCCCATGGCTATGGATTTATTGAACCTTGCACATTGGGCAAAATGCCCACATTTTTGGAAAAAACTAAAATAATGAAGTTAGGAAGCTGAAACTTGGCGTACATTATATTTATAGGCCGCTAATTAAAAAATAAAATGTTTGACGACTTTGGTCACGCCTACTCTTACCGACCAAATAAGGCAACATGGCGTATACGTAATTTTAAAGTTTGTAAAGTCTGCAGAGAAGCCTATTGATAACAAAATTGTGTAATTAAGAAACAATATGACAAAATATAATATTTTTTTCAAATTATTAACATATTTATTAATATTATCCGTGCGGATGTTTCTCCATGCTTCAAGTAATTGTAAATTGCTAAAGACAAAAGCACCTGCAAACACATTCAATTTTTGCAAAAATGCGCAAATGAAAATCATACCCTCTAAAACTGTATAATTTTATTTAAAACGCAACATATTTCATTTTTGGCGCAAATTCGCGCCGTGTAAGTTCTATTCCATAAAAGACGAGCACACGGGTTTAGTTATGAACATAAAATCGGTCTACAACACAAGACACACTTAAAGCAATTAACATATAATAAACAATTCTAACATACAATTTATATTAAACATACCTGGATCTTGATTTTCCATTAAAAATAATAATTATAAGTTTTTATTTCCAATAGTTATAGACGTTTAAACCTAGCGAAATTTCTAATTATTCCACATGTCAACAAAGCGCTGAACACAAGTTTGACTTTGACGCCCTGGTACAAAACCAGGGTTGCCACTATACAACTTTAATTTACCGCATAAATGATCTCAGGGTATCTACTTACAAAATACAAAATCAAAACACGAAAAGCTTTCCATGAAAATTTTGGGTTTTTTCCAAAAAATCGGGCATTTTGCCCAATGTGCCTTGGTCCGAAAATACCAGCCCCGGTATCACCGTTTTCCAGTTTCGACCCATCAGTGTACCATGTTTGTGATCCACTGGGTAGAGATATTGATTTTGTTTTCCATTCATTCCTAGTGTATAGGACTACAGAGAAGTTTCTGTGGAGAACAAGTCTTGGTTTCTGATCGTCAGTTACGCGCAGAATGGGATCATTTATTAGAGGTTCAAGGACCCTAAGATGCCCGGTAAGATCACCACTTTTGATATTGGTGATGTTTTGAAGGCGAAGTGCCCCCAGGCAGGCCTCCTTTTTCAATGTAATTGGTAAAGGGTGTATGCCAGTTATGACTCCTAGTGCTGCAGTGGGGCATGTCCGGATGGCTCCAGTGATGCCTATGCAGACCAGTCGTTGTAATTTGGTAAGTGCAGCCGCGGCTGTCCTCTGGGTAGATTTCGTCCACCAAGCAAGAGATGCATAGGTTAAGATCGGTTTTACCACAGTGTTAAAAGACCAGTAGATCATTTTGGGACTTAGGCCCCATGTTCTACCGTAAAGCCTGTTGCAAGCAAAGTGTGCTCGAATGGCTTTGTTTATGGTCTTTTTCAGGTGTGCATTCCAGTTGAGCTTGGAGTCAAGCGTGACTCCTAAGTAGTTTGCCTCAACCGAAAAGTCAATGATAGGCGATAATCCATCTGAGCCGGTTTCTCTGGCAGTGCTCAATCAGGGCACAAGTAGCCGCCGTAGGCACCTCCTCCGAGTCGCCGGGTAGATAGGCAGAGGCCAACACTGCCTCCTGCTCGCCGTGGGCGGTGGGTATTTTGACCCAAACCGCCACCAGGTCCTCAGTTATGAACTGTGAGAGGGGAACAAATGTTAGGTTTTTGTTTATTAACAACGCCGATCTAGGGCGAGGTTGGTTATTTGCATACAGCAACTTACCGGATGGGGTGCTAAGCCCCAGGACACGTCCTGCATTTATCCAGGGCTCCTGGATGAATGCAATGTCCATGGTAGCGAACCTCTCGCAAAGTACGTCTGATGCGGCCTTTGCGTGGTGGAGGTTCGCTTGGAGACATCGGAGGTGTCTCCTGGTGTTGGGGGAAGGGGGAAGGGGGAGGCGGGGAGGACATTAGTCCGCCCTCTTGCGGCCCCTGGCCGCTATCTTCCGGCCGCGGTTGGTGCCTAGAAGTGCCTCCTCCTCCTGGGTGCGCCTCGCACTCTTGGGAACGCGCCCGGTGCCTCGTGTGGTGCGCCCGGTTCCGCGCGTGATACGCCCATGGAGTGGGGGGCGCAGGAACTTCCGCAGTGCTGCGGGCTCCTGAGCCATCGCGGTGCCCTGTGGTGTCGCAGCAGCCATAGCAGGGGCACTGGCAGTAGAGCAGGTGGGCTTCTCCGCTGCGGGAACGGGAGCCACTGCCTGTCTTTTTGCCTGCGTGTCGGCCTTAGGCTTAAGGGTAGCCTTGCCGAACGCAAAGTTCAGGCATGTCCTAGCTCTTTCAGCCGGTTGGCCGAGGCTGGGTCCAGCGCGATCGTTATGACCGCCGTGTTCTGCCTAGATTCCCGGTGGAAGACGCGCCAGTCTCCCACGCTTAGGCCACTGTTTCGGCCTTCAATCAGGTCCAGAACCTCTGAAGTTTTCATTTCCGCATTAGGGAGCGGAAAGTAGCCGATGTAGACAGCGGCACGTGGAGCCTCTGTCTCGGGGACTACTTTTATGTGGGCGTCCTTCCACAACCGGAGCTTGGGCACCTCGGTGCTCAGCCACTCGGCTGTCTTTGCGTCACCACATGTTATGGCCATCCAGCCTGGTCGGAAGGTGCAGCCCGAAAACAGCGGCTTCGTGGAGCCGTGTTTCAGGGCCATCACCCTCGACAGAATGGCGGATTGCACCGTCTTCAGCTGCTCCGTCGTGAGCAGATTTTTAGGGTAGTCCTCAGGGAGTATTGCCATCTTCACAGAGCTGGCTACGTCCCTGTAAGAGGCCATGACACCGACTTGGGTCGACTGCTCCAGTGCTGCCTGCCTAGCCGCAGCAGCGGATGTGGAGGCTACTGGAGCCTCCGTGGCAAGCTGCACTGTTGCAGGACCCTTCGTCAAGGCACTAGGTGCCGCGGTTTTCGTCATGGGCCTCTTATTCGACACTCCTTCTGGGGTCGTGTTGGCCGATCTACCTCTTTTATTGGTCCCGCCACTCTTGCTAGGCACTGCCCTAGGAGGGTCCATAGGCTTCTGGGCGAGCCTTTTGGCCTCCTCTAAGGGTATGCCGTTCGCAAGGTGTCTGCGCAACCTTTTTCGTGCGGCGCCCGATAGAGCGATCCGCTTTATTTTATCAACCTTGGGAGAGGCGAGAAGGGCTTCTTCCTCTTCCTTGGTGATGTTGTCGGTGCCAGAGCCTTGTGAACAGACGTCCATGGCTTCTTCGGGCTCCCGAGTGGGTTCGATATTGATCGATTTGGGGCTGCTAGAGCACCCTGTTTCAGTTTTACTTGTATTGGTCTCCATATATTGGTCCCACGAGTAGTGAGGAAGGAAGTATCCCCCGGGGCAGAGCCTCATACCCCGGATCGGGCGCTTGTACGACCGGAGGTGCCAGGTATCCGGAAGCCACCGTTAAAAGACACACTAACGTAGTGCCATTCATCACAGGGGCACGGTACGGTAACACCGGTGATTACGGGTTTTTTCGAGTTGTCCTCTCTAGATCCGCCATATTTAGTCTAGAGCAGGGGCACCTCGAGCAGGATGTGGTTCTTCACCACGTATGGTCGGTCTTTAGTAGTCGGCATGTGACTGCCAACTGCCACTAGCTGAGTCGGATCAACGCGGCGGCAGGCGCACACGCTTCAATGACACAGCCTTAGCCCCCAGCTGAGTAAGATCCTTAAGCCCCCTCCAGCCCCAACCCACTCGGACTTTTGTCCGGAGGAGCTGGAGCGTCTCGTTTAAACTTTCACCGATGCTTGTAGCACGGCTCTAGATAGGTGCTGCCCCCGTAGCAAGAATGGGGGGAAGACTAAAAAGAGGCCACCATGGTGGTGTAAGGAATTAGGCTGCCTCAAGAAGACCACGAGACAGTCCTTCAATACATATAAATCGAACTTGTCCCTGTACAACAGGGAATTAAGAAAGGCAGGAATCAGGAATCCAGGACTACTCTGAGGCGTCTAGACTGAGGAAGGTCCTCTCGTCGACGCCCTCCAACCCGGGCTTCGTCAAGTGTCCTGACGACAGCTGGACGACATCCAGTGAGGAAACCCTCGGGGTTCTCCTGGATGCCCACTTCCCCGGTAGCTCTTTCCAGAGCAGCCCACCTAACCCCCCGACACGGCGGGGTCCGTCCGAAATGGCATACCTCCTTACTGATAGAAACATTAAATGGGAAATTAACAGCTTCAGCCCACTCTTATCTCTTCTACGTAAAGGTACAGTGGTAAGTCTTTATAATGTCCGCAATCATTTGTTTCGCTAAGACCTGTAAAAAGGCAATTACCTCAAACGATCTTACAGTCAGCTGCTGGCTGTGCGACAACATTGTGCATGCCAAGTGCATTGGTGTTGTTGCTCGAACGGTGGACGATGTAAGAAGAAACATCGGTCTGCGTTACTGCTGCGAGGCCTGTCGCGAGATTGAAAAAGAAATGATGTCTTTTATGCGGCAGACCAAGGGCGGTTTTAAAGACATATTATCATGTTTTCGTAAAACTCATGATATGCTCTTGGCGCTGGACACTCAATTTAATAGCCTTAAACTATTAAATGAGTCTCCTAGGCAAAAAAAAACCGCAACTGGTCTGCAGCATATAAGCGGATCTCAACAACCAGCGGCGGACTCCCAACAGCAGCCTCTCTCAACATAGCCCTCGACCTCAGAATTAAGTCAAAGAATTCTGAGATCGAGTAGCAAAAAAAGATTCGGCATCCGAATGTGTTGCGGGAGGGACCGTTCCCCCGATGATTTCCGTTTTGTCCCCTGGGGGGTCTCAAATATTGACCCCTCAAAGCCCTGTTAATTTACCTGCTCAGGGTATCAGGCCCGGACTACCGGCCGATATCGGCAATGCAAACAATCAGTCTGCAGCGCCGAAAGCCCTTGTATTGATACCACCTACGAAACAGACATTTGTTTCGCGGCTCACCCCTGCTCAGACATCGGAAGACGTTATTGCCTTTATCCAAGGCAAAACTAGAGCTGAAAAAATACAAATAAAGGTGGAAAAATTCAAATTTTCTTATGCTAGGAATATTTCATCTTTTAAAATAAATGTCCCTTATGAACTCTTTGAATATGCTCTACCAAATTCTGACCAGAATATGTTGTCGTCAAAGAGTTTGAAGCTAAAAACAGAAAAGGCGGCCCTTAGGAATAAGTCTACCCAGGCCCGACCAGACCACTGCGCCCTCTACGATATCCACTCCAAAAAACTAATTAACTCCCTCTCTATCTCCTATCAGAATGCAAGAGGCCTACGTAGTAAGCTTTCCAAATTGTATTCTGATAGTCTCTCGTTTGCTTCCCAGGTTATTGTGTTCACAGAAACCTGGTTAAAGCCGGAGATTCTGAGCTCCGAAGTTTTCCCCGCTGTGTTCACAATATATCGGCTGGATCGGCCTATCAGACGTGGGGGTGGTGTCCTCATAGCGGTTGACTCCACTCTCGCGTCGGAATTAATAACTTTCGAGGAGTTTTATGTTGAATTCCTCTGTGTGAAGCTAACCATTAATGGTACCTCTATTTTCATTACCTGTTCATACATTCCTCCTTTGTCCGAACTTCCAATTTATTGGTTTTCAATCGACTTTCTAATAAGGATCATTTAGTAGTTCTTGGTGATTTTAATATCCCAGGGGCTATTTGGTCCTCAAATACTTCCTCTAATGTACTTTTCACCTCCACACAGCATGATTTTATTGCTGGCTTGCTCGACATTTCGCTGTCTCAAGTCAACCATGTACGAAATTCCCTAGAGTGCTTGCTTGATCTCTGTTTTGTCTCAGATCCGGCAAGAGTCAGTTTAGCCAGGGTGGCGCCGTTGACGTTTCCCGAAGATCCCTATCATCCGACTTTCGACGTGACTCTCGACATTGGGACTGACTTACAGAACATATCTGACTGTCCAGCCAAGAAAGTCCTTTGTTTTCGCAAAACGGACTTCGAACGGCTGAATAACTTTATATCAGATTTTAATTGGTCCGATTTATACATGTGCACTGACATGTCAGTAAATATACCGGTTCTAACTCTGCCCTATCCCTTTATTTATCTGCTCGGTCAAGATTTACCGTGTTGAACGCGCAATGTTACAAGAATTATTTGACTCGTTCTAGGGTCCATATCTCTCAGGACCCAAAACCGTTTTATAATTTTGTTAACACTAAACGTAAGCCAATTACGCATCCTTCCTCGCTTTCGTTTGAAAATACAACCGTAAAAAATTATCGGGCTATTGCCGATCTGTTTGCGCAGTTTTTTCAAACCACTTACTCAACTTCCACTGACTCTAATCAGACTTATTCCTACATCATGCCCAAATCGAACTTTATTTTCAGTCCTACTTTAGACGAAAGCACTATTCTTTCAGATCTTCATCGCGTTAAGCCTATTTATTCGCCAGGTCCCGACGGTATACCTGGCTGTGTGCTTAGGTATTGTGCCGATGCCCTGTGCAATCCCCTTCTAAAATTGTTTACCTTGTCCCTAGAAACCTCCCACTTTCCCCTTATTTGGAAGGAATCATTTGTTATTCCTCTCCACAAAAAAGGTAGCAAATCGGTTGCCAGCAACTATAGAGGAATCTCTAAGTTGTCGGCCATTCCAAAACTTTTCGAGAAAATCATTACTCCACATTTGCAGCACCTGTGTAGATCAATTATTTCTCCATGTCAGCATGGATTTTTAAAGCGTAGATCAACGACAACCAATCTTTTAGAGTTCACTTCCTTCTTAGTTAGGGGCTTCCATAAGGGCTTTCAGACAGACGTAATCTATACTGATTTCAGTAAAGCATTTGATTCTGTCAACCATTCTCTTCTTGTTCGGAAACTCGATCTAATGGGATTTCCGGTTGATCTTCTTAGTTGGATCTCAAGTTATCTGAATGGCAGAACGCAAAAGGTCCTCTTTAAAAATTCTTTATCTAATGTTCTCAGGGTTACTTCTGGCGTCCTGCAAGGGAGACATTTGGGTCCCGTGTTGTTTACCTGCCCAAAGTTCTGACTAACTCCAGAGTACTTATGTACGCGGACGATGTCAAACTTTGCGTGCAATATAAGGACGCTTCCTGCCAGTCTGATTTACAAACAGATCTCAATGACTTCCAAACATGTTGCCGCATAAACTTATTGAACCTAAACGGCTCTAAATGCAAGCTAATGATATTCTCTCGTGTCGCTCCCAGGCTCGCGACTTACACGCTAAACTGCTGCTCTTTGGAAAGAATTAATATAGTCGATGGTTTGGGTGTCCGACTGGACCCTAAACTTGACTTTATCGATCATATTTCGTGCATGGAAAATAAAGCCAGAGTTGTGCTTGGTTTCTTTAAACGGTGGTCGAAAGAATTCAATGACCCCTATGTTACAAAATCCTTATATATTTCGTTAGTTCGTCCTATCTTAGAATATGGATCTTGCGTCTGGAGCCCTCAGTATGGGGTTCACTGTAAACGCATTGAGTCAGTTCAGAAGAACTTTTTGCTTTTAGCTTTACGGGGTTTGAACTGGGATCCAAACCAGAGGTTACCCTCGTACTCTAGTAGACTTCTCCTCATTAACTTACCTTCTTTAGCTAACCGTAGAACTATGCTTGGCATTACGTTCAGTTTTAACCTTATCCACGGTGACGTGGAAAGTGCTGACTTGCTGGGTCAGCTTAACTTTCACGTACCGAGTAGAAATACTAGATCCTATATTCCTTTAGTTTTGAGCCAATGTAGAACGTCTTTTGAATTGCATGAACCCTTTAGAGTCTTTTGTGCAAATTATAACGATTTGTACATGATAACATCAAACGTAGATAGCCTTCCCCGACTAAAAACCTCAATACTAACCCACTTAGTACGCATGCAGGCAAACAGTCTGGCAGCGCGCCAGTAGTCACTTCCTCGTATTCCTTTTCTATACATTCATATGTCGCGCCTACTAACACCTAACACGAACAGGCACGTGCTTGGTGTCAGATGGGCCACTTGAATGTACTGATCGTAGTGCATCAACGTCCAATATAAATCCCCCGGGGTTGACGGCATCATACCTGCACAGCCGCAGCCGAGCTATCCACTCCCTGGCTTCGACTGATCTTCGCGATCATCCTCGATACAGGGGTCATTCCGAATGGATGGCTCCGGTCAAAAGTTGTTTTCATCCCCAAGGCAGGCAAGCCATCGCATTGCACGCCTAAGGATTACAGGCCGATAAGCCTCTCCTGGTTTCTACTCAAGACGCTGGAGAGACTCATCAGTCTGCATCTTAGGACTAATATTCCCCAATCTTCCTTATCAGGATCTCAACAAGCGTATAGGAGGGGCAGGTCGACAGAGACAGCACTCCATTCGCTTACCACTATCATAGAAAAATCGCTCTACGAAAAGGAGTTCATACTCGTCGCCTTCCTGGATATAGAGGGCGCCTTTAACAACATTCTCCCAGACTCAATTACGACGGCATTGACTGGGGATTGATCAACACTCGGTCGGTCTCATTGACCGGATCTTGCGCAGCACAACGGTGGAGGAATGTGGCGGTCAACGAACTGCTAAAGGGCATAGAAGAGTCCGGCTGTCCTGTTGTGGCCTACGCGGATGATGTTGCTTTGGTTTTTACGGGAAAATTCCCGCAAACCCTCTGTGACAGGATGAGCGACAGTCTTCGGTTCCTGGCGGATTGGACTGCCAGGTGCGGACTGGAAGTAAACCCAGCAAAGGCCGAACTGGTCCTCTTTACTAGGAAATACAAGATCCCCAAAGTGATACCCCCTAAGCTTTGTGGGATACCTCTATCCCTTAAAAACTAGGCCAAATATTTAGGTCTAATCCTGGACAGGAAACTAGACTGGGGCCTCAACACGGACGAGAGGGCCAAAAAGGCCACAATCGCGCTCTACACCTGCCGCAAGGCTATCGGGCTAAAATGACCCCAAAAATAGTCCGTTGGCTGTACACGGCTATCATTCGCCCGATACTCCTCTACGGAGTGGCAACCTGGTGGCCAGCTATAAAGCGGTCTACCTGCCTGGGCAAGTTAAGACAAATTCAACGCATGGCTGAGATCTGTATGACAGGCAGCCTGCGCACAACTCCGGGAGACGCCTTGGACGTTCTCCTGGACATCCTCCCAATTGAACTAATGGGAGAGATGACCGCGTCACTCTCGGCATTGAGGCTGAAGGGCGCGGGTCTGTGGAGAAGATTGAGTTTCGGACACACGAACCTCGGCTCTGCTCCACACCTTCCTGAGGGAAACACCGACTACTGTGTCCCCACTGAACACCCCATCACACCCTTCCAGGTTTACATCCCCGACAGAACGGAATGGAACCTAGGACTCCCTGGACCCCTAGGGTCCCTTCACATCTACACGGATGGCTCAAAACTGGACGGCCGGGTGGGAGGAGGTATATACTCTGAGCTCCTGGGATTAAACGTCTCGTTTAGGCTACCCGACCACTGCAGCGTCTTTCAGGCGGAAGTTTACGCCATCAAAGAAGCCCTTGATCAGCTCCCCCAATTAGGGGCAGAGCTCCCTTATGCATTTTCTCTGACAGTCAGGCCGCCCTGAAGTCATCGAATCTATTTCTTCCAACTCGAAGACCATCAACGACTGCCGCAGATCTCTTCACGAGATGGCGGAGCAGTACGACCTCCACCTCATCTGGGTCCCAGGACATAGGGACATCGAGGGCAACTGCGCTGCCGATGAGCTGGCCCGGCAGGGTACAACCTCCCCTCTTCAGCCGGAGAGGGAGTCAGTTGACATGCCCTTGGCCACTCGCAGACTACTCTGTAGGGAGTACTTCCACCTCCTCGCGGACAGGAAATGGGAAAACCTCATCACCTGCCGCGACTCTAGAATGATCTGGCCACGCCGTTCAGCGAAACGCTCAAAGGAGCTATTGTCATTAAGCAGGGAAAGCTGCGCCCTTCCAGTTAGGGCTCTTACTGGTCAATGGCTGCTTCCCCACCCTTGTTGATCTCGCAGAGCTATGCGAGACATCACAGAGGCAGATAACCCGATTCATCCGGATTGGTCTTCTCTTACGTAGCACTGGTCATCGGCCCATGAGCACAAAGGCAATCACAGCCCTAACCTAACCTAACCTACTAAATAATGATTAATAATGAAGTAATAACGATTTTCACCAATGTTTGCCTCTCGCTCTGCCTTTCACATATTTTAAACTATGGATCCCGGCATGAACAAAAATGCGTGGTAAAGTCGAATTAAAAGAGCGAATACAGTCCTAATTGACTTGATAAAGGCAAATACATATATATATATTGGGTGCCACAAAAACCACTTCCGCTGCAAAAACCCTGAAAAATGATTCCGAGGTGCCACAGCACTTCCACTCAAATATTTCTCGGGTATTTGAAAACACACAACTTGACGTCAATTTCGATGCCTACCACATCGATAGATTCGAAATTTTGAAGTCGGGTTTAATAGAGCTGTCGAGCAAGTTTTTTATATTTTCGCGCCAACATTTTAAACTTTTTTTTTTAATAAAAGTTAAAAAAAACTAAATTAATTAACAAAATAGGTTAAATTACATTATATACAAAATAAAATAACCCAAAACCTACCATTTTACAATAATTTAAATAAAATGTTTGCTAAAACACATGCGTGATTTCATCATGGCAACCCTGCCAGCCATTTCGAATGGTTTGTGAAAAAACTAAAAACACAAAACTTATTCGATGTTGTATGGCACCGAGAAAATGGTTTAGCGGAAATGCCTTTTTGGGGAAATCAAAATCACAGTGTTTTCCATGGCACCCCTGTATATGAATTTGCATTAAGGGGGGTAACGCACCGAGGAATTTCAAAATTTTCGATTTTTTTTTTATTTTCTTATGGTTTGATATCTTAAGAATGTCTGGTCCAAGTTTCAAGTCGAAATTCGAAAAAATGACGAAGTTATGGCCGACAATGAATGCCTTCGTTACACGTGCTCTTACCCATTGACAAATTTTCAAACGCGTTTTTCTCGAAATCATGTTTTTGAAGCCGGTGCGCACGATATCTCGAAAACTAATAAACCGATTGACTTGAAATGTTCTGTGGCTATTCTATACATAATTATCTAGTCTTTATCTTTGTTACGGAACTGCTTTTTTATTGGGCAATGCTCGGACTAGCTCATTTGTTTCAGGGCGGGTTTTGACCCGATGCCCGCAGTCCGCACAATAAACAAACACCGATATTAATCGGACGTCTCACACACAACAACTCCCATCACTACAAAAAAAAAATTTAAACAGAACAAAAAAACTACACGGACACTGGCGGAACCGAATTGGTGGCATTGATGGTGTCGCCACGACGCACCCACCCTACCTAGTGATGCCTCCTGGTCATCTTGGGGCATCACCCATCTCCGGCGGACCGGAGCCTATTCCAGGCGGTCTCACGATCGGCCCATCTCCCCCAGGTAAAACGGCTTACTCAGCGTTCATGATTCGTAATTTTAATACTTTATAATTCCAGATATCTCCTACTGCTATACATGGCGGTACTTATGGCTAATTATATCCCGATCCTGACCCCGATGAACCCTTTACCCACACCCGAGATGCGCTCGCGCCAAGGCTGCGGCTTTATCGCGATTCGGCGGAGGAGAAGCTGCACTCCACAAAGAAATTTGGCCACAAGTGGGCCTCGGATTTACTCCCCAAACTTCGACCTACAATCCCTGCTGGAGCTCCAAGAGAAATTAAGGGTGGGTTGTTTTTGATCTTATATTTACGCACTGCTTCTTCTGACCGACTTTCTTTCGCATCGCTTGTGTTGCACAAATCTCTGACGTGCGTTTAGGGAACGTGGAGGACAAGGGACGGAAATATCGCAGTAAGTTGGAACCACAAATTTTACCAAATAAAGCCTTATACTAAAAATAAATAACTTAATTCTAACTGCGACGGACTTCAGCGGCGAAAAAGACAGTTCGTGATCGAGGGGCGGCGGATTGAAGGCGGGACAGGCTGCGCCAAATTGCGCGTGGCCTGGATTGGACCGTCTGTGGCGGTTGCAGTGGCAAGCCGGAAATCGGGCCCCTGCCGTCAAGCGTCGCTACAGCACCCACAGCAAAAATCTCCCCTTTTCCGGGCGGCTGCAGCCGCACTCGGAACGGACTCACCGGATCCGTCTCGGAAAGCTCGGCCTTATTGGCGATGGCGAATAGCTGCTGGAAACTGCCTCAGGAGGCGGCGACTCGGCTACGTCTGGATGCTTTCGACGGTTTCGGTGTCACTCCACAGGTAAGCACAGGAACAAAAATAAAAGGGCCGTGGCCAGTGTCTTCCCACTGCCACGCTGAAAAATTAATCACAATCTTAATTTTTGCCCTAACTTTTGTGGCCACTTTCACTCACGTTTTTTAATCTTTACGTTTCAGTGATTAAGTGCACTGCGGCCGCCCGCGTTCATTTCCTTCTTTCCACTACCTATTCCTTCGCTGTCTACGCCTCCCTATATGGGCTCGTTTCGTTGCCTGAGTTCCGCCTTCAGGAAACCGTTGGTTTCGGCGCTCAGGGCAACGATCGAGATAGAGTTCAATATCCCTTTCTCTTAAACAGAGCTGGCCGAGATCTAGGGGGCGCCACCGTTCCCTTTTTCCCGGTTCGCTCTTTGAACTCCCTCATCCCTAACCCTATCGCTCCCTAATCCTATCGATACATCGATGGCCTTTTAGCCCATTCCGACTGGAAATGCAACACCACCCAAGGATTTAGAGAGGGCTACCGGGTTGCGTCTCGACGAAATCATTGGGAGCATTTGGATAGCTTGGTGACTTCGCCGGCATTGACCTACGGAGTAGTTTTGGCACGGTGCCCAACGCGGGGCCCACGCCTTACGGGAAGTATTACAGCTTATACTCATGTAGCGTCCTTGTATACTTTGTGTCTAATTACTTCCAGGTCAGATGCGGATGTCCTTGGCATGGTAGACGCCCAACCTTCGGCCCTGCAGGTCTTCCAGCTCGTATGCGTTGCCGCCCACTGCCTTCACCACTCTGGCCTTCAGGAACTTCTTGGCGAACTTAGCGTTGAACTGCCTCCCGAAATCACTAAGAACGAAGTTCCGGCGATACACCTCTTGGCCTGGCTTTGCGGCGAACACTCGGGCCCTCTGGTCGTATCTCTGGCGACTACGCTCATATGAGGTCTCCAGACTCTTGCGCACTTTCTCCTGCACCACTCGCAGTTTGTCTGCCGTGGCCATCCCGGCCAACTCGTGATCGCACAGCGACTGCAGGTTCCTCGCCAGGTTATACTGGAACCGTGCAGGAACATGTGATGTCCGAATACCGTGAAGAACGGTGCTTCGCCCGTAGCCGAGTGGACGGCGTTTCGGATGGCCACTTCGATTTCCGGAAGGTAAGCATCCCACTCCCGATGATCGCCCTCCAGGAACCCACGGTGGGGAGTAGATTGGCGTCTTCAGATGCCGGACTCCAAAGCTCTCCATCGCTTCCTCGAAGATCTTCGATGTGAACTGCCGTCCATTGTCCGAGTGCACGACTTCGGGCACTCCAAATTTGTAGAAGACCTCGTTGATGAGGAAATCCACTACGTTCGAGGCGGTTGCTTCCCTCATGGCCTTCAAGAACGTATACTTGGAGAAATGGTCCACCACGATGAATATCCATGCATGCCCCTTCTTGGACCTGGGATATTTGCCAAGGAAATCGACGTACAGCTTCTGGAAGGGTCGCTCCGTCTGTACCCGCTCGCCGATCCCGACCATCATCCTATGGTTTGGGGCTTTCGATTCCTTGCACACCTGGCATCCGCGGACAAACTCGCGCACCTGAATCACCATCCCAGGCCAATAGAACTGCCGCCGCAAGATCTCCAGCGTCTTCGCCACTCCGCCATGAGCTGCTGTTGGATCTGTATGGGCTCGCTCAACCAGGCTGTGGGTCAGACTCTGCGGTATCCACAGCTTCCACGCAGATCCTTCCACTTCGTCGTCTAGCGTTGCCGGGGAGACTCGCTTGAAGATGAGACCTTCCTCTATCCTGAGATCCGGTAAGTTATCCAAGTTCTCCTGCACCTCCTGGACTAACTCCTGGTACTCATCCCCAGCAAACTCGGTGGTCTCGGAACCCAGCAACGCCGTCGGATCCACGGAGATCTCCTCCACGCATCGTGAAAGCGTTTCTGCCACCACGTTTTCGCTGCCTTTCCGGTGCTCGATGCTGAAATTGAAGCCCTGCAGCTGCAAAGACCATCTGGCCAGGCGTCCCGAGAGGTCCTTCATGGACATCAGCCACTTCAGGCTTGCGTGGTCCGTGATGCACGTAAATGGCATGGCTTCCACATACGGACGGAACTTCCGGATCGCCAGGAGAGCTGCAAGGCACTCTTTCTCGGTGACGGTGTAATTAACCTGGTGCTTGTTCATCTTCGCCGAGAAAAAGGCTATCGGCTGCTCCTGGTTTTCCTCGTCCTTCTGGAAAAGAACCGCTCCAACTCCCATATGCGACGCGTCGCACTGGACGTAGAAGTGCCGCTTGAAGTCGGCGTGCACTAGGACCGGGGCGGTGGTCAGTGCCATCTTCAATGCCTCAACGGCCAGCTGCGCCTCCGGACTCAAAGAAAACTTTGCGTTCCCAGTTTTCTTGAGCGCTTCCGTGAGTGGTGCCGCTAGCGTCGCGAAGTTCCTCACGAATCGCCGATACCAGCCAGCTGTGCCTAGAAACGCCCGCACCTCCTTCATCGTCCTCGGCTCTGGCATCCTCCTGATTGCCGCCACTCTACCGGGATCCATTTGCAGACGCCCTCCACCTACGATGAACCCCAGGTAAGTCAAAGACTTGAAACAGAATTTCGACTTGTTTAAGCCGATCGTTAATCCTGCTTCCCTTAGGCATTCGGCCACTCGACGTAGGTACCGGAAATGCGTCTCGATGTCCGGTGCCAATATCAGGAGATCATCCAGATAGACGAACACGTTGGATCGAATCTCGGCTGGGATTACTCTATCCATCAGCCTCACCAACCTTTGCGCCGCATTGCAGAGTCCGAACGGCATCACTCGGAACTGGTACAGTGGCCGACCAGGAACCGTGAACGCCGTCAACTCCTTGCTCTTCTCGTCCAGCTCGATCTGCCAGAACGCGAACTTCAAGTCCACGCTGGAGATGTAGTGCGTCTGATCGATTCTGGACAGGATCCCATCGATACTAGGCAAGGGGTAAGCGTCTTTGATGGTAACTTCGTTCAGTTTCCTGGCATCCAAGCAGAACCTGTCCTTTCCAGGCTTTGACACCACCGTCGTCCTGTTGCTCCACGGCTTTTGCTCTCCTCGATGACCCTCAGCGCCAGCATCTTGTCGACCTCATCCTCTACTACCTTCTGCTTCGCTGGAGACATCGGATAGGGCCGATCCTTAAATATTTTCGCGCCTTCTACCAGCTCGATGACGTGCTTCTCCAAGCTAGTGGTTCCCAAGCCATCACTCTCGAAAGTGAGGAACCTCTCCTTGATTTCGTCCAGCTCCCGGGACTCCGCTTCAGATAGCGTCCAGAATTCGGGATCCGCCTTCTCCTCGTCATCGTCTTCCTGCTCGGCATAGTGCTCCATTTCCCTGGCATGGATTTCCTCGGCCTTCTTCACGCCTCGAGCAGGGATGTGGCCCACCACCGCTGGAGCCAGGCCGAACGCCCGCCAAAAGTCGACGCCAAGATACGCCGGCTGCTCCAGGTAAGGACAAAGATAGAAAAGAATGTTTTCTACCCTCCCCTTGTACTCCACAGGTAAATGGACTCTCCCGATGATCGACCGATCCTCGCCCGAGGCAGTACGCACCACCGAGAAGTACCTCTGGACAGGCACACTCAACGCCTCCAGGAGTTCCCTGCCGCCTTTGCCAAGCAAACTGACACTCGCTCCCGTGTCCAACAATCCCGTCAGTTGCTGGCTCAGGATCTTAATGTCGGCAAAGGGTCTGGGATCGTGGTTGCCGCTCGCTTGACCGCTGCTTCCCTGCGTTTTTCCCGACGCTGGCTGAACCGATCTCTGGCTTTCCGCACTGTTCGGGAGACTTTGGGTAAGTATCTTAAACTACTTGTATTATTAAAGTTACTACCTATTTGCTCTATCTCTAGCTCTCTTACATCGCGGGGTTCCTCTCTGGGCGAGGTCCTCCCGCTCTCGGATCGCCCAGCCGTCCGTTTCCCGAGCAGTTCGGGCATTTTGGAGCGACGATGTCGGCTTTCCCGCATCGTAAGCAAAATATTTTCCTTAACTCCTGCTCGCTGTCCCTTAACCCGTGCCCCATGGCTCCGCAATTCCAGCATCCTGCTCGGAATGGATTCCGCGGCCCTGCTCGCACTTCCTCTACTTCCCGAGGTGGGTCCTCGTCTTCTCCTGGCTCTGGTGCGAATACCTCGCTGACCCTGTTCCGGTCCCCTGTTCCGGTCGAGAAGCGCATCGGGGCCGAGTATGCGGTGCGGCTCCTGCGTCCGAAGCTGCGCTCCACCTCTACGCTCTCCTGCCGCAACTCGTCCACGGTGAGTAGCTCCATAGCGTACACGTACCGCGCGATGCCCTCTCTCAAACCCTTCTTCATCACCTTAACCAAATGCCGCTCTGGCATTGGCTTTTTCAGGAGAGAAGCAAGGGTCTGCATGGCGTGCAGGTAGTCGTCCACGCTCTCCCCTGTCTGTTGCTCCCGCTCCAGCAGCTGATGCATCCGCTGGTGTTCCGTTTCATGGCTCTGGAACCTATCCAACAGAGCTCGGCGTAGTTGGTTCCAATGGTCCAGCCGGTGCTGCTGCACGTGGAGCCAGTACCACTCCAAAGCCCTTCCCGACAGCAGGGTGTGGAAGTTCCTCAGGACTTCTTGCCACTGGCAGCGCGTTTGCCTCTGCAGGAACTCCAACCGGAACAAGAAGCCCTCGACGTGGTTCCTCTCGTCCTCGCCATTGAACGAGATGTTCCACCGGTCCACCCTCGTGCTGTGGGAACTGCCTCCCGCATCCCAGTTAGCGTACAGCCGCTCATCCCGGAACTCACCAGCTCTGCGGTCCTCCACGCGCCAGGGTTGGCCGTCTCCATCGGAGGTCTCCCTGGAATTGGCTGCTGCGGACGTCCTGCTTGCAATGGCTCCTGCTGTTGTCCTGCTGGCCCTTGATGCTGCTGGATGGCCGGTCTTAGCACCTGGTTCATCAGCTGCATCATTTCCAGAAAGCCCGCCCGCATCTCGTCCCGCAAGCTCTGCTCGATCCCGGCACTCTGGGACTTGCGGTACGTCTCTCCTGCCTGAGCCAGGGCGAGGTTCACCGCCGACTGGATAGTAGAATCCAAGGGAGTGTCCTGGAAGCGGACCGTCTTTTGAGCTGGATCTACTCCCAGCAGATTGTCCGCTGCAGCCCCTATGGCCTCGAAATCCAGGGATTTCTGAGTCCTCTGCTCCTCCGCCTGTTGTTCCGGCCGTCTCAACGGCGGCGTCCTCCACATTCCAGTAGAAGTTCGGGGCGGCGCTAACCCGATCGCCCCCTCGGAATCCGTGGCCCACATTTCTTCTTCCTGGGCTAAAGGAACCTTCGACCTAAGCTCGTACGAGTGACCTGACTCTCTCTCATCAGCCATATTTATTGTCCCTAACTCTACACACCTAACAAATATATATGAAAGACAACTAGAACTAACACCTACGAATAATTAAACACCTAACAAATAAATCAACAACCAACGATGAATAAATAAATATATATTATTAGAAAATTAAATAAATAAATGGCAAAAATCCAATAAATATGGATAAATATATAAATAAATACGATAAATAAATATGATGTGATAAATAAATAAATAAATAATAAATAAACAAGCACCAAATAAATAAATAATTCCCTATATATAAATAAATATTCAGACAGTTAATTGATTCCTTTTTTAACTTTCAGGGGAGATGGAGCCGACCAACCGCCGGTGGACTCCGTGCCAGATTCCTGCGTCTGCAATTCGCCCAGTGTCGTCCCTATTCCAGCCGCTCGTCAACTGGACTAACTTTCAGCTGAGCTGAAAGTCGCCAGTTAAGGATGTCGGCCTTCCGAAGATCCTGTAGGATTTTCCTTGATGAACGTAACCTACGGTTCAAATTGTGGTGGTCGTGCAGCGCGCAGTTAGTACTGCGGGTCACGATCCCACCTCCAAGATGATCCCGAAGGCCACATCCACCAGGAAAACCCAAGGATCTACCCACAACATACATTACACCTGACAAACAAAACACGTTACGTTAAATTTAATAAATAACATGTATCCCTATCTACTATATCACAGTTTTTATCACGATGTATACTCGTGCCTCTCGCACGGATCTGAAGGACGAGGGGTGCAGATCCGTCCTTACGGACGAATGCCACCACCTGGCCACAGAAAACAAAGCGAACTGTGCCCAGGAGCAATTGTCCGTCCTTCTGCGGATCAAGCCTCCTAGGTCCTAACGGGAAACAAGTAGAAAAAGGGACACGAATAACCTACGCCTTGACCACCAGTCCCCTGCTCCTCGGTGCAATTGCAGGCCGTATAATAGGCCTCGCAAGCCACCGTTTCGTGGGGGCTGGTGGGTCCAGGACGTGGGTATGGAGACGTCGTCATCTCGATATTCCTTTTTTTATTTGTTTTTTTGCTTGGGCGCCATATTGTTACGGAACTGCTTTTTCATCGGGTCAAAACCCGCCCTGAGACAAATGAGGTAGTCCGGCATTGCCCAATGAAAAAGCAGTTCCGTAACATCTTAGGATTTTTTTTTAAAGATTTTTAGTTTTTTTTTTTTTATTAAGAAAATAAACATTTTTTTCTTAAAAATCCCAATTTTGAGTTCAAACAGCCGCCATTTCGCCAAAAATCAATATTTTCAAAAAATCCTACGTTAAAGACTAGAAGAGGATCTATAGATTAATAACACAGGGTAACAAATTTTAAAAAAGTAAAAGCACTTTTGAAGTGACCTAGTAGAGATCGTTAAGCAGGTCGAATATAACACAAAACCATGTTTGAAATTTTTCTAACACCCTCAAAATCTTGAGTTATGGTCAAAAAACCGTTTTTCGGCTCTTTTTCACTTTGAAAAATTCCTGCTCAAAAAGTTGTTGACCAATTTGAAAAACTCTTGGAGTTTTTTATAGCTTAATAGAGTAGCTTACAGGAATAAAATAACTTATTGTTTGTTTCGAATGAGAAAGACAAAATTTTTGCTTCGAAATATGCAACTCGCACTTTTTTCCGTGTTTTTTCGACTTTTATGCCATTTTTTTTAAACAAATCACCAATATTTCGCAATGATGCGCACCTAATGTTGTTGCCTAGTCAATTACAAATAAAACAAGACCAATTTCATGAAAAAAATCGAAAATTAATGAAGTTATGACGATTTTTCCCCCTCAAAAAAAAGTATTTTTTATTGTTGGGAGGGGGATGGCTTTAACCTGGAAGGCACTCGATAATAAAACACGGAAGAACTGCGGGGTATTACGCGACGTGCGTTGGAGGTCTTTATTGAATCGTATCGTAATTATTACTGGTACAAGAAGTCTTAAAGCTAGCTTGGGGAGAGCGGATTAGCAGCTCTATGCACGAAAGTGCAGTGGAAGAGGGAGAGAGAGAGCGAGTGTAGGGGATCACACTGCCTCCGGAAAATCAACGCCCTTCTGGCGTGAACATTCTCCCCCCCCTTGCGAGGATACGCAGCAAAAATATAAGATGAAAACCTTCGAGGCCCCCTTAGCGAGGATACGCTGTCGGACTATTATAGGAGGCCTTTGCTCGGGAAAGCGTTGGATACGCTGAGCGCTCGTGGACGTGGAGAAGTGTGTGGTGATCCTGGCCACACGACTGGCACCGGTTGTCACTGCGGCAAGATCCAGTGGAATGGTGATAGGCGAGGCAATTGACGCAGTATTTTTTCTCGATGACTGCTTGGAGCCGTTTCTCCGCGCTAAGCCGAAGAAAACGGTGGCACTTCCGGAGAGGATGGTTCCCTTGGCAGACTCGGCATGGGTAGGATAAAATACCTCGGGAACGTCTGCATTTCACATCGTCGTATGGAACCCAGTAATTGGAGGAATCGGGAGCGGTAGTCACTCGTGTGGAGAACGAGGAAATCCTTTGGATCGGAGCAGAAGCAGTATCAGGAGCAGTCGGTTCACTGGAGGAGCAGTTGCTTGGATGCAACAAAGTGTGATGCCGACCGTGACACGTGAAGCACTTGTGGGCGCTTGTGCAATTACGAATTTGATGATTGCTTGCAAAGCAATTTAAGCACAACTGCTTTTTTCGGATGTAAGCGGTGCGATCCTCTGTTGTCATCTGAAGGAAGCGTGGACATAAACGCACTGGATGGTGCTCTTTGGAACATACATCGCATCTTTTGGATATCGGAACGATCCTCGTACTGAAGGATTTCAGTATTCGTGGCGACACGTCGGAGGGTGTCGGTTCGGACGGATGGAGGCGCACCGTAGTA
Source organism: Drosophila aff. chauvacae BK-2020 (assembly GCA_018903765.1). NCBI lineage: Eukaryota > Metazoa > Arthropoda > Insecta > Diptera > Drosophilidae > Drosophila > Drosophila aff. chauvacae BK-2020. The sequence goes on along the minus strand of JAEIGO010000821.1, from coordinate 788,316 downwards.
GGATGTATAAACTCTATGGCCTCCAGAGTTCTATGGCGCTCAGTCAGGAAAGAGTCAAGTGCTAGCCACGTAGGAATGTCGGTCTTGTTCGGGATAGATTGCTCCCATAATGAGAGCGTCAGTTTTGGAAGCTTCGTGGAACACACATACACCAGGAGACAATCCCAATTTTCCGTAGAAAGGCCGGACAAATTTAGGGATGTGAGGCAATTTTGAATTGTATTTTGCAGCTCTTTCAAGGCCGCCGAAGATTCCTGTGCAATGGACTGTATGTTTAGTAACTTCTTCAGTTGGCTGTTCACCAGCGCTCGCTTGTTTTCGAAACGCTCAGATAGGTTTTTCCAGGCTGAGCGGAAACCATCGTTGGTGAGTGGCGAATTGGAAACTACGGAATGAGCTTCACCACTAGTCTTGGCATTTAGATAGAACAACTTTTCAACAGGGGTCAGCGCAGGATTGTCTATATAGACCGCTGTGAAAAGGTCTCGGAAAGTCGGCCAGCGAATATAATCGCCCGAGAAAATTTCGGTATCGCACGGAGGAAGCCGACAGCCAGACGGAAAAGAATTTTGGGGCGCAGGGGATTGGACTGGAGCTGCGTTAGAAGAGATCGTATCGATCTGTTCCATGAGCTGGGCGGCACACCTTCCGTAAATAAAATAGGCATACTTGTATTTTGCCTTCAGAGTGAGTAAGGTGTCCGCCTCGCCCTCTAAGCCAACTGAAATTAGGTCTGAACAAGCTTCATATTCTTCTTTGACCTTATTCCATAGCTCTCTGACTTGGTCGAGATGGATTAGGCAAGTGTATTTGGATGGACTGGGTGCTGCCGGATTGTAGACTGTGGAATCGAAGTGACTTAGACGGTCACAGATCGAAATGAATTTATTCAAAATGGAAGAACTCATTCTGGATATTTAAAAAACAAACTGGTTTGTTTGGCAATGGATTAATATTTTGTTCGATTTAATTATAAGTGTCGAAGCTGGAATTGGAATTTAGGAACCAATCGGAATGTATTATGAATTTAATTTAATTGGGTAGTGTAATTTTATTGTGTAGTGGCGGAGATGTACGGAAATGTACGGTCACACTGATGCGGATATGGCAGCGCACTTGGATTTCTAACTGATTTAGTTAGTTGGGATTTTATAAAAAATAATTTTAAAATTATTTTATGTGCCTGGATTTATTCAGTTGACCGCTGCTGTATTTTCTGCGGTACTGTTCTTGACGATAAGGCGTGCGTGTGAATATGTTTGTGCAATGCACAATGTGCATTCGCCGTTTGCCAACGCAGAATAGCGGAGACAAAGAGAGGCGGAAAAATTGCCAAAAATCGGAGCGTCGACTTGCAGCCGAATATGTATTATGTATGTATGTTTATTTGGATGAAGCTCCGCTCAGGATAGAGCAGGGAAGAGCTGATAAATAAATGCACAAATTAAGTCGGCGTTTCTGTGCCTCGATTTTGGGGATATATTTATTTATTTATAGGAGCGGTGGACTGTATTTGTAGAATTCGAATTGTAGAATTTGTTGAATTATGTAGTTTAAAGTTTAGGAAATGTTGCAAATATATTTATTTTAAGTTTAAATATTTATAAGAGTATATATTTATTTAATTTTGTTTAAATTGCTTTTGGCGCTCGTAGATCAGTGGAGTGGACTGTATTGTATATCGGAGAGTGTAAATAGGTAAATGCAAGCGGAACACAGTTAACAAATAGAATTTCGGAACTTGAAGTTTCACTGTGGCTAGAGCATACGTACATATATTTAAATTTACACTTGTGGATTTTGGAATGTTTATTTACTATTATTATCCAGGATAGAAATATTTATTGCGTAAATTGTTGTAGGTGTAGGAAGTGGAAATAAATGCAAGCGGATCACAGCGAACGAAGAGAAATTCGAATTTGGAAGTGTCACTGTGGCTTATGGCATATATTTAAACACACACTTTTTGAATGTTGAATTCGCGGAAAATTAATATAAATTAATTGCGATTCGGATGTGGGCGCTGCCGTAGTGTCGGATCAATCGGACAGATGGCTCGGATTTAGACAAAAATCATAAAAATGACCGGCAGCAAAGTAAAAATGTTTACTTATCTTGTGCGGTGTTAAAGCCACCGGAACTGCTGGAGATATAATTATCCGGCTCTGTTGGACCAAATGTTCGGAGGGGGATGGCTTTAACCTGGAAGGCACTCGATAATAAAACACGGAAGAACTGCGGGGTATTACGCGACGTGCGTTGGAGGTCTTTATTGAATCGTATCGTAATTATTACTGGTACAAGAAGTCTTAAAGCTAGCTTGGGGAGAGCGGATTAGCAGCTCTATGCACGAAAGTGCAGTGGAAGAGGGAGAGAGAGAGCGAGTGTAGGGGATCACACTGCCTCCGGAAAATCAACGCCCTTCTGGCGTGAACATTCTCCCCCCCCTTGCGAGGATACGCAGCAAAAATATAAGATGAAAACCTTCGAGGCCCCCTTAGCGAGGATACGCTGTCGGACTATTATAGGAGGCCTTTGCTCGGGAAAGCGTTGGATACGCTGAGCGCTCGTGGACGTGGAGAAGTGTGTGGTGATCCTGGCCACACGACTGGCACCGGTTGTCACTGCGGCAAGATCCAGTGGAATGGTGATAGGCGAGGCAATTGACGCAGTATTTTTCTCGATGACTGCTTGGAGCCGTTTCTCCGCGCTAAGCCGAAGAAAACGGTGGCACTTCCGGAGAGGATGGTTCCCTTGGCAGACTCGGCATGGGTAGGATAAAATACCTCGGGAACGTCTGCATTTCACATCGTCGTATGGAACCCAGTAATTGGAGGAATCGGGAGCGGTAGTCACTCGTGTGGAGAACGAGGAAATCCTTTGGATCGGAGCAGAAGCAGTATCAGGAGCAGTCGGTTCACTGGAGGAGCAGTTGCTTGGATGCAACAAAGTGTGATGCCGACCGTGACACGTGAAGCACTTGTGGGCGCTTGTGCAATTACGAATTTGATGATTGCTTGCAAAGCAATTTAAGCACAACTGCTTTTTTCGGATGTAAGCGGTGCGATCCTCTGTTGTCATCTGAAGGAAGCGTGGACATAAACGCACTGGATGGTGCTCTTTGGAACATACATCGCATCTTTTGGATATCGGAACGATCCTCGTACTGAAGGATTTCAGTATTCGTGGCGACACGTCGGAGGGTGTCGGTTCGGACGGATGGAGGCGCACCGTAGTAGGATGTATAAACTCTATGGCCTCCAGAGTTCTATGGCGCTCAGTCAGGAAAGAGTCAAGTGCTAGCCACGTAGGAATGTCGGTCTTGTTCGGGATAGATTGCTCCCATAATGAGAGCGTCAGTTTTGGAAGCTTCGTGGAACACACATACACCAGGAGACAATCCCAATTTTCCGTAGAAAGGCCGGACAAATTTAGGGATGTGAGGCAATTTTGAATTGTATTTTGCAGCTCTTTCAAGGCCGCCGAAGATTCCTGTGCAATGGACTGTATGTTTAGTAACTTCTTCAGTTGGCTGTTCACCAGCGCTCGCTTGTTTTCGAAACGCTCAGATAGGTTTTTCCAGGCTGAGCGGAAACCATCGTTGGTGAGTGGCGAATTGGAAACTACGGAATGAGCTTCACCACTAGTCTTGGCATTTAGATAGAACAACTTTTCAACAGGGGTCAGCGCAGGATTGTCTATATAGACCGCTGTGAAAAGGTCTCGGAAAGTCGGCCAGCGAATATAATCGCCCGAGAAAATTTCGGTATCGCACGGAGGAAGCCGACAGCCAGACGGAAAAGAATTTTGGGGCGCAGGGGATTGGACTGGAGCTGCGTTAGAAGAGATCGTATCGATCTGTTCCATGAGCTGGGCGGCACACCTTCCGTAAATAAAATAGGCATACTTGTATTTTGCCTTCAGAGTGAGTAAGGTGTCCGCCTCGCCCTCTAAGCCAACTGAAATTAGGTCTGAACAAGCTTCATATTCTTCTTTGACCTTATTCCATAGCTCTCTGACTTGGTCGAGATGGATTAGGCAAGTGTATTTGGATGGACTGGGTGCTGCCGGATTGTAGACTGTGGAATCGAAGTGACTTAGACGGTCACAGATCGAAATGAATTTATTCAAAATGGAAGAACTCATTCTGGATATTTAAAAAACAAACTGGTTTGTTTGGCAATGGATTAATATTTTGTTCGATTTAATTATAAGTGTCGAAGCTGGAATTGGAATTTAGGAACCAATCGGAATGTATTATGAATTTAATTTAATTGGGTAGTGTAATTTTATTGTGTAGTGGCGGAGATGTACGGAAATGTACGGTCACACTGATGCGGATATGGCAGCGCACTTGGATTTCTAACTGATTTAGTTAGTTGGGATTTTATAAAAAATAATTTTAAAATTATTTTATGTGCCTGGATTTATTCAGTTGACCGCTGCTGTATTTTCTGCGGTACTGTTCTTGACGATAAGGCGTGCGTGTGAATATGTTTGTGCAATGCACAATGTGCATTCGCCGTTTGCCAACGCAGAATAGCGGAGACAAAGAGAGGCGGAAAAATTGCCAAAAATCGGAGCGTCGACTTGCAGCCGAATATGTATTATGTATGTATGTTTATTTGGATGAAGCTCCGCTCAGGATAGAGCAGGGAAGAGCTGATAAATAAATGCACAAATTAAGTCGGCGTTTCTGTGCCTCGATTTTGGGGATATATTTATTTATTTATAGGAGCGGTGGACTGTATTTGTAGAATTCGAATTGTAGAATTTGTTGAACTATGTAGTTTAAAGTTTAGGAAATGTTGCAAATATATTTATTTTAAGTTTAAATATTTATAAGAGTATATATTTATTTAATTTTGTTTAAATTGCTTTTGGCGCTCGTAGATCAGTGGAGTGGACTGTATTGTATATCGGAGAGTGTAAATAGGTAAATGCAAGCGGAACACAGTGAACAAATAGAATTTCGGAACTTGAAGTTTCACTGTGGCTAGAGCATACGTACATATATTTAAATTTACACTTGTGGATTTTGGAATGTTTATTTACTATTATTATCCAGGATAGAAATATTTATTGCGTAAATTGTTGTAGGTGTAGGAAGTGGAAATAAATGCAAGCGGATCACAGCGAACGAAGAGAAATTCGAATTTGGAAGTGTCACTGTGGCTTATGGCATATATTTAAACACACACTTTTTGAATGTTGAATTCGCGGAAAATTAATATAAATTAATTGCGATTCGGATGTGGGCGCTGCCGTAGTGTCGGATCAATCGGACAGATGGCTCGGATTTAGACAAAAATCATAAAAATGACCGGCAGCAAAGTAAAAATGTTTACTTATCTTGTGCGGTGTTAAAGCCACCGGAACTGCTGGAGATATAATTATCCGGCTCTGTTGGACCAAATGTTCGGAGGGGGATGGCTTTAACCTGGAAGGCACTCGATAATAAAACACGGAAGAACTGCGGGGTATTACGCGACGTGCGTTGGAGGTCTTTATTGAATCGTATCGTAATTATTACTGGTACAAGAAGTCTTAAAGCTAGCTTGGGGAGAGCGGATTAGCAGCTCTATGCACGAAAGTGCAGTGGAAGAGGGAGAGAGAGAGCGAGTGTAGGGGATCACACTGCCTCCGGAAAATCAACGCCCTTCTGGCGTGAACAGAGCGCTAAATTTATATTCTAAATTTGCACCCAAAGTAGAAAAGTGAGAAAAAATACGTTTACAGAACTATGATATTAATAAAAATATATTCCATAATGTCAATTTGCTGTTTAAACTCTGAATTACCCTTTCATTGTCCTCATTCGTTCCCTTTACACATTGTTACTATAGAGCGCTCTAAAAAATTCTTTTTTTTTTGAGGAGGAAAAATCGTCATAACTTCATCAATTGTTGTTATTTTTTCATGAAATTGGTCTTGTTTTATTCGTAATTGACTAGGTAACAACATTAGGTGCGCATCATTGAGAAATATTGGTGATTTGATTAAAAAAAATGGCATCAAAGTCGAAAAAACACGGAAAAAAAGTGCAAGATGCATATTTCGAAGCAAAAATTTTGTCTTTCTCATTCGAAACAAACAATAAGTTATTTTTTTCCTGTAAGCTACACTATTAAGCTATAAAAAACTCCAAGTGTTTTTTAAATTGGTCAACAATTTTTCGAGTAGGAATTTTTCAAAGTGAAAAAGAGCCGAAAAACGGTTTTTTGACCATAACTCAAGATTTTGAGGGTGTTAGAAGAATTTCAAACATGGTTTTGTGTTATTTTCGACCTGCTTAACAATCTCTACTAGGTCACTTCAAAAGTGCAAAATCACTGTTGCACTGTGTAATCTTTTTGTATTTTTTGATTTGGATAATTACCGATGAAGCAGGAGTACGCACCGCGGAGGTCCTTTGATTTTCAGGACCTTACGGGACAAAGGATCTTTCGGAGTATATTTAATATTTTTAAATAAAAAAGTTATGAAATATTAGTTGAAATGTGTGCTTATCATTTAAAAAATTGGTTTGATTACTTTTATAGGTTGCCAGAAAAAAATTGTACAAAAATGGCCTTTTTTTTCGTTTCTCGGTGCGTTACCCCCCTTAAAAGACCTGGACGAAAAAGTAAAATTAAAAATAAGGATGCAGGACTGTCGAAGGGAAAATTTGCCACTTTTGCATCTCGTTTTACAACTGGCATAGGACATGGGTATGGCCACTGGTGCAATCATGTTTCTGAACAGAACACGGATCCCGCACTTGCTTAAAAGGGCCCATATACAATCATCCGAGCTCCTTAGACATGTACTACGAGCAGTCCAAGGCAGGCGCAGCCGCCGGAACGCATGTCAATAGCTTTGGGACCATTATTAATCTAAAACAAATCATAAAAAAATTAATGTGTGTGATGTTTCAAATTTTGACGGTTGTCAACAAAGTATGACTGCATCATTGCCGTCAAAAAATGCCGAACTACAAGTAGAAAGAGCGGTCACACTTCAAAAGAATAAACATTTTTGCGCTGCGTGACAACTTTATTTGCAGGATACTGAGCTATAAGCACAGTATCCAGACAGAAGAAAACTGTTGCAAAGCAGTGAGAGAGAGCGAGAGGCAAATAGTTTGAAACAGCTTGTTACCTAGGTCTGTTTCAAAAGGTAGTATCCAGTACAGGTTCGAAAATACTAGAAAGGTGCAAGATTCAGGAGATTATTTGAGGGCGCGCATTTAGTATTTCCATAACGCGTAGCGAAAAAGAATAAAATTTTTAATGTTTTTCGCTGTCTCCAACGTTTGCCACTCGCTCTGCGCTTCACATATTTCAAACTATGGATCCCGCCATGAACAAAAATGCGTGGAAAAGTCGAATTAAAAGAGCGAATACAGTACTAATTGACTTGATAAAGGCAAATACAATATTTTGGGAATCGGGAAATTATATGAATTTGCATTAAAAGACCTGGGACGAAAAAGTAAAATTTAAAATAGGGATGCAGGACTATCGAAGGAAAAATGGGCCACTTTTGCATCTCGTTATGCAACTGGCATAGGACATGGGTATGGCCACTGGTGCAATCATGTTTCTGAACAGAACACGGATCCCGCACTTGCTTAAAAGAGCCCATATACAATCATCCGAGCTCCGTAGACAAGAACTATGAGCAGTCCAAGGCAGGCGCAGCCGCCGGAACGCATGTCAATAGCTTTGGGACAATTATTAATCTAAAACAAATCATAAAAAGATGAATGTGTGTATTGTTTCAAATTTTGCCGGTTGTCAACACAGTATGACTGCATCATTGGCCCTCAAAAAATGCCGTACTACAAGTAGAAAGAGCGGCCACACTTCAAAAGAATAAACATTTTTGCGCTGCGTGACAACTTTATTTGCAGGATACTGAGCTATAAGCACAGTATCCAGACAGAAGAAAACTGTTGCAAAGCAGTGAGAGAGAGCGAGAGGCAAATAGCTGTGACGCGGGGCGCGCACAAATAACTAAATACTAAATCATAATAAACTAAATAAATAATAAATAACGGTTAAACAAATAACAAATAATAACAATCTGTAAATAAATAATAAGACACCATAATAACAAGAAATAAAATAATAATAAATAATAATAATAATCTATAATAATAAATAATAATAATAATCTATGATAATAAATAATAATAATAAACTGTAAATAAATAATACGAGCCCATAACCCCAAGTCCCAGAAACAACAACCCAGTGATAAAGAAGTTCAAATTCGAACAAAACCCGCGCGCGCGCCCAAACCCGAACTCCGGCCACACTGATTTGGGCAAATACCGAACATCCGGCCACACTAATTCGGGCAAACCCACAGCCCGAGCGGGCACACCAAAACCAGCCAAGCGCTATATAAAGCGGGCCGGTGGCCTCAGATTAGTCATTCAGTGGTCGGCGTCGACCAAGACGGAAGTCTCTAGCGAGCGGCAATCAAGCAGCAACCAAGGACTAGGAACCAGCGGTAACAAGGAGTAAGATTCTAACCACACTAAGTATCTCTGCTGACGGCTTCGTCCTGCTATATCAACACTACGTATTCTTGCTGACGGCCTCGTCCTATTTAACCATACTACGTATCCCTGCTGACGGCTTCGTCCTGCTTTATCAACACTACGTATCTCTGCTGACGGCTTCGTCCTGCTATATCAACCTTACGTACTCTGCTGACGGCTTCGTCCTGCGGTACTGACCTGACGAACTTTGCTGACGGCTCCGTCCTACGGTATCCCCCCTTACGTACTCTGCCGACGGCTTCGTCCCACGGTATCAACGTTTCGCCCCCAGGAGCCAAGGAAACCCCCTTACACGGAGACCCGGGACGTGGACGCTCGCCGGCAACTACAGTGGATCATCGGCAACAACATCGTCGCAGCCAATCGTATTACTCTGTTAATAAACTTAATAAACTTCGTATATTTCTAAGCCTAATTAAGGTTAACCCTGAGCGTTATCACTGGGACTCGGGTCGGGAACTCCTCTCTAGCACCACTATCCTGAACTAAATAAATGTCCTGGATGACTCTGGCCCCACACTGACTACCCGAGGCAAACTGAACGTCACAGGAAACAGCTTGTTACCTAGGTCTGTTTCAAAAGGTAGTATCCAGTACAGGTTCGAAAATACTAGAAAGGTGCAAGATTTAGGAGATTATTTGAGGGCGCGCATTTTGTATTTCCATAACGCGTAGCGAAAAAGAATAAAATTTTTAATGTTTTTCGCTGTCTCCAACGTTTGCCTCTCGCTCTGCGCTTCACATATTTCAAACTATGGATCCCGCCATGAACAAAAATGCGTGGAAAAGTCGAATTAAAAGAGCGAATACAGTACTAATTGACTTGATAAAGGCAAATACAATATTTTGGGAATCGGGAAATTATATGAATTTGCATTAAAAGACCTGGGACGAAAAAGTAAAATTTAAAATAGGGATGCAGGACTATCGAAGGAAAAATGGGCCACTTTTGCATCTCGTTATGCAACTGGCATAGGACATGGGTATGGCCACTGGTGCAATCATGTTTCTGAACAGAACACGGATCCCGCACTTGCTTAAAAGAGCCCATATACAATCATCCGAGCTCCGTAGACAAGAACTATGAGCAGTCCAAGGCAGGCGCAGCCGCCGGAACGCATGTCAATAGCTTTGGGACAATTATTAATCTAAAACAAATCATAAAAAGATGAATGTGTGTATTGTTTCAAATTTTGCCGGTTGTCAACACAGTATGACTGCATCATTGGCCCTCAAAAAATGCCGTACTACAAGAAGAAACAGCGGTCACACTTCAAAAGAATAAACATTTTTGCGCTGCGTGACAACTTTATTTGCAGGATACTGAGCTATAGTATCCAGACAGAAGAAAACTGTTGCAAAGCAGTGAGAGAGAGCGAGAGGCAAATAGTTGTGACGCGGGGCGCGCACAAATAACTAAATACTAAATCATAATAAACTAAATAAATAATAAATAACGATAAACAAATAACAAATAATAACAATCTGTAAATAAATAATAAGACACCATAATAACAAGAAATAAAATAATAATAAATAATAATAATAATCTATAATAATAAATAATAATAATAATCTATGATAATAAATAATAATAATAAACTGTAAATAAATAATACGAACCCATAACCCCAAGTCCCAGAAACAACAACCCAGTGATAAAGAAGTTCAAATTCGAACAAAACCCGCGCGCGCGCCCAAACCCGAACTCCGGCCACACTGATTCGGGCAAATACCGAACATCCGGCCACACTAATTCGGGCAAACCCACAGCCCGAGCGGGCACACCAAAACCAGCCAAGCGCTATATAAAGCGGGCCGCTGGCCTCAGATTAGTCATTCAGTGGTCGGCGTCGACCAAGACGGAAGTCTCTAGCGAGCGGCAATCAAGCAGCAACCAAGGACTAGGAACCAGCGGTAACAAGGAGTAAGATTCTAACCACACTAAGTATCTCTGCTGACGGCTTCGTCCTGCTATATCAACACTACGTATTCTTGCTGACGGCCTCGTCCTATTTAACCATACTACGTATCCCTGCTGACGGCTTCGTCCTGCTTTATCAACACTACGTATCTTTGCTGACGGCCTCGTCCTATTTAACCATACTACGTATCTCTGCTGACGGCTTCGTCCTGCTATATTAACACTACGTATCCTTGCTGACGGCCCCGTCCTATTCAACTATACTACGTATCTCTGCTGACGGCTTCGTCCTGCTATATCAACCTTACGTACTCTGCTGACGGCTTCGTCCTGCGGTACTGACCTGACGAACTTTGCTGACGGCTCCGTCCTACGGTATCCCCCTTACGTACTCTGCCGACAGCTTCGTCCCACGGTATCAACGTTTCGCCCCCAGGAGCCAAGGAAACCCCCTTACACGGAGACCCGGGACGTGGACGCTCGCCGGCAACTACAGTGGATCATCGGCAACAACATCGTCGCAGCCAATCGTATTACTCTGTTAATAAACTTAATAAACTTCGTATATTTCTAAGCCTAATTAAGGTTAACCCTGAGCGTTATCACTGGGACTCGGGTCGGGAACTCCTCTCTAGCACCACTATCCTGAACTAAATAAATGTCCTGGATGACTCTGGCCCCACACTGACTACCCGAGGCAAACTGAACGTCACAGGAAACAGCTTGTTACCTAGGTCTGTTTCAAAAGGTAGTATCCAGTACAGGTTCGAAAATACTAGAAAGGTGCAAGATTTAGGAGATTATTTGAGGGCGCGCATTTTGTATTTCCATAACGCGTAGCGAAAAAGAATAAAATTTTTAATGTTTTTCGCTGTCTCCAACGTTTGCCTCTCGCTCTGCGCTTCACATATTTCAAACTATGGATCCCACCATGAACAAAAATGCGTGGAAAAGTCGAATTAAAAGAGCGAATACAGTACTAATTGACTTGATAAAGGCAAATACAATATTTTGGGAATCGGGAAATTATATGAATTTGCATTAAAAGACCTGGGACGAAAAAGTAAAATTTAAAATAGGGATGCAGGACTATCGAAGGAAAAATGGGCCACTTTTGCATCTCGTTATGCAACTGGCATAGGACATGGGTATGGCCACTGGTGCAATCATGTTTCTGAACAGAACACGGATCCCGCACTTGCTTAAAAGAGCCCATATACAATCATCCGAGCTCCGTAGACAAGAACTATGAGCAGTCCAAGGCAGGCGCAGCCGCCGGAACGCATGTCAATAGCTTTGGGACAATTATTAATCTAAAACAAATCATAAAAAGATGAATGTGTGTATTGTTTCAAATTTTGCCGGTTGTCAACACAGTATGACTGCATCATTGGCCCTCAAAAAATGCCGTACTACAAGTAGAAAGAGCGGCCACACTTCAAAAGAATAAACATTTTTGCGCTGCGTGACAACTTTATTTGCAGGATACTGAGCTATAGTATCCAGACAGAAGAAAACTGTTGCAAAGCAGTGAGAGAGAGCGAGAGGCAAATAGTTGTGACGCGGGGCGCGCACAAATAACTAAATACTAAATCATAATAAACTAAATAAATAATAAATAACGATAAACAAATAACAAATAATAACAATCTGTAAATAAATAATAAGACACCATAATAACAAGAAATAAAATAATAATAAATAATAATAATAATCTATAATAATAAATAATAATAATAATCTATGATAATAAATAATAATAATAAACTGTAAATAAATAATACGAACCCATAACCCCAAGTCCCAGAAACAACAACCCAGTGATAAAGAAGTTCAAATTCGAACAAAACCCGCGCGCGCGCCCAAACCCGAACTCCGGCCACACTGATTCGGGCAAATACCGAACATCCGGCCACACTAATTCGGGCAAACCCACAGCCCGAGCGGGCACACCAAAACCAGCCAAGCGCTATATAAAGCGGGCCGCTGGCCTCAGATTAGTCATTCAGTGGTCGGCGTCGACCAAGACGGAAGTCTCTAGCGAGCGGCAATCAAGCAGCAACCAAGGACTAGGAACCAGCGGTAACAAGGAGTAAGATTCTAACCACACTAAGTATCTCTGCTGACGGCTTCGTCCTGCTATATCAACACTACGTATTCTTGCTGACGGCCTCGTCCTATTTAACCATACTACGTATCCCTGCTGACGGCTTCGTCCTGCTTTATCAACACTACGTATCTTTGCTGACGGCCTCGTCCTATTTAACCATACTACGTATCTCTGCTGACGGCTTCGTCCTGCTATATTAACACTACGTATCCTTGCTGACGGCCCCGTCCTATTCAACTATACTACGTATCTCTGCTGACGGCTTCGTCCTGCTATATCAACCTTACGTACTCTGCTGACGGCTTCGTCCTGCGGTACTGACCTGACGAACTTTGCTGACGGCTCCGTCCTACGGTATCCCCCCTTACGTACTCTGCCGACAGCTTCGTCCCACGGTATCAACGTTTCGCCCCCAGGAGCCAAGGAAACCCCCTTACACGGAGACCCGGGACGTGGACGCTCGCCGGCAACTACAGTGGATCATCGGCAACAACATCGTCGCAGCCAATCGTATTACTCTGTTAATAAACTTAATAAACTTCGTATATTTCTAAGCCTAATTAAGGTTAACCCTGAGCGTTATCACTGGGACTCGGGTCGGGAACTCCTCTCTAGCACCACTATCCTGAACTAAATAAATGTCCTGGATGACTCTGGCCCCACACTGACTACCCGAGGCAAACTGAACGTCACAGGAAACAGCTTGTTACCTAGGTCTGTTTCAAAAGGTAGTATCCAGTACAGGTTCGAAAATACTAGAAAGGTGCAAGATTTAGGAGATTATTTGAGGGCGCGCATTTTGTATTTCCATAACGCGTAGCGAAAAAGAATAAAATTTTTAATGTTTTTCGCTGTCTCCAACGTTTGCCTCTCGCTCTGCGCTTCACATATTTCAAACTATGGATCCCACCATGAACAAAAATGCGTGGAAAAGTCGAATTAAAAGAGCGAATACAGTACTAATTGACTTGATAAAGGCAAATACAATATTTTGGGAATCGGGAAATTATATGAATTTGCATTAAAAGACCTGGGACGAAAAAGTAAAATTTAAAATAGGGATGCAGGACTATCGAAGGAAAAATGGGCCACTTTTTGCATCTCGTTATGCAACTGGCATAGGACATGGGTATGGCCACTGGTGCAATCATGTTTCTGAACAGAACACGGATCCCGCACTTGCTTAAAAGAGCCCATATACAATCATCCGAGCTCCGTAGACAAGAACTATGAGCAGTCCAAGGCAGGCGCAGCCGCCGGAACGCATGTCAATAGCTTTGGGACAATTATTAATCTAAAACAAATCATAAAAAGATGAATGTGTGTATTGTTTCAAATTTTGCCGGTTGTCAACACAGTATGACTGCATCATTGGCCCTCAAAAAATGCCGTACTACAAGTAGAAAGAGCGGCCACACTTCAAAAGAATAAACATTTTTGCGCTGCGTGACAACTTTATTTGCAGGATACTGAGCTATAAGCACAGTATCCAGACAGAAGAAAACTGTTGCAAAGCAGTGAGAGAGAGCGAGAGGCAAATAGTTTGAAACAGCTTGTTACCTAGGTCTGTTTCAAAAGGTAGTATCCAGTACAGGTTCGAAAATACTAGAAAGGTGCAAGATTTAGGAGATTATTTGAGGGCGCGCATTTAGTATTTCCATAACGCGTAGCGAAAAAGAATAAAATTTTTAATGTTTTTCGCTGTCTCCAACGTTTGCCTCTCGCTCTGCGCTTCACATATTTCAAACTATGGATCCCGCCATGAACAAAAATGCGTGGAAAAGTCGAATTAAAAGAGCGAATACAGTACTAATTGACTTGATAAAGGCAAATACAATATTTTGGGAATCGGGAAATTATATGAATTTGCATTAAAAGACCTGGGACGAAAAAGTAAAATTTAAAAAAGGGATGCAGGACTATCGAAGGAAAAATGGGCCACTTTTGCATCTCGTTATGCAACTGGCATAGGACATGGGTATGGCCACTGGTGCAATCATGTTTCTGAACAGAACACTGATCCCGCACTTGCTTAAAAGAGCCCATATACAATCATCCGAGCTCCGTAGACAAGAACTATGAGCAGTCCAAGGCAGGCGCAGCCGCCGGAACGCATGTCAATAGCTTTGGGACAATTATTAATCTAAAACAAATCATAAAAAGATGAATGTGTGTATTGTTTCAAATTTTGCCGGTTGTCAACACAGTATGACTGCATCATTGGCCCTCAAAAAATGCCGTACTACAAGTAGAAAGAGCGGCCACACTTCAAAAGAATAAACATTTTTGCGCTGCGTGACAACTTTATTTGCAGGATACTGAGCTTTGAGCTTAATGCCAAATGAGATACAAAAAGCCCACGTCATTTTTCCTCGTTCAGTTGCATTTTTAAAAATTTTTTGTCATTTGTTTTTCTGTATTCGACGAGGTTTTTATAAGCGTTGGGTTTTTTCTAAATTGTATTCTGGAAATCCAAATGTAGGTAGCCCGAAAGCCATCCCAGGTGGCCCGCCTTGTGCTGGCTGGAGACGAGGGGACCAAGGCCTGACTTGGTTCCCTATCCACCAGCGAGGCCATCCTGGAGTCTTGGCGGCGGCACCTAGCTCCTTCAAACTTACAACTGATGACACCACGGAGGAGCGTACCCATTTCCAATGAAGAGCATCGGGCGGAATTTTCTTATATATCTATTTATTTTAATTACTGTAATTTTTCTGTGATTCTTATACACTGTTAATTAGTTTTTAAATAGCTGTTACATCTAATTCAATCTTTGTTATATTTGTTTACATTTGACTTCAATTTACATTCAACCATTTTATGTATACTTGTATCTGTATTTGATGTACTCTCCCACTCAAATTTTGTGAAATTGTTACCAGCATTAAAAATAGATTTCCGCTCAATGCTGGCCTGATCCGCTCTTTTTATTTTTATTTTTGCTCTTGTATATATATATTTTGTAAGCATAAATTCATTTATATTTTTCATATTGTTTTTTCTTTTGTTTTCTCTTGTGATATTAATCCTAAGCCTAATGTAAAATAAATCTAAGAGAACTTATGTAAAAACAAATGTAATATGTAAAAATGTAATGTAAACTTTGTAAAAAAATTGAATCGCTCATTAGAGCTTCGAGATTAAAGTGGCGGCGGCGCGCGAGCACGACCGGAAAAAAAAAAGGCAAACCTAATCATCTCTTGTCCTCCCTTATATAGGTATTTGGTTCGCTCCAGTGTGCCTGCCTTCTCTTTGATTTTTCCCTTCCGTCAATGTGACCAACCGTAGTGTTGGTTCGAATTTTCTTTTCGCGCCATGCTGGAAAAATGCCCTATAGAATCCCAATTGCCTAAGTCATTTAGACCGATTAGTCTTAACTCCTTCTTCCTTAAAACTGTAATTGAATCTCAAGTATCTTCCCCTTAACAAATTTCAATATGTGTTTCAAGCTGGTAAATAAAAATGAGATTGCCATTCATTGCCTTACAACAACCATTCAAAAGGCCATTGGCGCTCAACAGATAGCACTAGGTGCCTTTTTAGGCATATCAGGAGATTTTGACAACACGTCATACGAGGCTATTCGTGCCTCTCTTGTACGAAAACATGTCTCCACAACCATTATTAGGTGGATTCTGAAAATACTTGTGACGTTCTGTCGTGCCTCGGGTAGTTCAGGGACGGTTCAAACAGATAAAGGTAAGCAACACCGCGGTAATAACGCCAGGAAACAATTAATAATAATTACAATATGTATACATTTTTATAGGTGTCCCCTTGGCGATATTGCGTAATGCAGAATATTTTAATAATTAATATAATTATTATTAATATTATTAATATTTTGAAATATGTACTACTTTGTACTTTGGTGGCTTCATCTTCATTTGTACGCAGTCACAAATTTGTATGAATTGAGTGTTCCAATCGCTATGAATAAAAAATTTGGAAATGATATGAATCATCTATAGTATTGTGCATTCGTCCCATTCGTTTGAAAAATATATGAAGGTAGTCCTCCTTTTTATATTTCCTTCAATTAATTGTAGAGGTCCAATATGCCACCACGTATAAAATCCCCAAACCATTAAATTTCCATCGCCATGTTTAACGGTATGCTTTACATTCGATCTCCGGGTCGAATCCAAAAGTACTGTTTTCCATCACTCTAAAAACGGTTAAATTTCGACTCATCAGACCAGACAACTCGTTTCCAATCGTCATTGGTAGAATTTGTATGATCTTTAGAATATTTTAAGCGTGCTTTGACGTTGGATAACGCAGGCATATTTTTTTTTTACGCTCGAAAATTATCCGATGTATTTCAATGC
Organism: Drosophila aff. chauvacae BK-2020; assembly: GCA_018903765.1. Taxonomy (NCBI): domain Eukaryota; kingdom Metazoa; phylum Arthropoda; class Insecta; order Diptera; family Drosophilidae; genus Drosophila; species Drosophila aff. chauvacae BK-2020. The sequence goes on along the minus strand of JAEIGO010000821.1, from coordinate 771,400 downwards.
TCATCTAGCAGTCCATTCGCTGACATTATTTTGGTCATTAACAAGGCCAGACAAGCACCTTTTGGTGTTAACATCTGGTTTTTGCGCATTTCAGACATCATTCGACGAGCATCTGAGTCCGTTAATAATTTTTTCCGGTCGGCTTGGGAGTCAGCTTTCGCCTCTTCTGAAAGCAGATCACCGCAGATTGCCTAATATCAAGCCTGTGGGCAATTTTTCGGAAGGAACTGCCACTTTCGGTCAGGCTCACAATATTATTTTCAATTTCTTCCGATAATTTTCGCATTTTTTGGCTTTTATCAAGAAATTTTCGAATTATTCACCAAACACGGCTTATCTCCGCCAAAACATGTCTTAAACTTAATCTACGACCTCCGAAAATAGCATTAGGACAATTATATCGGTAAATCTGGCTGATGTGTGCTGATAAGAGATGTGGATAGCGAAAATTCATAGGTACAAAACGTAAAACGTGCAAAATTGAGTTTATGTGAGTTTATTAAGTTTTTGAATTCTAAAGAATTGAAAGGATTAGAGGCATAAGAAATGAATGGGCTAGTAAATTGAATTAAATTCGTGCGCACGTCAAGTTTGGGGATGAAGGGTCACACTTTGCCGTGATAGCATTGGTCACATTATTATGGCAAATCCATTATATGCAGTGGTCACACAAAGCCTCACCAGGGCCCTATATAAGACGGGCACAGCATTGGGATTTCACTCGGTCCGACAGCGACCGGGTGAGGTAGCCAGCTAGGCAGCTCACATCCAGGAGTTAGCCGCGAAGATTATTTGTGTACACAATCATTCAATCTGGTTCGCTATTTAAATTGTTCTAAGTTCATAAGTATAGTTTTGCAACATTGATCACAAAAAATGAGCTATCCAATTGCCACAAAGCAAGTAAATGTCACCAATTAAAAATATACGCCAACTTGCGTCGTTGCTACTTTAATAGAGCCCCATCTGGTACTGTGATATTTCATTATTTGCACTGGTTAAAGCGAAGACAGCCATTTGTTCGTACGTGCGCTCTGGCCGCCTGCCGCGTCTGCTAGAAGAGCAGGAACGCACGGATCAGACCAGCATTGAGCGGATATCTATTTTAATGTTGGTAACAATTTCATAAATTTGAGAAAGTACATCAACATACAAGTATACATATAAATGGTTGAAAGTAAACAGATGACAAATGTAAACAAGTATAACAAGAATTGAATTAGGATGTAACAGCTATTTATAACCAAATAACAAATGTATAAAATCACAGGTCTCCAGGCCAGCACAAGGCGGGCCACCTGGCATGGCTTTCGGGCTGGCCTACATTTGGGTTTCCAGATACAAAATTGAAAAAGCCCAACGCTTATAAAAACCTCGTCGAAAATTTATATATACAAAAACAAATACAAAATTAATAAATGCAACTGATATATTCGCCAACACCCGCGGATGACATGCATCCCCACACCATTATGCTTCACTGCTGGCGCCAAGTTCAGAGCGAAAAATATTAAATTTGGTTTTACACTGTATGTATTATATTTGACTATTTGCCTCTCGCTCATTTGCAGCGGTATAAACAATCATAACTCCTATATGCAACTAATATTAATTAATATTTTAAACTTTTTTTTTTTCCAATACTAATATGACTAATATGATCCAATACTCAGTATGACTGCCCTTATCTTGAACCATTGTTGCCATTCTAGCTATCAATTTGTCGGAAGTCTCTACTGGAATATTATACCAAGTTTTCTCCAAAAATTTCCACAACTCATAACAGTAATATTGTTGTCATTAAACCAGGTCTTCACAAGTTTTGAGGTATGTATTGGGTCGTTATCTTGTTGAAAAACCATCGCAAGGGAATGTTTTCCTCAGCATATGGTTGCATGATGTCCAATAAAAGGGTTTTATAGCTGCTTTGGTTCCTAATACTATTTCTGCGGTGTATTGGCCCAAGACCATTTGGCCTCCGTGCTTAACTGTTATTTTCGTGTAACGGGACTCGAATTATACTTACCTTTAGGTCGTCATACATAACGTCAAACATCGCTTCCAAAAAGATTTATTTTTGTTTCATCGCTCCAAAGTTGTTGTTCCGCCTTTTTTTATCCTTCCGGTCCAGACCATGCCAAATGATTTTCTCCATACTTTTGCCTCCATATAGACAAAGTAATCAAAGTCAGAAATTAACTTATTTATTTCATTATTGTGAAATACGTGTTCAGATAAATTGTTAAATTCATCATACGCTTCATCACTTATTTCTTTGGACTCCATCAAGGACTTTCTATGTAGTACCCATGCTGTTACTTTTGTTTCTCCAAGCATCTTTTTTAAAGGGTCGCTATACATACACTCCCCAGTGGAGGGGTTGACTACCACTAGAAATGTGTTTTCGTCCGTGTTGGGATCTTGAGAATACTCGTACATGTGATTTGGTGCATTCATGGAAAACTTTACCTCTATGAGCTTTTTATCTACCTTGTCCAAGATATCGAACTTTTTTGTTTTATTCTCTATTCCCCATTTTGCACAATGTACATTTTGCATAAATGTCTCTGTCTGATGCCCCTCTATTGGCAGATATATATATAGAATTTCATTGATGTCTCGTTCTTCTGTTTCTCCAACGTCTTCTTCCTGTTCTTCATCAGACTCATAATATGGTTGGTCGTCGCATTCTTCGTCATATTCTGCAGCCTCTGTAAGGTCATTGTCTTCTTCTATCCTTCTCCTTTTAGATGTTGTAGGACCCTCCAGCATAGCATTTAGCGCCAAATCCGCTTCGATCCTTTTTCTTTTCCTCATTATTGAATTTATTACTGCTGTAGGAGCGTCCCTTGCGGCTTCCAAGTTGCACAACAACAAGCACACCATGTCATGAGCTAGTGATCTTTCTCTCTTCTTCCACTTTTCTCGAGACCAATGAGCATCATTAGTTCCATGTGACGTTATAAACTTTTCTGGGTACATGCTAGGTGTGTACATGAGGTCCTTAAATTTTAAATCCATGTCGCTTCTTTAATATAAATCAAGTAAAAATCTGTAATTAAAAAAAAAAAAAAAAAAAAAATAAGGCACTCAGGGATATCTGGGAGATCAAAGCCGTTAGTGAGGCAAAGGGATGGTAATTTACCCTTTGAAACACTCTGGCGACATGTGCTGCAAACCTGATAATTATCTGACGGACTTGGAATTTTCAGGTCTATCAGGAAATATAACCAGAAAGATTCCTATACATCGAAAAAAAAAGTTTTATGATGAATTTAACAATTTAGCTGAACACGTATTTCACAATAATGAAATAAATAAGTTAATTTCTGACTTTGATTACTTTGTCAATATGGAGGAGAGATCCACAAAAGAAGCAATTGATCCTTCAGAAACCAGTTTTAATGTGGACGAGATAGATGCACAATTCCTGTTCTCCAAACTGAGTCAAGACCATCTTGCTCCAGGAAAAGATATTGTGAAATGGACCGGGAAGCTTCTGCCTCCCCCTTGGAAAACATATCTAGAGGCCTCTGAAATTGACTCTTTGGACACATTTTTTGGATATTTGGAAGACGAAATAGTAGAGGGTTTTGAAGGAGATGAATCATTAAAGAAGTTCTTTGACGCTTTCTTTACTAGATGGGACCAACTCGAAGGAAGGGCATTGATCGAAAGCTGAAGAAGCTAAACAAAGTTGACGGATTAAAACAAGCTGAACATGGGCCAATCCCCAAATTACAATATGATGAATGGTTTGATCAGTTAATGGTTGACCTATGTGAAAAATCATGTTATAATAGAGAATATTCATTTATAATGGCAAATGAGAAAAACGATCTTGTCAAGATGTATGAACTAATGCAGCTTTCGGTGGAATTTTTCAACAAAACCATAGCGTCCCGAAATATTGGAATCATGATGTCTGAGATAGAAAACACATACTCAAGACTCTGTGGATCATATATGGCAGGATCTAACAAGAAAGGGAACCATGCAAAGATTGCTTGTATGCCCATAAGATCTACTTTTTACTCTAGCATCACGAAAACAACAGTAAGGAGACAATCTGGAATTTTGATTAGAGGCCCTACTAATGCAAGATCAGCTTCGGACAGAACAAACATTATTACCATGGAACTTGTCAATGACAGGTTGCCTAAGAAAGCACTGAAAAATTACTGCCTCATTAAGTATGAAGGAATTCAAGGAGGACTTCTCATAAGAAGAAATGCGTACAAGAAAATTGATGCACCCTATAATACATTTATTAAAAACGCTTTATTCAATCCGACAAATTTGCTAGGAGACATTTTCAACATTATGTCCTACAAGAGAAATCTCATCGACATCTCCGCTAACCAGGGGCGCACAATGGTAAACAAGGAAAATGCTGACTTTTTCGTAGAGAGAGTTGTAGAAGGGGTGTTGATGTGTGTGATTGGAACTTCCCGTGATAAGGGGTACTTCGCTATGCTACGGAAGTTGCTCATGATAATGTTGAACATAAGAAGAGGACAAAAAGCTTTCAGCATGGACAGAGATGAGTTTTGCGAATCAGTAAATGAATGTTTGATTGACAGCCCATTACACAGGCCGACAAAATTTTGACCCAGAAACCAGTATATACTTTTCCGAAGGTTTTCGGTGCGCTGATTCCGAATCCGAGGTCGAAATTTCCGAATTGGCTCTGGTTTCCGAGATATCCTAACCTAAAAGTGCAAAAACAGCGTTTTTTGCCTATATTTGAGGTTATGTGGCATCGAATTTGTTCTTTTACTGAAAATACTAAAAAAGCCATCTTAAAGTATATCCCTTGCCCTTTCAAATGCTGTTGAGTTTAATTAAATATCTATTTTTTTTGCTGAGATATCGTACTTTGAAATTTTCATGTTAATGAATTTACCTCAAAAAAAACATTATGGATAGGCCCTATGAAGCAAACATTTTTCTTTGCACATAAAACAGCTTAAATCTGTTACTCGGGGGTTTTTGGGGTCGATGATCCCGAATCCGGACTCAAATTTTCAAAATTCAAGATGGCGGATCCAATATGGCGGACCAAATTCGTAAAAACTTACTGGATCAAGCTGAAACTGGGCATATGGGGGTCTTCGGGGTCGCTGTTTACCAAACTGAGATAAAATTCTGAAATTTGATGATGAAATTTGATGTTAGATGTTTGATGTAAGTAAAAAATTCAATATGGCGACCATAAAACGACCATAAACGAAATCGCGGGGAATGTCAGACAGCTCACTCGACAAAGAATACTCTATATCAATTTCAAAGTACGATATCTCAGCGAAAAAATAGATGTTTACTCAAACTCAACAGCATTTGAAAGGGCAAGGGATATACTTTAAGGTGGCTTTTTAGTATTTTCAGTAAAAGAACAAATTCGATGCTACATAACCTCAAATATAGGCAAAAAACGCTGTTTTTGCACTTTTAGGTTAGGATATCTCGGAAACCAGAGCCAATTCGGAAATTTCGACCTCGGATTCGGATTCAGCGATCCGCATACTCGGGCTCCGGGATCTGCGGATAGATCTGCACCTGCAGCTGCGGCTTGCATGGCGGCGCACAGTGGCGCATTAGATACATTAGGGTTGCAAAAATCATAACTCTTGAACCGGTTGAGATATTTTCATAATTTTTTTTTTCATTTGTTTTCTCTGATAATGATAATATGGTGCATATTTAATGTTTTAAAAACTAAAAAAAAATAAATTTGAAAGAAAAAAAAAATTTTTTTTTTGTCGACCAAATTTTTGACTAATTTGCAATTATTTATGCACTTTTTGTTCAAAATAATCATTCAATTTCAGGAATTGAAAAACAAGCCGCCAAAACAGGAAAAAATGTATGCCCGCCATACAATTTCGTACTGCGCAGCGACTTGCTTGTAGCAGAATTTGCACGAAACAGCGCCCAAATACACCAAAATACACCAAAATAACATTTTTGACATTCCATCAAAGTTGAAAAATAGGTGAAAAATTAGTACTTCGGTAAAACAGGTATGCCTGCTCGTGCAAAAAATATTACAATTTTATTCTACCTTGATTTTACCGAGATTTGATGGCCCTTTCGATAGGGACCATAACCATGCCGGTCGGTAACATATTTTACCTAAAAATCGACCGCAAAGTCCGAATTTTTCTAAAAAACACACAGCTTTTTTTGCAACCCAAAAGAGGTTCAACTTTGAACACTTGTAACTTCTAAAATACTGAACCGATTTATATAATTTTTTGGATTCAACACTTTTGAACTATTACCTGTCGAATGCAATAACAAATTTTACGATCCGTTGTCATCTTTCCGGCCATCGTTCGTCGAGCGTCAATAAGGTCGAGGATACCCTGGAAACTCCACACCAAATGACCTTACCCGAGGGGGTAAGAGAGGTCCCATCCTTTTCCCCGAGGTAAAGGGAAGGATTCAAAGGCTAAAGAAACGATAGTCTCCTGGACCTGACGGGATTAGAACTCAAGTGTGCAGACTTCTACCGGATCGAGCAATCCTTTTTCTCGTCCTAATTTACAACGCAGCACTAAGATTAGGACACTTCCCTTCTGCGTGGAAAAACGCTAACGTGGCAATGATCCACAAGCAAGGGAAGCCTCCCAACGATGCCGATAGCTATCGGCCAATAAGTCTCTTTCCCATCTTTGGGAAAATATTCGAAAGGTGCATCCTGGACCGCATCCTTAAGTCTCCAGTGGTCCAGAAGGCAATCCCCAAGCATCAGTTTGGCTTTAGGAGGGGACACGGCACTCCGGAGCAGCTCCATCGTGTAGGGGGCTTCATCATGGACGGCTTCCAGAAGAGACAATACACGGTAGCGGCTTATCTTGACATTCAGCAAGCTTTCGACAGGGTCTGGCACAAGGGACTGCTCTCAAACCTCAAGGGATTACTTCAACACCAACTCTACGAAACCCTCTGCAGCTTCCTTAAGGATATAAGCTTCCAAGTTGTCCATAATGGGATAGCTTCTTCGACTAGGCCAATCCAAGCTGGTGTCCCTCAAGGAAGCGTGCTGGGTCGACGGTGGACACGTACTAAAATGGTTCAAATGAGAAGTAAAAAGAGCCGAGCTCGATCAAGGGCTCCTTTGTATTTACAGTAACATCAATAAATTTAAAAATATACATTTCTTCATAATATTTGATGAACTACATTTTTTTGTTAACGAGCAAAGACAAAGAGCTCTAACAATAATCGGAACATCCATGGACGGCGAGCTGACCCGTTTTTTTTCGATAAGATTGCTAGAAAAAAAAAGTTTTTGCCAGGAGATATAGTCACTCTCGATTTAAGAAAAATAATAAATGCAGCTGAATGCTTAAATAAAAAAAAAATATAGTCGCACTCGTATGCGACCAAAGCACTGTCAATTCAGTAATTCCGCGGGTAATTAAATTACCCACAATTCCGGACTATACATTTGGCAAACACAATATTTCGAAAATTCAAAATAGCGAAAAAAGTAATTCAACAATTTCTTATTGACGTTAAAAAAAAGAAATATGTAGAAATGGCGGAGTACCTAAAGAGAGTTCCGGCAGAAGAATATTAGCGAATATTTTAAAGCAATGAAAAATCATATTTTCCGCAGGCAGTGTGATCCCGTACACTCGCTCTCTCTCTCCCTCTTCCACTGCACTTTGGTGCATCGAGCTCCTAGTCCGCTCTCCCCAAGTTAGTTTTAAGGTTCTTCTTGTTAGTACTAATTTCGATACGATTCAATAAAGACCTCCAACGCACGTCGCGTAATACCCCGAAAGTTTCCGTGTTTTACTTATCGAGTGTTTCAGCTTAAAGCCATCCCCCGTCGAACAGAATTGATTTTACGCATGCGAACACTGCCAGCTGGAAAAAATTGGATGGGAATGGACTCGTGTGCGACCAAAACCCTGTGCATTCAGTAATTCCGAAGGTAATAAAAAAATACCCAAAATTCCGGACTATACCCATTTAGCAAACACTATATATCGAAAATTTTAAATTGCGGAGGAAGTAATTACAAAATTTATTAATGACGTAAGAGAAAAGAAAGTCGAAGAAATGGCGGAGTATCTGAAGGGAGTTCCGGCCGATATAGAAGTACCACAAATTTACGAAAATGTGTTAACCCAATATTATAAAGCCATGAAAAATTATAATAACATTGATTTTACCCATGCAAACACTAGCCGGCTGGAAAAACTTGGATACGAATGGAAAGACGATGTTGGCAAATGGATGCGATGAAGCCGGAATTAGCCACCACATTGGTGGAATAATTCGAGTGATTGCAATGCTGGTGGCCGAAAAGCAAGAAAGTAAGTGAAAATAAAATCAAACTATATATTTTAATATTTTTTAAACATTTACTCTTTACAAAGCACAAATAAGTATTCGGAACTAAAACAAAGAAACTAAAACAGCATTCCAGCCTGTGAACCAATGACACGAGATTCCTTTGCCAGACAGCACCGACACGGTGGCCGCTCGCGAACTGCCCCAGAGACCAGGCTGCGGTTCCTACCCACATCCTATCCTGTCGGACCGAGTGAAATCCCAATGCAGTGCTATACTGAGCTTAAAGCACAGTATCCAGACAGAAGAAAACTGTTGCAAAGCAGTGAGAGAGAGCGAGAGGCAAATAGTTTGAAACAGCTTGTCGCGTAGGTCTGTTCCAAAGGGTGGTATCCAGTACAGTTTCGAAAATACTAGAAAGGTGCAAGATTTAGGAGATTATTTGAGGGCGCGCATTTAGTATTTCCATAACGCGTAGCGAAAAAGAATAAAATTTTTAATGTTTTTCGCTGTCTCCAACGTTTGCCTCTCGCTCTGCGCTTCACATATTTCAAACTATGGATCCCGCCATGAACAAAAATGCGTGGAAAAGTCGAATTAAAAGAGCGAATACAGTACTAATTGACTTGATAAAGGCAAATACAATATTTTGGGAATCGGGAAATTATATGAATTTGCATTAAAAGACCTGGGACGAAAAAGTAAAATTTAAAATAGGGATGCAGGACTATCGAAGGAAAAATGGGCCACTTTTGCATCTCGTTATGCAACTGGCATAGGACATGGGTATGGCCACTGGTGCAATCATGTTTCTGAACAGAACACGGATCCCGCACTTGCTTAAAAGAGCCCATATACAATCATCCGAGCTCCGTAGACAAGAACTATGAGCAGTCCAAGGCAGGCGCAGCCGCCGGAACGCATGTCAATAGCTTTGGGACAATTATTAATCTAAAACAAATCATAAAAAGATGAATGTGTGTATTGTTTCAAATTTTGCCGGTTGTCAACACAGTATGACTGCATCATTGGCCCTCAAAAAATGCCGTACTACAAGAAGAAACAGCGGTCACACTTCAAAAGAATAAACATTTTTGCGCTGCGTGACAACTTTATTTGCAGGATACTGAGCTATAGTATCCAGACAGAAGAAAACTGTTGCAAAGCAGTGAGAGAGAGCGAGAGGCAAATAGTTGTGACGCGGGGCGCGCACAAATAACTAAATACTAAATCATAATAAACTAAATAAATAATAAATAACGATAAACAAATAACAAATAATAACAATCTGTAAATAAATAATAAGACACCATAATAACAAGAAATAAAATAATAATAAATAATGTGAGGAGCCGATTGGCCCTCCCAAATTAATAATATAAAATAAACACTAATATTAAATAAAAATAAATAATAATAATCTAAACGATATCATAAATAATAATAACATAAATACTAAATACGCAAATAACTAATAATGTAATTAACTATAAAAAAAAAGAAAAAAATAAATATAACCACTACATGTAAATAAATAATAATAGATAATCAATACCTAAATACAATAATAACTAGGCGTAAACGAATAGTATAGATAAATAAGTTAGATTTATATTCATAATAATTAAGTAGGGTAAGGCCCACACCCGATACGATAGTTACCAAACTATCATCACTAACCCGAGCTCGCCCCGTTAGCCTGGAAGGCTAGAACACACACCGACACACACACACCAGCGCAAACGGCAAAACTCACCCCGATCACGCCACCGAAAATAGGCAAGCGCTCATGAGAGCGAGCGAGAGGGAGCAACCGATCGTACGGTAAACTCCTGGAAGAAGGCAAAAGAGAACTCCGCGAGAAATTTCGCGAAGCGAAACGGAGTCGAGTTGAAGTACAGTGGCGAACCAAAGCGGACGTGTTTTTGTGAATCGGAAAACGAGAAACCGCGTGTGAGCGAAAACCCAGACTGTGAAAACTTGGAAACCTTAAAACTAAACAAACTAAAAGTGAACTACGGGCCGGCGATTGCCACCGTACGAGGCACAAAACGGATTTGCGCGAGCGGAAATTTTGAGGAGAAATGGAAATGGACAAGGCGAAGTCTGGCCCAGGACCAGCGGCGGGACGGAGCCGGTCCAGCAGTGTGTGCCGGAGCGAGACGGGTGAGTGTTAGTGTGAGACCGCAACGAGTTGGCTAGCAAGTGTGTGTGTGTAGAAAGATCTTTGCGAGCCCTCGATGCGGTGGTCACTAGAGAGTGCGGTCAGACCGACTCTAGAATAAACCTAAGTTTGAGCCCTTAACTAACACCGAGAGAAACATGTGGAAGCTGGAAATGGTGAAAATTATGAAAATTATGCAAATTAGGAAATTATGAAAAAAAAAGGGAAATAATAAAAACAAGCGAGTGCATTAAGATAAATTTTGGGAAGAACAAAATAATTTAAAAATAAAAAATGATATTAAATTTAACCAATTGTGTTTAATAAATAAAAGACCGGGAAGACGGGAAACCATAAAAATAAAAGTAGATGAGAAACCGAACCAAGCTTAATTAAATTAAATAAAATAATTAAATAATATAAATTAAATGCCACGCGGCCGAGACCTCTACACTGGGAGAAAAGTATTTACAAAATTTCAACAAAGTAAATTAAATTTAATTAAATAATTTATTCCACTAAATAATTATAAGTAAATACCGCGAGATGAAGGCGGATACACTGAGGAGAAAAATATCGGCCAAAATCAAACAAAATTTTATATAATAAATTTAAAGTATATTTATTATGTGTTGAATATATTTCTGGGCGAACTCTGTCCTGTAGAAAATTTCCAAGGCAAAAAACTGAACATATTTTGGACGGGCCAGGCACAGCCGGCCGGAGCAAATTCAATATTATTTCTTCTGTTTCTCTCTCGGCCCTCCGACCTCGAACATGCACGAAGGCTGATTCGATACTTCCCTCTGTCACACCCTAGCAACATATTTTTTAGTGTAACTCGGTGGCTGACCAACTCCACCTCGCGTCAGCCCACCGCCTCATAGTAGTCACATTGTCCCAGATCTTTATAAATTTTCTGTAGAGAGACCCTGGCGAGACTGAGTCTCTACCCCAGCCCAGATAACTACCTCACAGATGGCGCCCGAACAGGGACATGGGGCTTACGAATTTTAGATGAGATTTATGGCCTAAAGACCCATTGAGTTACACTGAAAAAAAAAAAAAAAAAAAAAAATTTTTTTTTTTGTCTGTTGTGGGTACGGCAGGGGAAAGTTTGCGAGTGCATTTAAGAAGAATATAAAATCTAACAAAAATATATATTTGGATAAAAGGTTTCCCCAGAAAATCCCGAGAAAAATGATATAAAGATTTTTATATATATATATATTTATTTCCTTGTATATGAGAGCCCCAGGAAAAGAAAAGGTATCCAAAGAAAATATATATTTCTAAGCAAGGTACGAAACATAACCTGGAACGAGAGGTTGTGTAGGCACGTGGGCAGCAGAACACGTGAGCCCCAGAAAATAAGAACAGGGCAAAAGAGAATCGAGAAAAGAGCGGGCCCTCTCTCGGTCAGCCCATCAGGTCGCAAGATTTTTCTAGAACACGAGGTAGGGAGAAGCTAACATATTCCCCACAGCACGGCCATCTTGTTTCACTCTCATCGTCGTCTCTCTCTCACACCGGCAGTGGAGCCGATCTACCCCCACGATAGTCAACGGAATTTTGGAGAGTTCGCATACAACCGTCGTCGAGTACAGTCACTACTAAGTTGGGTTTAGTAAATCGCCGTCGCAGAATTTTGAAATCGTGTTGCCTCATCGTTGCTACCTTCGGTCCGCCTGAGAATTTATACGCCGTTTCTATAAATAAATACGAGAATTTCGTGAGCTTCGTTTGACCCCGCAATAAATTTTCGCTGTGCAGAAAAATATTTCTTTCGTGTCTGGAATTAGCTTCGAGGAAGATTGTTTTAAATTTTTGCAAACATGGGTGCACGTTGGATTTCGTATCTCCGCAAGCGAGAATTGGAAGCGATTTTAAAGGAGTTTGGGCTAGACGCAACGGGAAGCGTCGAGGACATGAGGAGCCGGTTGGCTGCGTTTAATAATAAGGAGGACAACGTCTTGGAAATCGTCGAGCGGCTCCAGGAATGCGAGACCGAGATTTTGGCCGCGATCAACGAACGGAAACAGCGGGCACCGAGTCCCCACACCCTGGGTCATCATCAGCTGCAGATTCCAGTACCTGGAATTACCATGGACGTTGCCGGAGGCACAGAGTCAAGGAGAGACGTTTCGCCCAGGAAACCCGAGATGACAGCCGCCACCCTGGCGGAGAAGCTTCGTAATTGGGGAATAACGTTCGACGGGAACTCGGATCCGATCGCGTTCATCCAGCATCTCGAGGAGCGAGCCACCGCATACGAGGTCAACGTGGAGAAGATGCCGCAAGCCATTCCCGGACTACTGACGGATACGGCGGAGAACTGGTTTAGGACCAGCCAACTGTTGGGAGAATCTTGGGCAAATTTCAAGAAGGCTTTTCTGGATTTCTTTTTGCCGCCGAGGTATTTTCAGCGACTCGAAGATGACATTCGTAATAGGTATCAGCGACAGGGGGAAACATTTAAGCAATACTTGGTAAATATCCGACTGCTGATGCACAGAGCGGGATACAGCCCCGAACAGGAGTTGGATAGGATTTACGAAAATCTTCAGCAGGATTACCAACTTTTTACTAGGCGACACGAGTTCACGACGCTGGAACAGTTGACTGTCTTAGCGGTAAATTATGAGGTCACTCGGGATCGGGATGCAGGAAACCATGCCAGGAGGCTGGCCGAGCTGCAACCACCGAGGAGAACGGACCACGGATCGTATCCTGGAATGCCCCAAAGGAACCGCCCGAATGTCGCGCCACCACCTGCACGAGGACCTATACCCGCCGCTGGTATTTCAGGACAAGTTCCCCGGGTGGGCAACTTATCAGTGGTGCCTAATTTCAGGGAAGCTTGCAGGAACTGTGCAGAATTAGGACACTATGCGAGCGGGTGCCGTAGTCGTCGTGTTGTTTTCTGCTGGGGATGCGGTCGCAGAGGAGTCTGGACCCGAGAATGCTGCCAACGAAACGATCCGGGAAACGAGAGGAGTCTTCGCCAACACGGGGAGCGACCGGAGACTGCCAGGAGGAATCCCCGGAATTAGAAGGAAGACTACAAGTTCAAGACAGCCGGATCATCGCGCGCGTGCGGATTGAGGGGCAACTATTTAATGCAACGTTAGATACAGGAGCTAGTAGGAGTTTTGTGAGCGAGAGAGTCGTTCAATGCGTAGGTACACCTGACAACGTACGGACGGTACGCACCCAAATTAGCCTGGCTGAGGGCTCACGAAAGGAAGTCACCAAGTCACTAGTAGCAAAAGTTCAGCTGGACCAAAGTTGGGTCCAAATTCCACTATTAGTTTTGCCTTCAATTATGGAAGACGTACTGTTAGGCATGGACTTTCTCTGCGGCATATCCGCCACCCTGCAATGTGGTCGTACTTCTATTCAGCTCAGTCCCCCTCTCCTAGCCAGTACTAGGAATAACACAGTCCTTTCTCCGCTTTCTGTAAATGATTCCGCTCCGAAGCCGATTTCTAACATCGAACCCGCAGCACCAGGACCTCCAGTCATCGAAGCAGAGCAGAACAGGGAAGCAGCCTCGGCCGACAGATCACTAGGACCCCGAGATGAGAAGGCAGTGCGGAACAATCCGTTTCGACGAACCCAGGAGACGAGGGAAGAACCAGCTCGAGAGGCACCACAGGCCAACCACGCAAGTCGAGGTGACTCGCCAGGAACTCACTCCCCAGCCAAACCGGAGAACTTACCCGACGCTGGAGGAGCCCTAGCAGTTATCAAGGAGACGGAAGAAACGGAAGATTTAGGGCCTCGGGTGAGGGAATTTCTAGAGAAGGAGCTAGCATTGTTTGAGGGTTTGACAGGAGTCTCACATATCGCCGAACATACGATTACGATGCGGGATGACAAGCCCATTAAGCAGAGATATTTTCCCAAAAAATCCGGCGATGCAGCGGATTATCGATGAGCAGATCGATGAGTTAATACGGAATGACTGCATCGAGGCTTCGTACAGTCCCCACAGTGCCCCGATTGTACTTGTTGGCAAGAAATCAGGAGAAACGAGACTATGCGTGGATTTTCGGCAACTGAATGCTGCCTCCATTCCAGATGCATACCCGCTGCCAAGGATTACACACATATTGGAACGTCTGCGACACGCGAAGTACATCTCTACACTAGATTTGAAGAGCGGGTATTGGCAGATCCCCATGGCCAAAAATAGTCGCGAGTGCACTGCGTTTACGGTGCCCGGGAGAGGACTGTACCATTGGAAGGTCATGCCGTTTGGCCTGCACTCCGCTCCAGCCACATTCCAGCGGGCGCTGGATAGCGTTATTGGTCCTGATATGGAGCCCAACGCTTTTGCATACTTGGATGATATTATTATCATCGGACGGACTTTGGAGGAGCATATGGGGAACTTGAAGGAAGTATTTCAACGGCTACGAAAGGCGAACCTTCGCCTCAATGCAAAGAAATGTAGTTTCTTTAAGCGCAGCCTGGTATACTTGGGACATGTTATCAGCGAGCAAGGAATTCACACCGACCCCGAAAAGATTTCGGCAGTGCGTCAGCTGAGTCCACCCACCACATGCAAGGAGCTGAGAAGATGTCTGGGTATCGCTTCGTGGTACCGGAGGTTTGTACCAAATTTTGCCAGCGTGGTCCAACCGATGTCTCTCCTACTGAAGAAAGGGAAGAAATGGCAATGGCAACAGGAGCAGCAGGACGCATTCGAAGAACTGAAGAGGAAGCTCACGGAGGCGCCCGTCCTCGCGTGCCCCGATTTCAATGAGAAGTTTGTCCTCCAGACAGATGCTAGCGACATAGGACTAGGAGCCGTTTTAACCCAGACAATCCAGGGGGAAGAGAGAGTCATTGCGTTTGCAAGTCGACGTCTCATAGCCGCGGAGGAGAATTACTCGACCACGGAGAAGGAGTGTCTGGCCATTATATGGGCCATTAGGAAACTCAGGTGTTACTTGGAAGGATATCGGTTTGAGGTGATAACGGACCATCTCGCGTTGAAGTGGCTCAACTCAATCGATAATCCCACGGGACGGATCGCGCGCTGGGCGTTGGAATTGCAGCAGTACCAATTTGACGTCACCTATCGGCGCGGAAGTCAGAACGTTGTCGCGGATGCGCTATCACGACAGCCTTTGGAGGTGATACGGATGATTCAGGAAGACAAACCCACATGCACTTGGTACCAGCGGATGCGGAAACTCGTCCAGGACAAGCCTGGAGAATTTCCGGACTATGTATACGAGAATCAGCAGCTATATCGACATATTGGAGCACGACCCGATGATGAAGACTCGGTGCCATGGAAACTGTGCGTGGCCAAGGAACACCGCCAGCGAGTACTGTCGGAATGCCACGACCAGCCCACGGCAGGACATCTCGGAATCAGGAAGACTACCACCCGGATCGCCCAGAGGTATTACTGGCCGGGACTCTTCCGTGACGTAGCCAGGTATGTACGCAAGTGTGACACTTGCCAGCGGTTCAAGGTCAGTCAGAGTAAACCAGCGGGCAAAATGTGTACCAGGCAGATCAGTGAGCCTTTCGACACTGTCTGCGCAGATTTCATCGGGCCACTTCCGCGTTCCAAGAGCGGAAATAGTATGCTTCTCGTATTCTTTGACGCTTTCTCTAAATGGGTTGAGTTGGTCCCCTTAAGGAAAGCTACTTCGGCATATCTCGAGAAATCGTTTAGGGAAAGGATTCTGAATCATTTCGGGGTTCCACGCAGGTTCGTTTGTGATAACGGAACTCAATTCACTAGTCGTTCTTTTAAAGCTTTCTGTAAACAAGCGGGAATGGAGATCCAGTACACGGCACCCTATACACCGCAACAGAACCCGACGGAGAGGGCCAATCGCACCATAAAGACTATGGTCGCCCAGTACATCGAGGATAAGCAGACGACTTGGGACGAATTGTTACCGGAGCTGAACTTGGCGATAAACAGCAGCGTTTCGGATTCGACCGGATTTAGTCCGGCCTTCATCGTTCAAGGCAGAGAGCCACGACTCCCAGGGGCCTTGTATGACGAAGTTACTCCGGGACCAGGCGAAGTTCCCCGAGCACCCGTCGCGAAAGCGGAAATGCTTCGCGACGTGTTCAGGATCGTCCAGGAGAACACTCAACGAGCTTCACTCGAACAGCGGAAGCACTACGATCTTCGAAGACGAGCCTGGAGACCACAGTTAGGATCCTTAGTATTCGTCAAGCAACACTACTTATCCAAAGCGGCGGATAACTTTGCGGCGAAGCTGGCACCTAAATATGAAGGGCCATACAAGGTCATCAAGTTTCTGGCACCCACGATCGTGCGTCTGCAGCACGTCCAGAGTAAGCAACGCAGGACTGCATCACTAGGAGACTTGAAAGAGGCAGCCAACGAGCTGGAACCGGCGAAGCCGGAGAACGAGGCGGAAGTTAGCGGCGTGTGGCCCTAAGATTTCGTAGAATAAGACCGCAGTGACGGTACCGCGGCAGGAACCAGAGGTTCTGCCACCAACAAGGGTTGAGGCCCGGAAACGCCAAACAGTTGGCTACGAAATGACAGATATGGCAGAAACAAGCGCCAACGAGACCTCCAGTCTCCCGGACATCGCCGTGTTCCCGCGGCGGAGGTGCGAGTGGGTACGAAATCCGTTTTACCCACCGGAAACCACCCATTACCGTGGGCAGCGCTCTTACGACACGCAGCTCTGGGTCGATGCGCTGGCCTTCATCGAGCGGGCTAGTCCGATACCCAGCCGGGACCCGACCCCGGAATCGAGAGGTGGCGGCTGGAAGACCCCACCCTATACGTACAACACGTCTTCCGAGTCTGAGGGGACCAAGGAGTCCGAGGAGTCCGAGAGCGAGAAGGAAGACGAAGTCTTTGTGTGGCCAAAACCGCTTCCCTGGGGTCCCAGCGAGGACATCTCAATATCAACCCTAGGCAGCGACGAAGACTGCTCCGCGGATGCGGACGACCAACACCTCGAGGTCCCGAAAGGCGTGGACCGGTGGACCGCATCTCCTTGCCCAGACTTCGACCCCCATGAGGCGATCCACGACCCTGGCCTGGACTGGTGCCGGAGCAAGCGGGAGTATCCCGGCCACAGGAGGGCAAACCGGCTGGCGAGAAAGAAGGCCGCCCGCCTATTGCGCCGCCAGCAGGAGCAACAACAAAGGGACGCTGGGGAGACGGCGCGTGCCTCTCCCGAGTCAGGGCTGCCTCCAGGGTACGACCCACTCCGCCCAGAGGAGACGATGGTGCCGCAGCGCCCCATTTGGACGGCGATCGACCGATGGCCCAAGGGCATCCGACGCCGGCCAACCCTTAAGACGTTCGATCCGGCCGAGGAGGTCACTCGAGACGAGGTGTGCGGCCTCGATGAAATCGACCCGATACACGTGTTCGGCATACGCGTGGAGGTGTCGGAGCAGGAGCCGCCGGAGCCGGAGAGCCACCACCGGCAGAGCGACGGCAGCAGGCTCACCAACGAGGGCAGCCAGGAGGGTGGTCAAGGCCCCGACGGTGATCGCATGGTTCCGTTCCCGGGCCATTGGGTTTTGACCACGGGCGGTAACGAATTGCCCCGTTCCCTGGTCGCGCAGGCGCAGGACGAGGAAAGGCAGAATCGGCGCACCCTGCGAAAATTTCTATTCCACGCAATGGGGGCCCAATACCGGATACACGTCAGCAAGACGAATAAAATTATCATTTCGCTGCGTTCCCCGAAGAAGGAGGGGAATGTGAGGAGCCGATTGGCCCTCCCAAATTAATAATATAAAATAAACACTAATATTAAATAAAAATAAATAATAATAATCTAAACGATATCATAAATAATAATAACATAAATACTAAATACGCAAATAACTAATAATGTAATTAACTATAAAAAAAAGGAAAAAAATAAATATAATCACTACATGTAAATAAATAATAATAGATAATCAATACCTAAATACAATAATAACTAGGCGTAAACGAATAGTATAGATAAATAAGTTAGATTTATATTCATAATAATTAAGTAGGGTAAGGCCCACACCCGATACGATAGTTACCAAACTATCATCACTAACCCGAGCTCGCCCCGTTAGCCTGGAAGGCTAGAACACACACCGACACACACACACCAGCGCAAACGGCAAAACTCACCCCGATCACGCCACCGAAAATAGGCAAGCGCTCATGAGAGCGAGCGAGAGGGAGCAACCGATCGTACGGTAAACTCCTGGAAGAAGGCAAAAGAGAACTCCGCGAGAAATTTCGCGAAGCGAAACGGAGTCGAGTTGAAGTACAGTGGCGAACCAAAGCGGACGTGTTTTTGTGAATCGGAAAACGAGAAACCGCGTGTGAGCGAAAACCCAGACTGTGAAAACTTGGAAACCTTAAAACTAAACAAACTAAAAGTGAACTACGGGCCGGCGATTGCCACCGTACGAGGCACAAAACGGATTTGCGCGAGCGGAAATTTTGAGGAGAAATGGAAATGGACAAGGCGAAGTCTGGCCCAGGACCAGCGGCGGGACGGAGCCGGTCCAGCAGTGTGTGCCGGAGCGAGACGGGTGAGTGTTAGTGTGAGACCGCAACGAGTTGGCTAGCAAGTGTGTGTGTGTAGAAAGATCTTTGCGAGCCCTCGATGCGGTGGTCACTAGAGAGTGCGGTCAGACCGACTCTAGAATAAACCTAAGTTTGAGCCCTTAACTAACACCGAGAGAAACATGTGGAAGCTGGAAATGGTGAAAATTATGAAAATTATGCAAATTAGGAAATTATGAAAAAAAAGGGAAATAATAAAAACAAGCGAGTGCATTAAGATAAATTTTGGGAAGAACAAAATAATTTAAAAATAAATAATGATATTAAATTTAACCAATTGTGTTTAATAAATAAAAGACCGGGAAGACGGGAAACCATAAAAATAAAAGTAGATGAGAAACCGAACCAAGCTTAATTAAATTAAATAAAATAATTAAATAATATAAATTAAATGCCACGCGGCCGAGACCTCTACACTGGGAGAAAAGTATTTACAAAATTTCAACAAAGTAAATTAAATTTAATTAAATAATTTATTCCACTAAATAATTATAAGTAAATACCGCGAGATGAAGGCGGATACACTGAGGAGAAAAATATCGGCCAAAATCAAACAAAATTTTATATAATAAATTTAAAGTATATTTATTATGTGTTGAATATATTTCTGGGCGAACTCTGTCCTGTAGAAAATTTCCAAGGCAAAAAAAAAAAAACTGAACATATTTTGGACGGGCCAGGCACAGCCGGCCGGAGCAAATTCAATATTATTTCTTCTGTTTCTCTCTCGGCCCTCCGACCTCGAACATGCACGAAGGCTGATTCGATACTTCCCTCTGTCACACCCTAGCAACATATTTTTTTAGTGTAACTCGGTGGCTGACCAACTCCACCTCGCGTCAGCCCACCGCCTCATAGTAGTCACATTGTCCCAGATCTTTATAAATTTTCTGTAGAGAGACCCTGGCGAGACTGAGTCTCTACCCCAGCCCAGATAACTACCTCACAATAATAATAATAATCTATAATAATAAATAATAATAATAATCTATGATAATAAATAATAATAATAAACTGTAAATAAATAATACGAGCCCATAACCCCAAGTCCCAGAAACAACAACCCAGTGATAAAGAAGTTCAAATTCGAACAAAACCCGCGCGCGCGCCCAAACCCGAACTCCGGCCACACTGATTCGGGCAAATACCGAACATCCGGCCACACTAATTCGGGCAAACCCACAGCCCGAGCGGGCACACCAAAACCAGCCAAGCGCTATATAAAGCGGGCCGCTGGCCTCAGATTAGTCATTCAGTGGTCGGCGTCGACCAAGACGGAAGTCTCTAGCGAGCGGCAATCAAGCAGCAACCAAGGACTAGGAACCAGCGGTAACAAGGAGTAAGATTCTAACCACACTAAGTATCTCTGCTGACGGCTTCGTCCTGCTATATCAACACTACGTATTCTTGCTGACGGCCTCGTCCTATTTAACCATACTACGTATCTCTGCTGACGGCTTCGTCCTGCTTTATCAACACTACGTATTCTTGCTGACGGCCTCGTCCTATTTAACCATACTACGTATCTCTGCTGACGGCTTCGTCCTGCTATATTAACACTACGTATCCTTGCTGACGGCCCCGTCCTATTCAACTATACTACGTATCTCTGCTGACGGCTTCGTCCTGCTATATCAACCTTACGTACTCTGCTGACGGCTTCGTCCTGCGGTACTGACCTGACGAACTTTGCTGACGGCTCCGTCCTACGGTATCCCCCCTTACGTACTCTGCCGACGGCTTCGTCCCACGGTATCAACGTTTCGCCCCCAGGAGCCAAGGAAACCCCCTTACACGGAGACCCGGGACGTGGACGCTCGCCGGCAACTACAGTGGATCATCGGCAACAACATCGTCGCAGCCAATCGTATTACTCTGTTAATAAACTTAATAAACTTCGTATATTTCTAAGCCTAATTAAGGTTAACCCTGAGCGTTATCACTGGGACTCGGGTCGGGAACTCCTCTCTAGCACCACTATCCTGAACTAAATAAATGTCCTGGATGACTCTGGCCCCACACTGACTACCCGAGGCAAACTGAACGTCACAGGAAACAGCTTGTTACCTAGGTCTGTTTCAAAAGGTAGTATCCAGTACAGGTTCGAAAATACTAGAAAGGTGCAAGATTTAGGAGATTATTTGAGGGCGCGCATTTTGTATTTCCATAACGCGTAGCGAAAAAGAATAAAATTTTTAATGTTTTTCGCTGTCTCCAACGTTTGCCTCTCGCTCTGCGCTTCACATATTTCAAACTATGGATCCCGCCATGAACAAAAATGCGTGGAAAAGTCGAATTAAAAGAGCGAATACAGTACTAATTGACTTAACAAAGGCAAATACAATATTTTGGGAATTGGGAAATTATATGAATTCGCATTAAAAGACCTGGGACGAGAAAGTAAAATTAAAAATAAGGATGCAGGACTATCGAAAGGAAAAATGGGCCACTTTTGCATCTCGTTATGCAACTGGCACAGGACAGCTTCTCCTCCATGGGTATGGGCACTGGTTCCAACATGTTTCTCCCTAAACGGAACACCCAGCCATGCCTAAAAGAGCCCATATACAATCATCCGAGTTCCTTAGACATGTACTATGAGCAGTCCAAGGCAGGCGCAGCCGCCGGAACGCATGTCAATAGCTTTGGGACAATTAATAATATAAAACAAATCATAAAAAGATGAATGTGTGTGATGTTTCAAATTTTGCCGGTTGTCAACAAAGTATGACCGCATCATTGGCCCTCAAAAAATGCCGAGCAACGAGTAGAAAGCGCGGTCACACTTCAAAAGAATAAACATTTTTGCGCTGCGTGACAACTTTATTTGCTGGATACTGTGCTTAAAATATTGTATTCTTTTTCGCAACGCGTTATGGAAATACTAAAAATGGGGGCCCTTAAATAATCTCCTAACGCCTGCACCTTTGTAGTATTTTCGAATCTGAACTGGATACCACCCTTCGAAACAGACTTCGGTGACAAGCTGTTTCATAATATTGGCTCTCGCTCTCTCTCACTGCTTTGCCACAGTTTTCGTCTTTCTCGATTTGTTGCTCAAGGCAGCATAATCCATAGGTGCAAAAACATCGATGCATCGATGTTATTCGAATTTTCTAAATCATCGATTTTTTTTCGACCATCGATATTTACGTATGTAAATAGGCAGATTTTATTGACTTCTTTTATTATTTTTATGACTTATTCGATTGGTGGTGCAGGCAACAGCGTTAAGCTAGGTATTAACATAAGATACATTTTCTTAAAAAAACCATATAAAAAAAACCATAGCGAAAAAAAAAGAAGATGAACTTTCTGACTTTTCGCTTTCTCGGGTACTAACATAAGATAAATCTAGCTTGCGAAAATGGTGAAAGCGTTGCCAGATCAGGAAACAAAACAGCTGTGATTTATTTATTTCGAAAGCTAGATATGGAGGGCAGTTCAAAAAATAAAATCATTGCTCGCATGGAGCGCTTTTATTGTCCCCAAAAAAGGTTTATTTAATTAAAGCAGTAATGATAAGGGTTATTATATGGGATTTTATTCACAAAAGACATTTTAAATAGGGAAAAAAATCGTCTGTGGGCGACGGCGGCATTGGTGCCTCTTGTTATTTGCCTTTCGAATCCGTTCATGTTAATTATAATTTAACTTTAAAGTTTTCATGTTCATTGTAATTTAATTTTATAAAGTTAATTTTATAAAGTTATAGGGTCTTTCTTAAAGCCAATTTATCTTATCTTATCTTATCTTAAGATAAATTTTCTTAAAGCGGCCAAACTCCATATATAAACCCATAGCGAAAAAAAGAAGAAGAACAACTTTCTGACTTTTCGCTTTCTCGGTTACTAACATAAGATAAATCTAGCTAGCTAAAAGGGTAATAAATTTATTTATATCGAAATTTATTTATTTCGTTAGCTAGATATGGGGGGAAATTCAAAAAATAAAAACATTGCTCGCATGGGCAGCTTTTATTGTCCCCAGGAAAAGGTTAATTGTATAAAAGCCGTAATTATTATATGGGATTTAATTCAAAAAAGACATTTTAAATAAGGAAAAAAACCGTCTGTGGGTGGCGACGGCATTGGTGCCTCCTGTTATATGCCTTAAGCTATATAGTGGCGAATAGATCAATAAATAGTATTCCAATATCGAATCCTTTCCTGTTCATTATAAATTAACTTTAAAGTTTTTATGTTCATTGCAATTTAATTTTATAAAGAGTGTTTACATAAAACAGCTGTGAATACGTGTTGGTATGACCCCATTTCCGCCTTTTCCTTAAGCTCAAGTGGACTGACCGGCTCCCGTAGCCGGCCGTCACCGCCATAACCTTACCTGTAAAAATGGCTTGAACTCCAGATTATTACTTTATTTACTTTTTTTTTACATTTGAATAATAGAAACTAATAAACAGTTTAGGTGGTATTATAAACCGGTTTTACAAACTCGATGAATGGTGTATAACATTGATCCAGTAAATGATTTGCACTCCAATTTTAAAATTTTCCGAATTTATTCCTAATGTGAACGTGGCATAAAATATATATTAAACTTATTTGATTTGTATCCGTTTGTTGTTATCTTGACTTACATTGCGTAAATACTTAAATATTTTTTACATTAAGCATCATTGTTTAACCGGCTGACATAAGAAGTCTATAGAACAAACTATGGGTAGAAGGAAGTCAAAAAGGAAACCACCGCCCAAAAGAAAGAACATTGAACCACTTGATCAACAATTTAACTGCCCGTTCTGCAACCATGAAAAATCGTGTGAAGTTAAAATGTAAAGAAAATCTGTAATTTTAGTTTAATAACTGATTACTCTAGCAGGTTTAATGTAAAGTGTAAGAAGGAAAATATTTATATATTTCATTTAATATTTTTTTTTTTATTTATTTTATAAAATTAGACATGATATATACAATATTAAGGATAATGAGTTAGTAGATGTATTTAAGTTCTAGTAACTAAGACCTTCGACTCTGTTGCTTATAGTTTACATTTTATGTGCTAGATTAATTTTACAAATTCGTAGATTTTATTAATATTTTCGGTTGTGGGGATAGAGAGAGCTGATATGGGTGATGAAGTAACAAATATACGAATGCTATCAAGTTTTGGGCATTCCGAAATTATGTGTTGAACTGAGAGAATGCGGCCGCAGGAGCATGAAGGCGGGTTGGATCTTGTTAATAGATGTTCATGTGTAAGCGAGGTGTTCCCTATTCGTGGACGAGTGTATATTGACCATTTGAGTTTGGTTATTTTGCGAGATATTGTGCCACTGCGATCGTTGTTGAATTACTTATACCAATGAGTGAAAGGTGTCCAGCTGGCCCATTTTAATTGTTTTATGTGATTACGTATTTCACGTTTTAAGCTTGAGGCTTCTAACACTGGTGTAACTAAAGTAGGGGCTATAGAGGCATATAGGGCCGCTGCATCTGCATATTCGTTCAAAACTATACCTACGTGACTAGGTACCCAGTATATGGTTAAGTGTCCCTGTTTTTTGGTAAGCGAGGAGAGTCTCTGGGAAATTATCCGGTTTTTGGATGGCCATGTTTGTTGACAGGCTGTCTGTGAATATCACATAACGTTCCCTGCTTGATTCGGCTATTTTGCAGGCATATAGGATGGCATGGGCCTCGGCTGTGATTACCGTAGATTGTGTGGGCAGGATGCCTCAAGACTGTATGACATTGCTTGAGTCAACTACTGCAAAGGCAGCTATGTTGTCTCTTAAGGTCCCGTCTGTGAAAAGCCACTTCCTATCATGGTAGGCATGACTTTGCATTAGGAATAGCTGTTTGAAAGTTTCTATACTAGTATCAGTTTTTTTTATGACTGTGCAGCGTTGTGTTAAAGAAAACTGTGAAGCAACCAGGACGGGCGCATATAGGTCGTGTAATCGGTGGAGTACGGATGGAATTTAATTATTTTGCAATGGCTGCGACTCTACGGATTGTCGATTTAACTCTGTAGGTTCTTTGGGATTTAAGAGCTTTGATGTAAAGTTTACGAAGTTTCCTGTTTGGTGTGTGTTTTAGCTTAGGTAGGTATGTGGTTTCCAGCAGCCTGTCAGGAATAGATGGAAGCCCTGCCTCTGCTAAGATACATTTAATTGGTGAAGTTGGAAAAGCGTTTAGGCTTCTTCTTAGTCGATCTTGGATAGCATCAGAGCCCGAGTGATGTTTATTAGTGTATTAGTGTGTATATATGAGAATTTGAATGAGAGAAATTTAATTACATTGAGCCTTTTGTTTAGGTTTTGCCTGAGATCAGTAAAGTGTTTTTAAAGTTAAATTTTTGGTCGAAGGTTACTCCTAGGATCTTTAAGTTTTCAACGTACTTGATAGTTTTATTATCTAGACTCAATTGTGACATGGTACATTTGTGCTTACGACATATGTGCAAAATGTAGCATTTTTCTAATGACAGTGTTGCACCGGAGAGTGCTCCTCAGTTTTTTTCAGCGTAAACGGATAGGTTGACCTTCTTGTGTGCTAATATGGTGGAGTTCAATTTTTCGAAAGCTATGGTAAATAAGACTACGGATAGCGAGGATCCTTGGGGGATACCGTTGTGGAGTTTAAAGGATTCTGAAATCGAGTTATGCACCCGAAGACGGAACATGCGCCGACTCATGAAGGCTTTCACGACATTGAAAATCTTCTGACCGACCCCCAGTCTTCCAGTTGATTCAGTACTACATGTGTGCCTACGCGATCAAACGCTTTCTCGAAGTCAGTTCCCAGTATAATTGATTACATGGTACCTAGACATGGCATCTGCCACGTACCCGTGTATTTACAGTAATGCATCAACAGTGCTTTTTTTTGAAAGCAACTTGGTTTTGGGAGATCAGTGCATTTCGGTTAAGATACCACACTAATCGACTGGCGATTATTTTTTCGAGGATTTTGCTAAAGCAAGGTATAAGAGATATAGGGCGATAGCTACCAATTTCGTTAAGAGGTTTATTTGGTTTGGGGATTGATATGGTCACGGCGGTTTTCCAGGTGTGAGGGTAGACACCTTTACTAAGTATATACAGTAGAATCCGGTTATAACGACTCCGGTTACAGCGTTTGTCCGGTTATTGCGACGAAAACTCGATGGCTAATTGGTTCCCATACAAAGGTATTGTGTGCAAAGTACTACCGGTCTACCGGCTATACGGACGTAAAATCGTCGGTCCCTTGAAAGTCGCTATAACCGGATTCTACTGTATATCGTTATATATTTCTATTAATGTGATTTTGGCTTCTGGTGGCAGTTGGCGAAGCATGGGGTACGAGATTCTATCAAAGCCTGGGGTCTTTCCTTTGGCATGGAGGAGTGTGGTTTCCAGTTCGAAAGGAGAAATCTGGTATTCTAAGTGTTGTGCGGATATTTTTGTACGGGTAGGTGCGTATACTTCAGCTAATGAACGTTCTTTGTTTGCTACATATACGTTAGAAAAATTGTGATCTTTAGAATACTGGTACTACTGGTCGCCAAAAACTTGACAAATTTGGTAGTGACCGGACAGGAACGAATTATTTGTTGTGATGTATTTTATTTTGGGATTTGGGCTCCCCGTGAGGTTTTTTAATCAGACCAGATTTTCTTACTTGAAGAGAGTGGGTATTATAATTTAAGTCAGAAGTTTGCAACGCAGTGAAGGAGACATTTCCGACCCTATAAAGTATACACATATATATTCTTGATCAGCATCAACAGCCGAGTCGATCTAGCCAGGTCCGTCTGTCCGTTTCTACGCAAACTAGTCCCTCAGTTTTGAAGCTATCTGAATGAAATTTTAGGCATGTCCATTTTGTAATATTTTAGAATTTCGTTTTTAATTTGATCAAAATCGGACCACTATATCATATAGCTGCCATAGGAATATACATATAAATTCATTTAGTTTGTTCGCAACATTTTCGTTCGCAACATTTATGTCAGTACCCGAGAAAACGAAAAAGTCCTACTTACTTACTGCAAGGGTATTTAAACTTCGGCCATGCCGAAGTTAGCTTTCTTTCTTGTTTTTCATTGCTTTGCTAGTCTTTTAAATTCTGCATTGAATTTTTTATTGCTTTTGTTGGCGAAGTTGGCTGAGATCTGAGTTCCACCAGAAAACCTTTTAGTTTGGGGGATGGAACAGTTGGCTGCTTTACGTAATGCACGGGTCAGGAGCGTAACTTTATGGTTAATGTTATTGGACGTAGTTGGTTGGAGGTTAATTTTAATTTCCGAATTGGGAATGTTTCCCAACTAGCGTAGTCAGTTTTATATTTAGGGGGAGGGGGATGTTTTTTTCGGTTTCTGTTCGATCATAATTTGTGTGTATATTGGGAAGTGAACGCTGCCATGCAGATCCGGTGATATTGACCAGTTGCATATGTGGTAGAGTTGTGGGGAGGTGGCAGTGATGTCGACGTGCGTAAAAGTACAAAGAAAAATTAAATTGGTTTGGCTAAGGGTTTTATCGAGTTTTTTCCTCTGAGCGTTGGGGGCTGGTGACCCCCAATTTGGATGCCACGCATTGATATCCCTAACTAGCATAACTGGGGTACTTGGAGTTTGTATAATTCTTATGATATCTGTGGAACAAAAGTTTTGGGAAGGATGTACACATTGATAATTGTAAACTGTATTTTGACTTTTATTAAAATTAAGTCGGCGAGGATATTGGAGTTTAGCTGCAAGTACTTATGTGGTAGATCATGTTTAACAAGAAAACCAATCCCTTGCTTTCCTGTGCAGATGTTGTTAGAGTTCCAAAAATATCCAATATACGGCTTTGGTGTTTTTATGTTTAAATAGGCGTTGGGGAGATCGGTTTCTTGTAAACAAAATACATCTAGATTTTCTGACTTAATTAATAATAAGAGTTCATGATAATTATTGAAGTAACCGTTTGGGTTCCAGCGGTGGACCGGTGGAGCGGTGCATGTTGCATGTTTCATCTTGCATCTTGCATCTTGAATGTTACATGTTGCATGTTGCATATTACATGTTGCATGTTGCATCTTGCATGTTGCACGTTGCATGTTCCCGTCCAGCCAAAAAAAAGTATAAAAGGTATAAAAAAGATAAAAAAAACAGTAAGCTTTTTTCAAGCTGTCAATTTATAATTTTTAGGCACGGCACGGCAGAAAACTATATTATATAATAGAGAGATATATGCATACAGTATATATGTATACTGAGACAGCTTATTTCGTGCAGTGAAGTACCTAAAATATTTTTGTGACTAAGCGATAAAATATTACACTCCTCCTTACTTGAATAGGACACCCCTCTATATTTGTATATTAACGGCCATACCATCCAAATGCAGATAAAATTGTTTTTATAATAAAGTATATTTTAATGACTTGATATGAACAAAAGATACATAAATATGTTTAGTTATTAGGAATAACTTTACCCACTTTATTGCTCCAGAACGGTGCACAAGGGATGTGGATGTTATACATCAAATTGTTCAACTTATTTAGTGAAATTAACCACTATCATTTGAAAGCTTCGATTAGTTCCGATATATTTTAATATTGTCCGACACATGAACTTCACCGGTTAACCATTTCCAAAAGTTGTCGATGATGTTCAGGACGGGTGAGTTTGGTGGCCAGATTTATAATTCGCCATTTTGGCTATGTATGTATGTATGTATGTATTGATTTACAAAGCGTACAGTACAGATGTATGTATGCGCTTTATCATATTAATAAATCCGCGACAGAGGTTTTGAAAGTGAGAAAATATATACAAATCAATATTTTTTTTACGCCAATGCATTGGCAATGCAATGTATTGGTTGTAGTAGGAATAACTATAAGCTTGTAGGTACCATAATAAGAAATGGTTTCAAGAAATGGTTTCGTTGCGGAAATCAAGCAATAACTATGAAA
Source organism: Drosophila aff. chauvacae BK-2020 (assembly GCA_018903765.1). Classification (NCBI taxonomy): domain Eukaryota; kingdom Metazoa; phylum Arthropoda; class Insecta; order Diptera; family Drosophilidae; genus Drosophila; species Drosophila aff. chauvacae BK-2020. Next base: position 742,419 of record JAEIGO010000821.1, on the reverse strand, counting down.
ACAATAACTATATTTACAGTGGTGCTCATAGACTTAAGCCGCAAGACTTCAACCAAGAATTTAATCGAATATTAAGAAAAGTTTTTATTTCACAGCTCCAATTTTTTGTCTGACAGTAGCTCTATATATTAGTGTTCAAATAGAAGAATAACCAAGTTATAAAAGTATTTATTCAACGAAAAACTTTAAAAATCTGAGACCATCTCCAAAATTTTTTCTTGTCTAAGAAGACCAATCGATGCAATTCCGATGCGCGCGGTAGCAATTATGGCGTTGTGCTTTACGAGCCGGGTTAAGAGGAGTTCTTTTTTATATTTGTAGTCTTTATTTATGATTAGCATTTAAAATAACTCGTCGAATAGTTGTCAGAGTTTTAACTCTAAATTGTTCCTTTATCTTTGCCAAAGAATCGTGAACATTTTACGCTTTCTCAGTATACGTCGCTTTTACGCTTAAGTACAATTTTTGTGCGGCCAATTACTTTTTTTTTTTTTTTTTTTTTTTTTTTTCATTTTCTAAATAAGTAGATATGACGTTTCGGATCCTCTGAATATTTGGGAAATTTAATAGCCAGCGTCAATATAATTTTGCATTTGATTATTTCCTTACCGGTCAAAGCTATTTTTATACCATGTACCGTAGGTACAAAGGTATATTAATTTTGTGCAAATGTATGTAACAGGCAGAAGGAACCATTTCCGACCCCATAAAGTATATATATTCTTGATCAGCATCAACAGCCAAGTCGATATAGTCATGTCTGTCTGTCCGTCTGTCCGTCTGTATGAACGCCTAGATCTCAGCAACTATAAGAGCTAGAGCCACCAAATTCGGTATGTAGGTCGGAATGTTTTGCACGCAGATCAAGTTTGTTTCAGATTTTAAAATTTCCCTCCCACTCCCCCGCAAATCAATAAAAACGTTTTGCAGCCACAAATATTACCATAGATCTTTCTTTTTGTGCATAGGCATGCATATGTAGAACATGAACCAATACCGAAAATCTGGTAAAGATCGGGTGAAAAACACAAAAGTTATTTACTTATCAGTGTGCTATCTATTTGGCAGCTAGCAACAGGTGCATCCCAAAAAACTACAACAAAACTGATGAGCGCAAGAAACTAACTCCCGTGCACATTAAAGAGAGAGGGGTTATCTCTATCTCTGTCTTGCACACGCAAGTGCATGAGATGGTGGTGGTTTTGCAAAGAGCGAGTTTGTTTACATTTCTCTAATAGGCAAAAGTCTCGATCAGCTGATCAGCTGTGGTGGTTACCGATTTTATTTATAATCGGGAGCTTATTTCGAGCGGCGATACATTTTGGTACATGGTATATAACAGTCGTTCACTAACGACTGTAGCTTTCTTACTTGTTTTGACTTATATTATACAAAACGGGAACAAGAAGTTGAGTAACAAATAACTGGGATCCTTTCCGCCAACAACGATAAAACTGATAAAACTTTTTCTAAAAACTCAGAATTAACAAGAAAGGAAGAAAACTTCGAGACCCGAATACACTTGCGGCTTACAATTGGATCATTATAATTTAATCCTATTTCAAATGACAATAAAAACTAATAGGAATTATATAAATCATTTATACATATAAAAGTTTGCTTTTTATAATTTTGTATATGGGGCATTCCACGCAAAATTAGCCACCAAAATTTTTTTTCTTTTTTAATTTTTTTTTTCAGTTTTTTCTTGAAAATATTCGATACGTTTTTTATAATTTCAATATGATACCTGCAATTTTCGGGAAATAATTTTCTGAAGTTCCCCGTTTTCAAAAAAGATCCTTTTTGAAAAAAGTAAAAATATTTAATAAACGAATTCGCGATTGCGGTACGCTCCGACCATGCAAGCTGTGATTAAAAAATTCACTGCTCCAAAAGTATTCATTTCTCCGCAAAAAAAAATAAAAAAATTTGGTCTAAGTTTGAAATTTTTTTATTTGTTTATTAAATTTTAACTTTTTTTATTAAAAAAAAATATTTTTCTTTTTGTTGTACATACATATTATGTTTACATTATAGTTTTGAATTCACAGTTTTGCATTTCCTTTACATTTAACGATTGTAACATTTAAGATACCAAAATTTGTCCAAGACATGAAACGTGCGCTCTTTCTTTAGCTTTCAAATAAGTTACACTAAAAAAAAATTATTATTTTTTTAATAAAAGTAGTGAGAGCATATAAAAGCATATGTGCAAAGTTTCATACAAATAGCTTCAAAACTGAGGGACTAGTTTGCGTAGAAACGGACGGACAGACAGACGGACTTGGCTAGATCGACTCGGCTGTTGATGCTGATCAAGAATATATATACTTTATAGGGTCGGAAATGTCTCCTTCACTGCGTTGCAAACTTATGACTAAAATGATAATACCCTGCAAGGGTATACAAATATTAAACTAGAAATTTTGTACTGGGGGGGATAGCTTAGCGGTCCTTATACAAGAATATAAAATAATAATTTTAAAAAGTCTTACACGGAACCCGTGATTTAGTTTTGAGTTTTATTTTGAACAAAAAAATAAAAATAATGAATAATCATTATTTTTGAATGTTTTTTATTTTCTTCAAAAATAATTTATATTTAAAATGTACATTTTTTTTACTCAAATCTAATGATTATCTAAAATATAATCATTACAATTTGATTTTTATAATAAAACTTATAATGATTTCGGCCCCTGCTTTTTAGTGAATGAATCGCTGCTTATATCTTTAAGCTACGCGGAGCTCTCCAGAGCACATATCACTCTCCTTATGTATGAGTTATATTTTATTTGAAGATGGATCGCACCGTTTTGCGATGTTGTCATCCGTCAGGTTTTCTCCAGAGGTGAAGGGCTTCCTTCGCTGGCTGCTCCGGAGGGTCCGAAGAGTAGGAGATTATTATTGAGAGGAACTTTCCTTTTTTTAACTTCCAGCCTTGTGGTCTGGCAGAGTAAGTACTTAATAAAAATGTGTTTTACGATGTTTAGTCGGAGTATAAAATTGATGAGCTGTCGCTCTTTATTCTGGTAAATGCCAATTTAAACTGAAACTTAAAATGGTTCTTAAAGCTAACAAAGATGTGCATGCAAATATGCTGTGTTTGCCGGCTGCGCACGGGTTTCCGGCCAAATGCCGGGTCTGCACTTTTACATTTTGATATTATGTTTCATACACTGAGCCAACTCTTCTAGTTCGTGGGCTTGTGTTAACTTATATATAAAGAGGAGACGAGTGTCGTATGCATACATAGAGAAACATTTGGTCGCGCATGCCTAAAGTGCTGACGCTGCACTTGTTGCATTGCAGGCACTTGGACGGCGGATCGGCATTCTTGCCTGATCGTATTTCGGTTCTCATAAACATTGCAACAAAGTGTTACAATGTGGACTGTATGCATGTTATATGTGTTTATACATATGTGCATATTACAATATAATAATTACGAAAATTTTCAAGTTAATCGGTTCGAGATATTTCTGGAAGACATAGTTTTGAGAAAAACGCGATTGAAAATTTGTCAATGACTCGGCGCTCGTTGAACGAAGGCATGCATTTTCGACTATAACTTAGGAATTTTTTTTTTTGAAACTTGCACCAGACATACTTTAGGGTTTTGAAGGCAGAAAATAACAGGTTTTTTCCATTTTTTTTTTGGGCTTACGGTGAAAGTAAATTTTTTTCTGATTATTGTACATTAAAGAGTAGTAATTGAACTATATTCTGTGAAATATTGGTTGAAATATATTGAAAATTTACCGAATGGCAGCAATACCTCAGCACTGGATCATCTGAAATGAAACAACTAAAGTTTTTCCATCAATTTGAATGTCCCTCTAGGTATTGACGTCGAGTTTTTAATTTTTTTTTAATTTTTGAATTTTTTCCAAGACTTGAAAGTGAAATACCACATTTTTGGCCAAAATTCATGACTATTGTTGTTAATAATAAAAAAATTAAAATCAAAAACGAAAAAATCTCGACGTTGTTACCTCATAAATTATGTAAGGAAATAAAAACAAAAAACATCGATTTGAGAAAAACGAGTTTAAAGTTTTTCGTAGCGGTAAGACCCTGGTAAAACCCGCCTACTTCCAAAGCTATATCTTTGTGAGTTTTGCTCCGATTGACTTAATATTTACAGACAACATTCTTGAGATACTATACTTTCATAATATGCAATAAAAAAATCACTTTTTTTGAACCCTCAAAACCAGACCCCTCCTTAAGATATCAAACTTTAAAAAAATAAATAAAAATCTATTTGTTTGACAGGTCTAGGTGTTTATGCCCCCCTTTATGATTAGGAGTAGCTCGCTAGTGTACAAATTTAACCTTTCAAAAAGGTGTCCTCAATAGAATGAGTCGAAATTTTAAATATTTCCAGAGATATAGCTATTTTAGTAAAACGCCAGTATTGACTGGCTTGTCTGGAACTTTAAACTTCTCTTTTTTTTTCACTTCCGCGCTCCAATTGCATTTGTATGACGACAATTAGTAAAGATGATGTAATTCAGAATCTCAAACCAATTGTTCTTTATCTTCTGGTCAATATCTTGTACCTAGCTGTGTTTTGAGAAATTATGCTAGTGCGTTATATAGACCATTGCCAAAACTTTTTTCGATATCCCTTTGGTTTTCATTTTCCCCAAAAGTTGGAAGGATTTTTTCCTTATTTCTCTTCATGAAAAGGGTAGTAAATCTGATATTGAAAACTATAGAGCGATTGCCAAACTTCAAACTTATTTCTCAAACCGTGTGCAAGTGTCGTCGTGTGTTCCACAAGGACCTCATTTGTTTGGCATTTTTATTACCGTTTTTGAACGACTCTAAATGTACCGGAAATTATTGCCAATTATTCCATAAGCCATGTTATGTTATCTTGAACGCTTTCATTCGGCAACAGATCTTGGAGTTCTGTTTAAACCTAGATTTAACTTTACCAACCACATTGTTGTTGGTAAAGCTAAAAGCGTTTTTGCAAATGTAAATCGTTGGTCTAAGGAGTTTGACAACTAACCTTACACAACAAAACTTCTTTATATCTCTCCTGTTCGTCCTATTCTTCTAAATTGTTCGTGTCTATGGTCACCCCAATATGAGAAGTATCAAGATCTTATTGAATAGGCACAGAAGCAATTCCTTTTGTTCGCTCTACGTGCATTCAATTGGGACCCTCTTCGCCGACTTCCACCTTATATCGACCGACTGCGCCTGTTGTGCCTGCCTTCCCAGTTTGATTTTCCTTCACAAACTAATTAATGGACATATTTCTTTCACATATCTTCTTAATCAAGTGAGACTTCTAGTCCCTACAAGGCATTCACGTCACTATCATGCGTTAGCCCTTGATACATATACATATGTAAATCGAATTTTGTAAAATGAATTTTTGTTCCTTTTATTTAAATACACCAATTGTATCAAGACACCTATCCTTGCTTCTGCCCACCTCATGTGAGTCCGGAGCACATCATTTAAAAACACTCCTTATTCGGGCAGAGGTTAAAGGATATGGCCTTCAATGGCTATATTTAAATAAATAAATAAAAGCTTCAGAAGCCCTAATACATACATATGTATGTATGGCCACAACAGTGGTAATACGCGATAAAAACTATTATAGGAAATTTGTTCAACAACAACAAGAATAAATTATGTTGAGATATGCAAATAATTGTTCTTTTTAAATAGGATTGTAAATCAAGCAATAAACATCTTAACGAATTGAGATAATAGTACATTAACAAAAACTTGAAAAAAAAAAATGCAAATCTCATACTTAGTTTTAAGACTATCTATCTTGTATATTAGTACCGAGAAAGAAAACTATTTAAATAATTTGTGGTTAATTTCTCATTCGACACTCAAGTAGTTAGAAAATAGCCACTAAGATCGGAAGATTGTTTGAGTGCTGGGCGGTAACACCACAGGTGCTCCTGTGTTTCCTGCTCCCTTACTTCCTTCCAGATTCTGCAGTATTAGTTAAAGGCAGACCCATCTTATAGGCGTACGTGCCTATCCCCGACAGTCCACGGTGATACCTGCCGTTTAACCTTCTTACAGCATAGTATCAATCTTCTGTGTTGCATTTTCATCGACAATTACTTCCTAGCGAGTACTTTGAAGTGGTCGTAATTTTTTTTCTGTACTGCGTTCAGAGAAACTAGAATATCTGTTTTTATTGAGTTTTCCTTCGACTTTTTCCTGGCCAGCTCGTCACCTTTTTCGTTTCCGGATATGTCATTGTGACCAGATACCCAATCTATTTTTGCCCGGTTGTCTTCTGCGAGTTTATTTAGTGCCTCATTGCATTTAGCCACTAGTGTAGATGTACTCTGTGCCTTCGAGAGGGATCAAAAATGCATCAAAAATTCCTCAGTAATTCATCAACACATGGGGTTGATGAAAAGTTAATGACAGCCCATTCAAATTATTGATCATCAACAGAAATTCATCAACAATCAATCACCTTTTCATAAACGTTATAGACCAAAAATTCATCAACAATTCATCAACAAATTCATCAACAAATCATCAACAATTTATCAACGATTCATTTATTTATTTTTTTTATTTTATAATTTAAATTCATAATAAATTAAAAGGATATTATATTCAAATTAACCAAATTTTTATATATATTCTTAGAATCAGCATAGGTTGTTCAGATGACTCCGCCTGACATCTACAAACAAGAAAGGAAGTAGTATGTTAGTATGCTGTTGTTATGCATCCTTGGTAAATGAATTTGTTCTATGATGACTATTTCTACAGTCTGGCTTACGTTGCTCTGGGTTCATTCTGGGTACACATCCAGCAGCATTTCTAGAGGCATTAGAACATTAAAATCATAAAAACATTCGAAGCTTTCTCTCTTTCATGTGAACGAACTTGTTTTTTTCTTGCGCTCTCGTTTTTTGTTAGTTTTGCATAAAACAACCGGTGTTTTTACGTTCACTTCGCGTGCATGCATCTATTCTGCATTGTGTATTTAATTGTTATTATTTTTTAGTTGAGCTGCCAGTATTTACTTTTGCATTTTTTGCATTCCTCTTTGTGTCTTTTCCGTTTAGTAATTGTTTGCGCCGTCGCGACAGCTAAACGTTAAAGCTTTCTCCCACGTTCACCCGTCTATCCGCTCGCTCAGTGCAGTTGCACTTTTCATATCTTTTCCTACGTCAAGGTACGGTGGTAAGTCCTTTTAAAGTCCGATATGGTCTTCGTTGTTAAAATGGTGTTGCTATCGGCTGCTGGCTGTGCGACAATATTGTGAATGCAAAGTTCATTGTTGTTGTGGCTCGGACGGTGGACGACGTAAGAAGAATCATCGGTTTGCGAAACTTCTGTGAGCCCTGTCGTGAGGTTGAGAGGGAAATTATGTGTTTTATGTGGCAAGCCAGGGGCGGTCTGGTCTGTAAGCATCAAGTCGGATCCCAACCATCAGCGGCGGACCACCAACACTAGCCTCTCCCGACACAGCCCTCGACCTCAGGATCAATTCAAACAGTTTTGAGATCGAGTGCTAAGAAAGATTCGGTATCCGAATGTGTTGCGGGAATGACCGTTTCCCCGGTGATATCAGTTTTGTTCCCTGGGGGTCTCAAATATTGACCCCTCAAAGCCCCGTTATTTGGCCCGGACTACCGGACGATTGTTGCAATGTAGATAAACAGTACCATGTACGAAACAGATATTTGTTTCGCGGATCTCCCCTGCTCAAACATCGGAAGATTATATTGTCTTTATCCAAGGCGAAACTAGAAAAAAAAAATTGGGGGGAAAAATTCAAATTTTCTAATGCTAGGGATATTTCATCTTTTAAAATAAACGTGACGCAATATGCTGTATCAAGTTCTGTCCTAAAGATTTTGTTGTCAAAGAGTTCGAATCTAAGAATAAGAAACGGTGGCCTGTAGTAATAAGTCTTCCCAGGCCCGACCAGACCACTGCGCCCTCTACGACATCCGCTCCAAAAAACTGAATAGGGAATAGAGAAAAATAGTCTCCTATCAGAATACAAGAGGTTTACGTACTAAGTTTCCCAAATTGTATTCTGATAGTCTCTCGTTTGCATACCAGTTATTGTGTTCACAGAAACCAGGCTAAAACCGGAGATTCAGAGCTTAGAAGGTTTCCCAGCTGTGTTCACGATATATCGGCTTGATCGGCGTATCGGACGTGGGGGATGGTGTTCTCATAGCCAGTCTCCAGTCTCGCGCCTGAATTACAAACTTTCCCGGAATGCATCAATTTTAAATTCCTTTGTGTGACGCTATCAGTCAATGGTAGCTACATTTGCATTACTTGTTACTTTTTCCTACTTTCACCCTGGTGGAAACTTCCTATTTATTAAAACCATCTTTCCGCTATCCAGTTGGTTTCCAATTGACTGTCGGAAGACATTTAGCAATTCTAATTCCACTAATACACTTCTTACCACCACACAGCATGATTTTATTGCTGGCTTGTTTGACATTTCGCTGTCTCAATTCAATACGAAATTCCCTAGACAAGCGGTCAAGCAAGCGCTTGATCTCTGTTTTGTCTTAGATCTGGCGAGAGTAAGGTTAGCCTGGGTGGCGTCGCTGACACTACCCGAATATCTCTACCATTATACTTTCGATGTGACTCTCGACATTGGGACTGATTTACAGGATATATCTGACCATCCAGCCAAAAAAAACCCTTTGTTTTCGCAAGTCGGACTTCTAACGGCTGAATATCTTTATATCTGATTTTAATTGTCCCGATCTATACGTGTGGACTGACGTGGCTGAAGCCGTGGATATTTTGAACAGTGCCATGAATTCATTTATTACTGAATGTGTTCCGTTATACTATTCGTCAACCTCCTTTAAAAACAAAAAATGTAGACTGTATACGAAATATACCGGCTCTGACTCTGCTCTATCCTTTTATTAATCGGCTCGGATAAGATGTACCGTGTTGAATGCGCAGTGTTACCAAAATTATTTGTACTGATTTCAGTAAAGCACTTGACTCTGTTTAGTGTGATTTGTGATTTTTTTTGTAGAGAAATAAAACGTCGCACATAAAAATTGGTATCGTTTATAATTAGAGACAAGTTTGAGGAAAAGAAAACATTTTTCATATTATAAAAAAAGAAATTGTATGAGTTATGGAGTTTTTTCAAAACCATGTTTTTCAACTTGCCGTGCATCATTACTAAAAAAGTTTTTGATCGATTCTTCATCCAGCCATTATTTTAAAGAGCATAAAAAACTGCACAGAACTGCTTTCTCTTCTTACAATGCAAGTGCAAAATTCTTCTTCTTCTTCTTCTTCAAAATTCTCTCCGTTATAGTAAATTTGTGTGCCGCAATTTGGTTTGAGTAAATTGGTATTAATTGACTGAATTTTAAAGAAAATAAATTAATTACACAAAAATAATATGTAAATAATAAATTAATCACGAGTAGCACTACCTCATACAAATAATTATATGTGCATCATATTTTTATTAAATAACAGGAATAAAAAATTTTTTTAATTTGTTTTGGGTATGAACGTTTATTGTTATTACAACTTAAGATAAAAAAAAACAAAAAATTAACGAATTTAAATTTTACTTATAACTAATAAACAACATTTAATATTATCTGCATAGTAAATAATTATATGTTCATTTTTGTTTTTCTCTTTATTTAAATTAAAGAATAATTGAAAAAAAGTTCTTATTATTTATTAATAGTTAATACTTTCATCGTTATTTTTTAAAACTAAATTAAGCCGTTTTGGTATAGAAATAACTGAAGATTGTAGTGTTGCATGTCAATATTCGGTCTATGGCTTATTTGGGGTGACGAACTGTCTCAAACTGTCTGCCGTTTTAAAAAACGCGAGTAGAGAGGATCCCCCATAGATTTTCAATCGGATTAAGGTCAGGACAAAAAGCTGGCCATTCTAAAACTGGAATTTTTGTATCTTTAAAAAAATTGTTGGTGACCTGTACCGTGTGAATTAAAGCGTTATCCTGTTGATAGCTTCAGTCATCATCATCAAATTCAATCAGTTCGCAGTCCAAATGATCTACATACATGCTCGTATTCATTCTAGTGGTTATTTAACATATTGGGGTCTTTCCATTGTAGCAGAGTGCTGCCCGTGCCACCACAATGCCACCTCCAAATCCTCTCTTGTAGCAGGACCGTCGTTCCTGGCGCGAACCTCCCCAATATTTGTTGCAATTGTTAAGGCCATCTAAATAATTTTTTTTCGTAGCTAAAGGCGACAATGTGCCACTCTTCGCTCCAAAATCAATATTGGTTTGCAAATTTCAAACGAGCCGTAATGTGCCGCTTCAATAGCTTGGGTTTGGGTACCATGGAAAAACCCCAATATGTTAAATATCCACTAGAATGAATACGAGCATGTATGTAGATCATTTGGAAATAATTAATAAATAATAATAACTTTTTTTCAATTATTCTATTAATTTAAATTAAGACAAAAACAAAAATGAACATATAATTATTTACTATGCTGATAATATTAAATGTTGTTTATTATAAGTAAAATTTAAATTCGTTAATTTTTTGTTTTTATACCATGTACCGTAGGTACAAAGGTATATTAATTTCGTGCAAATGTATGTAACAGGCTGAAGGAAGCATTTCCGACCCCATAAAGTATATATATTCTTGATCAGCATCAACAGCCAAGTCGATATAGCCATGTCTGTCTGTCCGTCTGACCGTCTGTCCGTCTGTCCGTCTGTATGAACGCCTAGATCTCAGCAACTATAAGAGCTAGAGCCACCAAATTCGGTATGTAGGTCGGAATGTTTTGCACGCAGATCAAGTTTGTTTCAGATTTTAAAATTTCCCTCCCACTCCCCCGCAAATCAATAAAAACGTTTTGCAGCCACAAATATTACCATAGATCTTTCTTTTTGTGCATAGGCATGCATATGTAGAACATGAACCAATACCGAAAATCTGGTAAAGATCGGGTGAAAAACACAAAAGTTATTTACTTATCAGTGTGCTATCTATTTGGCAGCTAGCAACAGGTGCATCCCAAAAAACAACAACAAAACTGATGAGCGCAAGAAACTAACTCCCGTGCACAAAAAAGAGAGAGGGGTTATCTCTATCTCTGTCTTGCACACGCAAGTGCATGAGATGGTGGTGGTTTTGCAAAGAGCGAGTTTGTTTACATTTCTCTAATAGGCAAAAGTCGCGATCAGCTGATCAGCTGTGGTGTTCTATGGTTACCGATTTTATTTATAATCGGGAGCTAATTCGATAGGCGATATATTTTGGTACATGGTATATAACAGTCGTTCACGAACGACTGTAGCTTTCTTACTTGTTTATATCTTAAGTTGTAAAAACAAATTGAAAAATTTTGTATTCCTGTTATTTAAAAAAAATATGATGCACATATAACTATTTGTATGAGGTATAAAAAACATTTTTTTAAGAATGCCTCGTGGAACGCACTTGTCAGCCAAGGAGCGCAGTCTTTTAAGGGGGTCGTCTACTGTGCCAAGTCAAAAAAATTGGCTTTTCTTTTATTTTCATAAATCATTTCTAAAACATGTTTAGAAGACGTGGTTAAAGAGATTTTTGAAAATTCGCAGCCGTTTTAAAGTTACTCTTAAAAAACCGAAACGTATGCTGAGGGCGCCAAAACAATACACCAACTTTAAAACGCGTTTTTCTCCAAACACTTTTTTTTAAAACTGTTGCCACGATATCTTGAAAACTATTTCACTTATAATCATAAAATTCTGAGCATTAGAACCGGATTGGAAGCTATTTATAGCGCGCTATCTGCACTACGAGTCAACGGCGAATCATTCTTTACACGCGATTATCTCGAAACTGTTTTTTTCAAAAAGTGTGGTTGCGTTGACCACGATTACTAAAAAACCGTTAACTCGGTCAGTCTGAAATTTTGCAGGCTTATTAACAACAATATTAGCCAGTGCGTGAACGAAAGATTTTGAATTTGACGCAAAACTTTTTTTTTCCCGATGTAAAAACCAAAAATTTATACGTTCAAAACTCGTATTTTTTAGTAAAACGATCATAATTTTCGTAAAAAATTGTTTTGCAAAATCCTTCGTTCACGCACAGGCTACTATTGTTCTTAATAAGCCTGCAAAATTTCAGACTGACCGAGTTATCGGTTCTTTAGTAATCGTGGTCACCGCGGACGATATTGGGAAAATTGTGTGTTTGCATTATGGGCCTACAGTAACTACAAATATAAATATTTTGTTTTGAAAAAATTCATGAAGAATCTCACAAAGTCTATAAATAAATATACATTGAGTGTTTTACGAAAAGTTGTGTTGTTATTCCACAAAAAAAATCGTAAAAAAGCCTATTTTTCCTCGCGCGCAAGTGTATATAACCCCTTAAGTACACATGACCATCTATGTACAGAACCATTTTTTATACCCTTGCAGGGTATTATAATTTTAGTCAGAAGTTTGCAACGCAGTGAAGGAGACATTTCCGTCCCTATAAAGTATATATATTCTTGATCAGCATTAACAGCCGAGTCGATCTAGCCATGTCCGTCTGACCGTCGGTTTCTACGCAAACTAGTCCCTCAGTTTTTAAGCTTTGCACATATTCTTCTATATGCTCTCACTACTATATATGTCGGAACGGGCCGGATCGGACGACTATAGCTGATCGATAAATTTTAAGGAAAAAATTCTAAATTAGCAAATTTTCAACATATGTTCAAAAAATGACAGACATGGCCCTTTTGTAATACTTTAGAATTTACTTTAGAAAATCAGACCACTAAATCATATACAGTCATGGTCAAAACTATTTTCACACCGAACGATATTTGCAAACTCCAACTTCTTTTAGTTGTTATTCTTGTTGTTGTTGACCAATTTGACTGAAATAGTTCTTATCGGATACCTTGATCTATGCAGAATCTAGATGAAAAGAAATACGAAAGATAACGGTTCATAGGACAAAGCTTAAAGCAAAAGAAAATATGCATGCAAGTTGTCAAAAAATTTTTTTTTTGAAATGACTGTAAAATGGTAGGATTTGGGTTATTTTATGCTTTAAATAATGTTATTTAACCTATTTTGTTAATTAATTTAGTTTTTTTTTACTTTTATTTTAAAAAAGGTTTTAAATTTTGGCGCGAAAATAAATAAAAGTAGATCGACAGCTCTACTAAACCCGACTTCAAAATTTCGAATCTATTGATGTGGTAGGCATCGAAATTGACGTCAAGTTGTGTGTTTTCAAATACCCGAAAAATATTTGAGTGGAAGTGCTGTGGCATGATACAATTAATTGTATCATGTGCTGTGGCACCTCGGAATCATTTTTTAGGGCTTTTGCAACGGAAGTGGTTTCTGTGGCACCCCTGATAATTATACGTAATTGTTCTATTCTTTTAAGCAATAATCTCGTTAGTTACATTATTATTAATCAGAAAAATTTCATTTGGCATCGATGGAGGCTTTTAGCCTTGATGAAATTAAGTTTATGAAAGAATGTTGAAATTAATAAGTACATTTTTACAAACTCTCTGTTATTTCGGGTGCAGGACCTTAAAGTTTTTGCCTTTTTTAAATAAGGATTTACAAATTATGATATTCAACTATTTTGGATAATACTAATGTCAGAAATCAACGTTCTATTCCCGCATAGAGCGGACGTGGTCTCGCGCGAGCTCCGGGAAAACAATTTAAAATAGTGGATGAAATAGTGAAAACTTAAAGAATATTATACTGGAGCAGTCCAAACAGTGCGAAAAGACGCTAACAATTAAAAAACAAAGAAAAATATAATCATAACTAGTGTTATGATTAATACAAGTGCTTATTTAATTTAAACAAATAAGTGCCACGCATAACAAGCACGAAAAATGAGCAGCGATCAAAAGAATGAGCGTAGAAGCTCCGTCAACCCAAGAAATGCTTGCTACTCTTATTTCTCAACTCGCGATATAGATCAAAATCAGAAGTCGACAAAGAGCAACTCGACTCTACTGACCGTCGACAGCAAGAGAGCCAGCTCTTGCTCACACTCTCTGCTCACCCCAACTCCCGCATCTTGGAGTTACCAATGCCAAACCTCACCACCGCCGGCTTCGCTGAATGAAGCTCCAACAACAAGCAGTGCTACAATTACTGCAGTCGCAGCAAAATTACCACCAATAATTAAACCAACTACCAATATTGCGAGTTCGGTCCCAACGGCTGCCCAGCAAAATAAAATGGCAACAAAAACAGTTAGCTTCGCTAAGCAACAAGCGGTCCCGGCTATACAGACCGGTATGGACCGTTACATCCAGATTAAGCGCAAGCTTAGTCCACTCAACACGGTTGGTAATAAAACAAAGATCAACCGAACCAACAAAAGCACCAACCAAACGAGGAGCTCCAATGAAAACCGTTTCTCCATCTTAGCAGAGGCGGACAACAACCAACCAGAGTTGGGGCAGGAGACCCAAAGGAAACCTAAGCCCCCACCTATTTACATAAGGGAAAAAAGTTCAAGCGCCCTGGTCAACAAAATTGTTGCGCTGGTCGGGGACAAGAATTTCCATGTTGTTCCGCTTATTAAAGGAAACATACACGAAACAAAGGTTCAAACGAAGTCAGAAGAACACTTTCGAGCTGTGTCTAAGTACCTGGAGGACACAAAAAAAAACTTCTACACCTACCAACTAAAAAGTAGCAAGGGACTGCAAGTTGTACTAAAGGGAATAGAACCTGACGTCACCCCCTCTGAAATTCAAGAAGCCCTTAAGGCCAGGGGCTTCTGTGCCAAAAATGTTAGCAATATTGTTAACAAATCAAAAAACCGCAACCACTTTTCAAGGTCGAGCTTGAACCAGATAGCAAAGCCTTAAAGAAAAACTAAGTGCACCCGATCTACAAGCTGCAGCTCTTACTGCATCGAAGAATCACCGTGGAAGAACCCCACAAACGCAACGGCCCTGTTCAATGCACAAACTGCCAAGAGTATGGACACACCAAGACATACTGCACACTTCGGACGGTCTGCGTAGTCTGCGGAGACTTCCACAACTCCGTAAACTGCCCCGCAAACAAAGAAGACCCCCAAATGAAAAAAATGTGACAACTGTGGAGGAAACCATACGGCAAACTACAGAGGCTGTGCGGTCTACAAGGAGCTGAAGAGTCGCATGCGACGAGCGACAGCTACGCACCAACAACATACGCAAAATGTGTATTACAACTCAAAAAGTACGCCAGACGTATTTTTCGCCAAGGCAGCCAGATCATCATTTGGGCAGCTAAATACAACCAAGGGAATCTCCTACGCCGAAGCACTAAGAACTGGCATGGAAAATCCACCCCAGCCTCACTCAGAAAATGCTCAGCAGGTTCCAGGGCAGCCGCAAAGCAAATTGGAATCTATGATTTTCAACATGCAACAAAGTATGATGGAACTTATGTCATTCATGAAAACAACCATGCAAACCCTTGTTCAGAACCAGAACATGGTAGTTCAGTTGCTTGTAGCACAACAGTCCAAATAATAAATGACTAACCTAAGTATATCCATGTGGAATGCCAACGGCATTTCACTGCATAAACTTGAAATAACTCAATTCCTAAACGTAAATCATATCGACGCCATTCTGCTGGTTGAAACGCACCTCACAGGGAGATATAACTTCCATATAAGAGGTTATACCTTCTACCGCACAGATCATCCGGATGGCAAGGCCCACGGCGGAACGGGTATCTTAATCAGAGAACGCATCAAACACCACTTTCATCTAAGGTTTGCATCAAATTACCTGCAAGCCACGTCCATAAAAGTGCACTCAGGAAACGGCAACCTTTGCATTGCCGCTGTCTACTGCCCACCTCGTTTTACTATCTCTGAAGGTCAATTCATGGACTTCTACAACACTCTGGGGGATCGCTTCATAGCCGCAGGAGACTACAACGCCAAACACACGCACTGGGGATCACGCCTCGTGACTCCCAAGGGAAGGCAACTGTATAATGCACTTATAAAGGTGAGCAATAAACTGGACTACGTTTCTCCTGGTAGCCCCACATATTGGCCTGCAGACCCAAAAAAGATCCCAGATCTAATTGATTTCGCGGTGACAAAAAACATCCCACGCAATCTAATAAGCGCCATAGCACTACCGGATCTCTAATCTGACCACTCGCCTTTGTTGATAAGCCTTCTTCAAAGCCCAGAAATTGCGGACCACCCCTACAGGCTGACGTCGCACAACACTAACTGGATGAAATACAGAAAGTATGTGAGTTCCCACATTGAGCTAACTCCCCAACTAAATATCGAAGCGGACATCGACTGCTCCTCCTCCGCCCTGGAAGAGGTACTCGTCACAGCAGCCAGGATCTCAACCCCTATACGGAAAGATGGGGAATTTAAAAAGTTCAAAACCAACCGGCAAATCGAACAGCTGGTTCAGGAAAAGAAGCGTCTGCGACGCGCGTGGCAAACCAGCAGATCGCCATGCTTAAAGCAACGTCTTACTGAAGCCACCCGCAATCTAAACCGGGCCCTGAAGCAAGAAGCTGAAAATGAACAACTTGAATATATTGGAAAACTCTCGCCAACTAGTACAAAGCATCCCTTGTGGAGGGCTCACCCAAATCTAAGCTTTCCAATTCAAACCGTCACCCCTATAAGGAATTCTTCAGGGTGCTGGGCCCATTCAATGCTTGGAAATAATCAATTTCCAAACAAAAAACCATGATCTTTCAGAAAAATAACATATCCAGATTTATTTCGAGTGATATTGACGAATATCCCATCTCCAAATCGAAAATAAGAAAGAGTACAAAGTACCTGACCGAGCCACCTACAAATCTGGCCCTTTTTCTTCTTATGTTCTTGTGGTATATTTAATAAATGTATTCTAAATGAACCTTGTAATTATTCTGAAGCCACATGACTTCATAAAACATTGTGTGACGTGCAGTCGAGCCTCGGGTAGTCAGGGCTGGCCAGGGTCATTCAGGACATTTATTTGGTTCAGGAAAGTGGTGCTAGCCTTACTAGGCTTATATATATATATATAGATACGAAGTTTATTAGTTTCTTGACAGTGTATAAGGCTACAGGATACGAAGACGGGCGGTGTCCGCGGCGAGTGGCGGCGAGCGTCCTGGTCCGGGTAAAGCTCCTCGTGTCCGGTGTCCGTGTATGTCCGTGTATGTGTGGGTCCCTTGCGTCTGGCTGGGATAAAGGTTGATATAGCAGGACGACTCCGTCAGCAGGATACGTAATATGGTTAGAGTAGGACGAAACCGTCAGCAGGATACGTAATATTGATATAGCAGGACGAAACCGTCAGCAAAGATACGTAGTGTGGTCGAAGCAGGACGAAACCGTCAGCAAGGATACGTTATATGGTTAAGTAGGACGAAGCCGTCAGCAAAGATACGTAGTGTTGATAAAATAGGACGAAACCGTCAGCAAAGATACGTAGTGTTGATAAAATAGGACGAAACCGTCAGCAAAGATACGTAGTGTTGATAAAGCAGGACGAAACCGTCAGCAGGATACGTAATATGGATAAATAGGACGACGCCGTCAGCAAGATACTTAGTGTGGTTAAAGTCTCACTCCTTGTTACCGCTGGCTCCTAATCCTGGTTTGCTGCCTGGTTGCTGCTTGCTTGTGACTTCCACCTTGGTCGACGCCGACCACTGAATGATTAATCTGAGGCCAGCCGCCCGCTTTATATAGCGCTTGGCTGGGTTTAGTGTGCCCGCTTGGGCTTTCGATTTGCCCGACTTAGTGTGGCCGGATCTTGGGTTTAGAGTGACCCTTGGTTTGTTTGGGCGCGCGCGCGCGCCTCGTTCGAATTTGAATATTCTTCAATTGTGCGCGGCACGCGTCACAATTGTTACAAACTCTATTAGCTTTTCAGTATAATTTAAAGAAAATAAATGTCGATTTGATCATTTCACCAGAGTAACATATTTTCGTTTCTAGACAAGATACTAGCTGATATTCAATTTATTTTGTCATCGGTGGAGTGTACTATCACTAGTCGTTAGATTAATTAGTGTTTTATGATATTTCGGCAATTTTAGCATAACCAAAATAAAGATTTTTACTAAATGTTCCATTGAGTTGTCTTCATTTTGCATGACTGAACGCCGACTTATGATCGATTTGACATCAATTTCACTTATTTTAGTAATTACCATTATTTTATAGAAAATTGTAGACAGTTTTGCAAAACAAATTTACATGATTAAAAAAAAAATAAAGACTAAAATATCGCATTTAGGCCTTTTGACCAGATCGTTCGAATTTTCTTCATATTCAGCATTTTGGTAATTTTTTTTTTTTGTTAATTATTCAACCAAAATCTTCTTAAAACTTCAGAAAGTCCAAACGACTGCGAATATTTAAAAATATTCCAAGAACAATTAAATATTTGCATTGTGAAAATACTGTTGAAGCGCAATAAACTTGTGAAAATACTTTTGACAACTTGAATGCATATTTTCTTTTGCTTTAAGCTTTGTCCTATGAACCGTTATCTTTGCCATTTCTTTTCATCTAGATTCTGCATAGATCAAGGTATCCGATAATAACTATTTCAGTCAAATTGGTCAACAACAACAAGAATAACAACTAAAAGAAGTTGGAGTTTGCAAATATCGTTCGTTGTGAAAATAGTTTTGACCATGACTGTATGTAGGTGTCATAGGAATGTATATATAAACTAGCGGGCCCTATGCGCTTCGCCGCATGCAGTCTTAAAATTCAATGAAAAATTCCTAGAATTTATTATATGAAATTCCTTTACTTTATTTGAAAATTGTTATTTTCAATCCAAAACATTTGAATAAACTATATTTTTAGTCAGTCCATTTGGAGCGTATACAAATAAAGAGTTTGGAATACCAACTCTTGAACAGGCCACGGGCAGCTCGTGAGAAAAACACGGCTCTTCCAAATTCAATCCTCATACTTGAAGCGTTTGTCCTTCTGCCTTATTAATGGACATAGCAAATGATAGACGCACTGGGAATTGCACTCGCTTAAATTTAAATGGCATGTCTGTTGGTATCAACGGAATACGCGGTATGAGCACCATTTCTCCTTTCGCTTTTCCAGTCAATATTGTGGCTTCAATTAAATTCGGCATAAATTTTCTTACAACCAATTTTGGTGCATTTAAATTCCGTAGTAAAATTATTGATGAGCCTATTTTTAAATTCAAACAATGCGGTGGCATACCAGGCGGTTCTAGGGAATTTAAAAAGTCAACTGGATAATTCACTGCATCATCTTCATTCATTGCGCTATCAAAAGATTTATATGATATCAGTGCGCCTGGCAATTTTTCTTGAATGTGAAAATTGATTTCATTGTCATGTACATTTTTTGGTGACAATATTGCTCGTCAACCAATCGCGATTTCTGTGATTTTGAATAATATTTGGAATAACGCTTTCAATTAATTCGCCTTTAGATTGAATGTTTATGTTCAATGTCAATTTTTGGAGTTATCGTCACAGGAAAGATGACTTCAAGCACGCATTGACCTGATCCGCTAACGTTGCACGTGCACGTCCACCATCCAATAAAGTAGCAGCAATTCCTGACGAAGCAAGTGTCAATGCAATGTTTTGTTGTGACCGAATGGCTGCCAAAATCAATGATACCACAAATGTTTTACCCGTACCTCCAGGCCCATCCAAATAATACAATCCACTAACATCATTTTGTACTGTTTGCATAATGGTATCGTAAACATGTTTTTGTTGGTCGTTCAATTTTGGTAAATTCGAATTTACAAATGTTTGCAATTCATTGATATTGTACTGTTGTTCACGTTGCAATTCTCGATCAAAATAAATCATGCATTGGACGATTCGATGAAGGCATACCTAATGGACCTAATGCTTTATTTGCCATCGCAAGGCACATATCTTCAATCGATATCAATGCCTCGTTATACATATTTTCATGAAATTTCAGACATGGCCATTTTGTAATATTTAAGAATTTCGGTTTTAATTGTCATAGGAATATATATATAATCATTTACATAGTTCGTTCGCTACATTTTCGCTCGCAACCCGAAAAAAAGAAAAAAAAACCACAACATTTTTCTTCTCATTCTACTGACTGCAAGGGTATTTAAGCTTCGGCATACCGAAGTTTTTTATACCCTGGAAGGGTATTATAATTTTAGTCAGAAGTTTGCAAAGCAGTGAAGGAGACATTTCCGACCCTATTAAGTATATATATTCTTGATCAGCATCAACAGCCGAGTCGATCTAGGCATGTCCGTCTGTCCGTTCGTTTCTACGCAAACTAGTCCCTCAGTTTTTAAGCTATCTGAATGAAACTTTGCACATATGCTTCTATATGCTCTCACTACTATATATGTCGGAACGGGCCGGATCGGACGACTATATCATATCGCTGCCATAGGAACGATCGGAAATTTTTAAAAACAAAACTTTTTACTATGCCAATTTTTAATATATGTATTTTCATATAATTTACCTGGCCATTTTGTATTATTCCAGAATTTCGGTTTTAATTTTATTCAAATCGGACCACTATATCATATAGCTGCCATAGGAATATATATATTAATTCATTTAATTTGTTCGCAACATTTTTCACTAGCAACATTTTTTGCTAGCAACATTCCGATAAAGCGGAAAGTCAGAACATTTTTCTTCTTCTTTTACTTACTGCAATGGTATTTAAACTTCGGCATGCCGAAGTTAGCTTCCTTTCTTGTTTTTTTTTTATTATTATACTTTGCTTTTATTTATTGAATCTTCTCATTTTCGAGACTAACAATAAGTGTATCAAATCTTATACTATAACCTAACTAGGAGTCATGTAGACTGGAACAGTGGCCCTGACAAATTATGGCTGGGTTGGAAGGTCTGTCCGTTGCAGGAGGGTTCGGCTGGAGATCCGAGTCAAGACCCTTGCTAGAGGACTTGGGTGGACTGAGAGTTTTTCATTGTAGGACGCTTTTTGCTTGTCTATTTCATCTTTTACTGCGAGAATGCCCTGTGGATGTTTTGGTTACGAATATACCATGGTGCCCCAGTGATAGTTCGCAGGATCTTTGATTGGGCTCGCTGTATGATGACTATGTTGGTTCTGCTCGCGATCCCCCACAGCTGGGAGCCATACGTCCAGATTGGCTTAAGAGTGGAGTTGTAGAGCAGGACCTTGTAGTCCAGACACAAGGGCGATCGTGAGTTTATAATCCAGTGGAGGCTGCTGGCTTTCAGTTTTAGGTGCAGTTTCTTGCATTCGATATGTCTACGCCATGTTAGACGTCTGTCGAGGTGGATGCCGAGATACGTTACTTCATTAACTTGGGGGATCTGCGTGCTATTCATACAGAGCGGAGGGCAAGTTTGTCTGTTAAGGGTAAACGTTATGTGTTTACACTTTTGTTCGTTTATTTTGATACGCCAGTCAGATAGTCACTTCTCGACTACCACGAGGTGGCTGGCGAGTTGGTCGACGCGGTCGAATGCTTGAGATACGTCGAGGAATATCGCGCTGCAATATTCCCTATGCTCGAAGGTTGTGCGAATCTCTGATGTTATTCTGTTTACTTGATCGATAGTTCCGTGTTTTACTCTGAAGCCAAATTGGTGGGCTGGGATAATGTTGTGGGCTCCCATATATGGTATTATGCGCGCTAGAAGGCATTTTTCGAATAATTTGGACAGGCATGATAATAAACTTAGCTCCCTGATGATTTTTGTGATCTCGTTCGGCCGAAATGTAGTTGGCGTGGATTCAGTTTCGAGGTGGATTTGCGGAAGAACAATCACTTGCTGCGGGGTTCGGCTGGAAGACGCCTCTGAGATGTAAGGCAAATGATTCAGCTCTATCTTTGTCGCTGCGGGCTCAGCACCCTGAGGAATTCCTTATAGGGGTGACGGTTTCAATTGGAGAGTGAGCCCTCCACAAGGGATGCTTTGTACTAGTTGGCGAGAGTTTTTCAATATATTTAAGTTGTTCATTTTCAGCATCTTGCTTGAAGAAGGGTTATCAACAAAGGCGAGTGGTCAGATTAGAGATCCGGTAGTGCTATGGCGCTTATTAGATTGCGTGGGATGTTTTTTGTCACCGCGAAATCAATTAGATCTGGGATCTTTTTTGGGTCTGCAGGCCAATATGTGGGGCTACCAGGAGAAACGTAGTCCAGTTTATTGCTCACCTTTATAAGTGCATTATACAGTTGCCTTCCCTTGGGAGTCACGAGGCGTGATCCCCAGTGCGTGTGTTTGGCGTTGTAGTCTCCTGCGGCTATGAAGCGATCCCCCAGAGTATTGTAGAAGTCCATGAATTGACCTTCAGAGATAGTAAAACGAGGTGGGCAGTAGACAGCGGCAATGCAAAGGTTGCCGTTTCCTGAGTGCACTTTTATGGACGTGGCTTGCAGGTAATTTGATGCAAACCTTAGATGAAAGTGGTGTTTGATGCGTTCTCTGATTAAGATACCCGTTCCGCCGTGGGCCTTGCCATCCGGATGATCTGTGCGGTAGAAGGTATAACCTCTTATATGGAAGTTATATCTCCCTGTGAGGTGCGTTTCAACCAGCAGAATGGCGTCGATATGATTTACGTTTAGGAATTGAGTTATTTCAAGTTTATGCAGTGAAATGCCGTTGGCATTCCACATGGATATACTTAGGTTAGTCATTTATTATTTGGACTGTTGTGCTACAAGCAACTGAACTACCATGTTCTGGTTCTGAACAAGGGTTTGCATGGTTGTTTTCATGAATGACATAAGTTCCATCATACTTTGTTGCATGTTGAAAATCATAGATTCCAATTTGCTTTGCGGCTGCCCTGGAACCTGCTGAGCATTTTCTGAGTGAGGCTGGGGTGGATTTTCCATGCCAGTTCTTAGTGCTTCGGCGTAGGAGATTCCCTTGGTTGTATTTAGCTGCCCAAATGATGATCTGGCTGCCTTGGCGAAAAATACGTCTGGCGTACTTTTTGAGTTGTAATACACATTTTGTGTATGTTGTTGGTGCGTAGCTGTCGCTCGTCGCATGCGACTCTTCAGCTCCTTGTAGACCGCACAGCCTCTGTAGTTTGCCGTATGGTTTCCTCCACAGTTGCCACATTTTTTCATTTGGGGGTCTTCTTTGTTTGCGGGGCAGTTTACGGAGTTGTGGAAGTCTCCGCAGACTACGCAGGCCGTCCGAAGTGTGCAGTATGTCTTGGTGTGTCCATACTCTTGGCAGTTTGTGCATTGAACAGGGCCGTTGCGTTTGTGGGGTTCTTCCACGGTGATCCTTCGATGCAGTAAGAGCTGCAGCTTGTAGATCGGGTGCACTTCGTTTTTCTTTAAGGCTTTGCTATCTGGTTCAAGCTCGACCTTGAAAAGTGGTTGTGGTTTTTTGTTTCTGTTAACAATATTGCTAACATTTTTGGCACAGAAGCCCCTGGCCTTAAGGGCTTCTTGAATTTCAGAGGGGGTGACGTCAGGTTCCATTCCTTTTAGCACAACTTGCAGTCCCTAGCTGCTTTTTAGTTGGTAGTTGTAGAAGTTCTTTTTTGTGTCCTCCAGGTACTTAGACACAGCTCGAAAGTGTTCTTCTGACTTCGTTTGAACCTTTGTTTCGTGTATGTTTCCTTTAATAAGCGGAACAACATGGAAATTCTCGTCTCCGACCAGCGCAACAATTTTGTTGACCAGGGCGCTTGAACTTTTTCCTTATATAAATAGGTGTGGGCTTTGGTCGTCTTTTGGGTCTCCTGCTCCAACTCTGGTTGGTTGTTCTCAATATTAAATTTCTGTCGATCTTCATTTATTTTATCTATTTTCCTTTCTTTAATTTTTGGAGTGTCTAATATTGGATAACCAGCGTATAAGAAAATGTGATCAGGGGTTTGTCCAGTTGTGTCATGTTTAATTTTATGGTTGTATGTGTAAAGAATTGTTTCTATCTTGCTTAATTTTACGATGATGAAATCAGATGAATCGATTATACTTTCATTTATTGTCTTATGTACTCTTTCGACGTCTGCTACTTCGTTTTTTGCCGTATTTAGTTGCAATTCGATTCCTTCGGATTCAAGCTTTAGAGTCAAGCTGGAGAAAGCTCCGTCTCTGTCTGCCTTTAGTAATTTGGGTTTACCTAACTGATTAAAAATGCGCATTAATGCGTTTCTGCATTCTATGCAGTCCTTTGTTTTAATTTGCCCAAGTGTAGTGAATTTAGAATAAATGTTAATGCAACTGATGTAATGCTTTTCCTCAGATGAATAAATATCTACCATAAATTTGACTCGACAATGTTCGGGATTAGGTGTGATTTTAAAAGGCATTTTGGTGTTTCTATGTTCTGTTGTAGCCAAATTGCAAAAGTTGCATTCGTTTATTATTAGGTCAAGTAAAAAGTTCGTTCGTTTTTTTATTGATTTTTCAAAAGATGATAGCTTTGTGTAGATCTGTCCGATTTAATGATATATGCGCCATTTTGTTCGTAAATTTGTTGCCAACTCGGAGAGCCAATTTTCACAGGCCTCTCTTGAATCCAACTTTTCACCTTTAAGCGCGTTTGCCATGGACAGTAAAAGGTAGTAATCATTTGGTGTCAGGTCTGGCGCGTCACAAAAGATGTGTGTGGCCTGGCGTTGTCCTGATGGAACACAATTCGGCCTCTGTTTATCAAATATGGCCACTTCTGGATGAGTGCTACTTTCAAGCGGTTCAGTTGTTGGCGGTAGAGGGCCGAATTGAGCGTTTGGCCATAAGGGAGCAGATGATTCCTTGCCAATTACACCAAACACACAACAAAACCTTCCTGGCTTGGCCACCGTCTGGGCCGGTTCCCCGAGTTTTGACCACGATCGTTTGCGCTCCATGTTGTTGCCTGATGTTGGTTTTTCATCGCCAGTCACAATCGGCTTCAGAAACGGGTCGATTTTGTTGCGATTCAGCATCGAATAGCAGATGGAAATTCGGCCTATCATGTTTTTAGGCCTAGTTCGTGTGGCACCCAAGCATCGAGCTTTTTTTTAAATCCAAGGTTATGAAAATAGTCCAAACGACTTTCTGGCTTATCCTTGGTTCCTCGGCAATTGAATAGGTGCTCACGTGCCGATCTGTTTCCACTATTTCCATGATTTTATCGCAATTTTCGACGACAGCTCTCCCGACGCATGGTGCATCTTTGAGATCGAAATTCCCGGAACGGAACCTATCAAACCACTTTTGTGCTACACGTTCGTTTACAGTATCGGGAGCATAAACTAAATTAATTTTTTCAGCCGCTTTGGCTGCTTTTTTGCTTTGATAGAGGACAAATTGTAAAATATAGTGAATTTTCTCTTTTCTGTTGTCCATCTTTGATGAGCGCTCACAACGTACTGAGTCAACCAATCGGAAACATATCGAGCGTAAAAAAGAGTTAGCCGGCGTTTTCCGACAAGAATGTCAAAGCTCGGTTAAAATATGTTAAAAATCAAATGAAATCAATTCAATTTGACCATTGACGATTAAAAACGAATTTTCTGGTCTAATGAGTCTAAATTTTAACCGTTTTTAGAGTGATGGACATTCTTGTCGGAAAACGCCGGCTAACTCTTTTTTACGCTCGATATGTTTCCGATGTCCTGCAATGTTTATCGAGCAGTCCAGAGTCCAGCCGTCCAGTAGCAGACCAGCCAATCACTAATAGCTTGTTTTAAAGCATTTCGGACATCATTGGACCAGCATCTGAATTTTTAAATAATTTTATCCCGGTTGCGACTTCAGGCTTGGGGGTCAGCTATCGCCTCATCTGAATGGGGACCACCGCAGAATGGCTAATATCAAGCTAATCGGCAATAATACGTGTAGAATTTTCACTTTCGGTCAGGCTCACAACATTATATTTAATTTTCTCTGACAATTTTCGAATTTTTTGGTTTTTTTATAAATAAATTTCTCTAATTATTCACAAAAAAAATTTCTCTCCACAAAAACACGTCTTAAACTAATCTATGACTACCGAAAATAGCATTAGAACGAATATATAGGTAAATCTGGGTGATGTTTCTTGAAAAGAGTTGTGGAAAATCGAAAATAGGTACAAAACGTAAAACGTGCAAAAATGAGTTTATGTGAGTTTATTTCGTTTTTTTATTCTAAGTATATTCCCTCTTTGATATGTTGACGTTTCTTTTCTAATATTAGTAGTTAATGAATTAAGGATAATAATAAAAAAAAATTGTTGGATTAGCTTGTGTGGTTGGCTTTTTATCAATGACCAAAGTCAGAGTCATGAACATGAACTCATTTTTGCTCGCCACTGTATGTATGAATAAAATGATCATGTAAAATTTGTTTGGCCTTTTCGAATGTCATTATATCATATTGAATTGTGGTAATAGAGTTACCAAATATTGTTGAATGCTCTTATTTATTTTTATCGGATTTAATAAAAATGATTTGTTTTTTGAAATAGTTTTTTGGTTTTTCCGTTAAATTAATGAGATTGCTATTGTCTTCTTCTTCACTATGTTGAGTAACTTCACTATGATGATTGTCCTCAATTTTAATTCTTGATAATGCATCGGCAACTGAATTTTCCTTCCCTTTAATATAATCGATTTTAAATTGGTATTTGTTTAATTTAGCTCTCCATCTTTGTAACTTAGCATTCGGTTCCTTTAAGGTATGTAGCCATCTAAGAGGTTGATGGTCACTAGCAATGAGAAAGTGTCGTCCTAGTAAATAATGTCGAAAAGTTTTAGGCCCCATTTACACTAGGCTGCGGTGTACACCGGTGTATTTCGATAACAACTCTATATTCGGACTATCGTACAAGTTTCACCATCAAATAAAAATCAAAACCTATTAACTGACGGTTTGAGCAGTGCACTCTTGGGGACTTCTGGATCTGTCTACAAAGAATATGACAGAATTCAGTGAGTTCTGAAGAACTCCCACATATACAGAAAGATAAAATATAATTCAAATTGGCATCGATGCTAGCCGACCGCTTGGATGGACCTGTTTCAAGAATCGCAATATGGCGTTTTAAAAAACCGCGTAAAAAGGTTTTCGGGGCGCTGACTCCGAATCCGAGGTCGAAATTTCCGAATTGGCTCTGGTTTCCGAGATTTCCTAACCTAAAAGTGCAAAAACAGCGTTTTTTGCCTATATTTGAGGTTATGTAGCATCGAATTTGTTCTTTTACTGAAAATACTAAAAAAGCCATTTTAAAGTATAACCCTTGCCCTTTCAAATGCCGTTATGGATATGAATCTATGGCTACTTAACTTAACTTTTAGAGGGTTTGGTTTTATGCAGTTAGGGGTAACGATGTAACCAAGAAAACTAGCTTCTTCTTTTTTTTAATTCGCATTTATCTAACTGCAATTTTAAATTGGCCTCTGCAAGTTTTGAAGAAACTATGTAGTTTTATTAAATTTAAATGTTCGGTAAGAGATGTTGAAAAAATTATAATATCATCCTGATACACTAAACAGTGTTTGTTAAGCAACGGTCTATTCATGCACCTTTGAAAAGTAGCGGGTGCATTTCTAAGGCCAAATGGCATTCGAAGGTATTCGTAATGACCGCTTTTAGTGGAAAATGCAGTTTTAGATATTGATTCTGGGTCCATTTCGATTTGATGGAATCCTTTTGCCAAATCGATAGTTGTAAAATATTGTCATTTTCCTAATTTACCAAGGATTTCGTCCATGTCCATATTGGATATGTGTCGGAAATAGTTATTTAATTGATTTTTCTGTAATCAATTACTACTCTATTTTTAATTTTATCAGAAGCATCCGTTTTTATACCCTTGCAGGGTATTATAATTTTAGTCAAAAATTTGCAACGCAGTGAAGGAGACATTTCCGACCCTAAAGTATATATATATTCTTGATCAGCATCAACAGCCGAGTCGATCTAGCCAGGTCCGTCTGTCCGTTTCTACGCAAACTAGTCCCTCAGTTTTGAAACTATCTGAATGAAATTTTAGGCATGTCCATTTTGTAATATTTTAATAATAATAATTGCTAGAGGTTAGTGCACTGCGACCACTAGGGTCTATTGTAGAGGTGCAGAAACATCGATGAAAACATCGATGCATCGATGTTTTTGAAATTTCCTAAAACATCGATGCATCGATGTTTTTGAAATTTCCTAAAACATCGATGTATTTTTTTGACCATCGATGTTTCTGTGTCGTCACTATCTAATGCTAAAATAAACGTGAATTTCATGAATTTAAAAAATATAACAAAAATTTGTAAAACTTCGATGTTTCATCGATGTTTCCGCACTTTTACCCACATCGATGTTACATCGATGTTTTCTGTGAAAAACATCGAAACATCGATGTCTCCATACATCGATGTTTCTGCACCTCTAGTCTATTGTGCCCTCGTCCTAGTGTATGAGCTATAGCTCCTCGAACAGCTAAACCGATCGCAAGAATGCGATGATGTCGCCTGGTCGAAGAGCCCTCATTTCCTTTGTGGTGAGTGTAAGGCCCCCAAAGTGGGCCAACCTTAACCGACTGAGCGCCGGGCACTCCTCAAGTAGGTGCTCCGGAGTCTCTTCTCCTTCCAGACAAAGTCTGCAAAGACTGTCCTCCCCTATTTTGAGATTGTGCAGATGCTTGCGCAGTCTGCAGTGCCCGGTCAGGAAACCCGTGACTATTCGGAGAGATCCTTTGCTCTACTCCAAACAGTCCTTGGTCCTCTTACTGTTGTAACTACCTAGCAGACGTTTACTCTGCCTTGCCCCTTTCGACGACTGCCAAAAGTCATCGCAGGCAGTCATGAGATCCACACGACTGCTCTGGCTAATGACTCCTGGCCCTAGTCCACAGAAGGGCTCCGGATAGAAGGGCGTACTCGCCCCCTTTCTAGCCATTATGTCGGCCACTTCATTGCCGGGGATCCCCGCATGCCCTGGTACCCATTATATGGTTACTTTATTGTTCACACCCAACTCATTGAGTGTTCCTATACATTGCCATACTAGTCTGGATACAATCTTATGGGCACTGAGTGCTCTGATTGCTGCCTGACTATCTGAGAAAATTGCTATGTCTCTCCGATTGTAGCCCCGCTCAATATTGAACGAGGCACATCTCTCTATCGCGTGTACCTCCGCTTGAAAGATACTGGCGAATTTCCCTAGAGCTTCGTGATATTTGAGTCGGGGTCCACAAACACCCGCACCCGCACCCGCACCATCCTCTGTTAGTGAGCCGTCAGTGTACCACCTAATAGCATGTGGTTTCACTTCATAGGTGGTAGACTTGCTGGTCCACTCCGACTTGTTGCTAAGCTCTGTTTAGAAGAGCTTATCAAAGCTGAACTTGGCCAATTGAACATCCTGCAGATATTCTAATAACAGGTCAGTTGCAGTAGCGGCCGAGTCAGCTGGTCTTGCCCCTGTTATCCTCATGGTAGATCTGCGCGCACTGTGCTTGATATGCAAGTGCAGTGGTGGAAGCCCGTGTATCACATCCAGAGCAGTGGACGGGCAAGTGCGCATAGCGCCAGAGATGCACATGCAGGCAAGTCTCTGGAGTTTTCCCAGTTGCCTTTTTGTGACATCAAGGTCAGCGCGATTTCGCTGGATTGATATTCAGCCCCACGTCTCTGCACCAGTCTAAGCTAAGTCTTAGGCCCAGTGTGATCCTGTCGCACAATGTGCTCTCAAAATTACCTTTGCAGACTAAAGTGATATCATCGGCATAGCCTTGACATTCAAACCCATTTGCTGTAAGTTTAACTAGCAGCTTGTCCACCACAAGGCTCCAGAGTAGTGGTGATAGGACACCCCCTGCGGACAGCCTCTGGTGGTTTGAGCTCTAACAGTCACACTGTTAACAGTGACTTCTGCTATTCTGCTATCAAAGAGTTTGCCCAGCCAGGTCGTGAGACCCGTCTCAACTCCCCTTCTACAGAGTGCTCTTACCACAACATCATGAGCTGTGTTATCAAAGGCACCCTCTATGTCCATAAAGGCACAAAGAGCTACCCCTTTCGCCTTTACAGAGCGCTGTAGACTGTCAACCAGGCTCAAGAGAGCCGATTCAGTAGACTTTCCTTCTCTATAGGCATGCTGATGTGCATGCAGAGGCCTTCGCACCAAGTGCGAGTTTCTAATGTGGTTGTCCACAATCTTTTCAAGGGTTTTCAGCAGGAAGGAGGTTAGGCTGATCGGCCTGAAGGATTTGGGATGAAAGGGGTCTTTCTTCCCAACCTTCGGGATAAAAATCACCCTAGCCGTTCTCCATGCCCTAGGAATGTAACCCATTGCTAGGCTCCCCCGGAAAATACTTATAAGGAACAGCATTAGCTGTTCGACACCCTACTGAAGATGGATGGGTATGATTCCATCCACCCCCGGAGTCTTGTAGGGGCTGAGTGTACTTAACGCCCACCTAATCTTTTGTTCAGTTACGATCGCTGCAGCCAGGCTCCAGTTGGGTCTCCCGTTGGGGACCTTTTCGTAACTGTTGTCTATATCGGCGATGGTTCTACACATGGGGAAGTGAGTTTGCAGGAGAAGTTCTGCTTTCTCCTCCTCGTCCTCTTCAGACAAAGTTCAGAAAGTACTTTGCCTTTCGAGATTGCCTTAAACACTCTAGCCGCAGGTGCGGCTTGCTCTATGGTGGAACAGAATTTCCGAAAGTGAGCACGCTTACTGAACCGGATTTCTTTGTTATATTCTGTCAGCTTTTTGGTGTAAAGTTCCCAATTGGCGTTGTTCTTTTTGGCTGTGTTAAACAGCTTTCTGACTTCTGCACGAAGTAGTCCCAGTTTCCTATTCCACCAGGGATTGTCCCTACTGGACTCTATGGATTTTTTGGGACAGCTTGCATGATATGCATCCAAGATTGTGTCTCCTACTTCTCTTGAGAGTTGCTCAAGATCATCTGGAGACGATACTCTCCTACTATGATTCAGTCTGCTCAGATTTAATCCCAAACAGGACTGATAGGCTGGCCAGTCAGTCCGTCGTGGATTTCTGATAACCCTGCTGAATCTAAGGTTACTATGAATGTCGAACAGGATGATCCTGTGATCCGACATTTACGGTTCTGAGGAGACCTTCCAGTTGCGAATCAACCGGGAGCCCTCCTCATTCCCGAAAGTGATATCCAGTACTTCAGCCCTGGTTTTAGTGATGAATGTGGGTTCAGCCCCCACATTGAAAACTGTAAGATCCCTAG
The DNA here is from genome assembly GCA_018903765.1 of Drosophila aff. chauvacae BK-2020. Lineage (NCBI taxonomy): Eukaryota > Metazoa > Arthropoda > Insecta > Diptera > Drosophilidae > Drosophila > Drosophila aff. chauvacae BK-2020. Next base: position 711,212 of record JAEIGO010000821.1, on the reverse strand, counting down.
ATAAAAGATAATCTAGTAAGCACTCACCTCTACCGTTGTTGTCCGTGCTGCCCCATGCAACATTGTGCGCATTGGCATCACACCCTAGCAGTAGGGGTAGCCTTTTGCTGCTGCAATGCTGCACCAGATCCTGAACCTCTGGTGGGGGGGCATCCGTCACGTCTCCTGGGAAGTATGCCGACGCCAACACAATACTCCCGTGCTCGCTAGTGATCATCACCGCTGCTAGATCTCTGTTGAGAAATTGAGAGAGACAAAGAAAGTTAATATCCTTTCGCACCAAGATACAAGCTCTCGGTGATGCCTCCCTTACATCTGCAATAGTCTGCATACTCACTTTACTTAGGCCGCAGATCCTGCCTCTGACGACCTCCGAGAGCGTCAGATAGGCCTCTGATTGCATCTCGGTGGGTGTCCGCTCATCATCGGATGGCTCCTTTTCGCTGGTTGGCTCCTCTGCGCCGCTCATATGCAGACACGTCAGATCCAGCCCCTCCGAAGGGACGGAGGGAGTCACCTTGGCTGCAGCCGTTGAAGTGCCAGGCACATCGTAGGCGTTTGCCTCGGTGCAAACCTCCGCCTCCGCAGACTCCTGTTTTTTATGCAGGCGGCATTTCAGCTGGCCGAACCGATAGCTCACCAGCATGTCTCGCTTCTTAAGGAGTGTAAGCGCCTCCTCATCCAGGCCGAGCAACAGCACCTTGCCGACCTTCGACTCTAGGTGCCGGATGACACGCTAGGTCCCGGTGAGCAGGCCCTTGTTTTGCTCATTGAGCAGTCCAAGGGACCTCTCCAACGTCTCCCCTGCGGTGCGTGCCAGGTATAGAGTGACGACGTTGGTCACCGGTAGGTCCTCTTGCAGGCAGGTGCGGAGCTGCACACCCACCTTGGTGCTGATGCTGGGGACCGTCAGCTCCAACCACTTCTTGGCATCGCTGTCCATGCAGTCCACTAATAGCAGACCATCACGGAACTGGATGCCGTTGAAGTTGACGGCTGCAGTCCAGCCCTTCCTCATCTTCTCGACGAGGGCCTGCTCCACCGCTGACAACTCCTCCTTTGTCATCAGCCTCTTCGGGTAGTCCCGCGCCAGTATGGCCAAGTTCGTGCCCTTGGCGACACTGGCATACGAGGCTGCCCTCGGGCGCTTAGCGCTTTGCGAGGTTCTCGAGCCCTCCAGCGCTGCGATGTTCCTTGTCTTCTTGGACATGTTCTTGAGGAGTTCGGGCGGCGACGTATGGTGAAGCTGCCTCTTTCTCCCCGCACCGGCCTGGCCGCCAGCTCTCTCTATCGGGGACACGCTCGTCCCCGCAACTCTCTTCGCTGGAGCCACGTTCGGCGCACGGTGCTCCAGCGCTCTTTTATGAGCCTCCTCCGGCTTGAAGCCCCGTTCGAGGTACCGGAGGTACCACTTGCGGCCGGCTCCACTGAGGCCTTGCCTCAGAGGATCTCCGGCTCCCCCAGGCTGGCCTGCCGCTGGGACAGGCTGCTTCCTGGGTTGCTGCCTCGACCTTGCGGAAGAGGGTGTTGCGGCGTCCCTCCTGCTGGCGTCGCCCGCCTGCAGGACAGCCGCCGGGGCAGTGCCGGGCACTGCAACCCTCCCCCTGCCGTCCGTCTGTTTGGTGGCCTCGCTGCCGGCCACTTGAGACTTGAAAGTCTCTGCACCCTTCGAGGCGCTCTGCGTCGGGGTCGAGCCCTTCGGCTTTGCATCGCTCTTCGAGGCGCTCTGCGTCAGGGTCAGGCCCTTCGGCTTTGCAGCACTTTTCGGATGAGGGGCCAAGCCCCTGCGCGGCGACAGCTTATCACCGTCATCCAGAGCCGCCTCCTCTATCCGCTCTGCTAGCTGTGTTGCGGTTAAGTCCCGCGTGTTTATGTTTTTGATGTTTATAGATGCCATATATTGGTCCCACGAGTGTAGGGGAAGGTAGTACCAGCGTGTCATAGCCCCCATTAACACGCTGGGGCCAGGTTTACTCACCGAGGCGGCCAGGTATCGATGAGGCTCCGTCCGAATACAGTCGGTTACCCCTGACTGCAAACCAGCCAATGGGCACGGATCACATGACACCCTGGCTTAGGGGGGTGAAGTGGCACCCTCGCCTCAGGACGTCACCACTGCACTTGTGAGATGTTGGGGATAGGATGAGGGTAGGAACACGTGTAGGAAATATGGAGTATGTAAGACTATGTATTAAAGACGGTCAGACAAGCGCCTTGTCGGTACTACAACGGTGTGGTACCCGCTGTTGTCCGGGACTGCTTATTCACGACAAGTCGCTATTCGCAGCTAACCTCCACAGGAGGTCTTGCGCTATCCGCAACCTGCGACCCGTCCGGTGGCTTCAGCTAGCCCACCACAGAACCATCTCACTAGTTCTTCAGTACCAGATTGTAATATTTTAGAATTTCGGTTTTAATTTGATCAAAATCGGACCACTATATCATGTCATAGGAATATATATAAATTAATTTAGTTTGTTCGCAACATTTTCGTTCGCAACATTTTTCGCCCGCAACATTTATGTCAGTACCCGAGAAAACGAAAAAGTCTTACTTACTGCAAGGGTATTTAAACTTCGGCATGCATTTTTGGTACTACCCAGGTGGGACTATTGTATGGTGAATTACTTTTCCTAATTAAACCCTGTGATTAAACATTTCCTGTACTTGGTTTTCGACTTCAATTTCGTGCATTTGAACAAGTGGGTACTGTTTTGAATAGATTGGGGAGTTATGTGTTGTGTTTAGTACGTGTTTAATGGTATTTATACATGTTAGTTTGTCTCCTTCTTTATATTGAAGACTTTTAAATTTATTTAATAAGCCTTTCAACTTTAAAGTTTCCTCCTGATTTAGGTGATCTAATCGAAACAGTGAAAAATCTATTTTATTTATTGATCCCTACTCGAATTTGTAATTGGTTCTGGTGTCTTTTGAATGTAAACATGTTGGTTTCTTTCTGATTCTGAAGTAATTAATTTGTATGTTTTATCAAAAAGGGTAACTGTAGTTTTTGTAATTTATAAATGATTGTCCATTTTTCAACAATTTTCTGCCAATTAACATATCGTAATTATTAGGTATACAAATTGAAAATGGTTGCATGTATTGATTAAAATTAGGTTGGAAGGGTTGAGAATATTGTGGATAACTTGGTCGATATTGAGTTTGGGTATTATTAGTATTGAATTTGTTTGATTTCGAATTCTGATTAGGATTTGAGTTTTTATTCCGATTTTCCGGATTTTTATTCAATTCAAAATTAATATTTTCTTCATAAATTCCCGCATTTTGTGCAATAGTAATTAAAGATCTTAAGTCTGCAATATCATGATGAGCCAAAATAGTGAATAATTGTATTGGTAGTTTTCTAATCAGTATTTTAATGGAATCTTTAATAGCCTGAACATAAATAAGAAAAACCGAACGGTTACCTTCCAGGTGTAATTTCGAAATCAACAATTGACGTCGTCTTTCCGCTTCTTCGCAGAATGCTCTTAGTTTCCTCTGTAAGGTGTCTCCCTGAAGTTCTCCAGTAGTTTTTAGTTCGGTGTTTGGGCCTTAAATTCTGCGATTAGTCTCGATTTGAGGGTAGGCCAATCTTCGATGTTCGGAAGACCCAAAGATCGTGTTATTTGACCGTCCAAGTTCCTTTCGATGGCTCCAAGTAGGATCCTCTGTTGTCGCACATCATTAGTTGGGTAGAGTAAAAATACGTAGTCCACTCTGCTGACAAAATGTAGAGGGTTTCTGGATCACCTTTTTATGGCATGAGATCTTTTAGTTGCCGACGGGCTTCGGCAAGGTTGTTGTCGCTTAGCACCACGATTTGGGGTGCGGCGATATTTGGTTGCGACATTGTTATTGTAAAATTTAATTTTGATTCAGTACACAAAAAAAATATTTATTTGGTTTTACTCTTTTTTGTTGTTACTTATTTAAGAGTAAAAGTTTGTTTCAATTGAATTTTTTTTTTAGAATTTATTGTGTTTTGTATCCTACCGACTGCGCCAGTAAAATGTTTTATTGTTGAGTCGTATAAAGGTCTCGTCCCGTGGACTAAAGACAACGCTAAGGGTCGATACAATCAAATAAAAAGATCAGCGAAGTAGTAGTTGAATAAGTACTTTATTGATTAACTCTCAGCTTAAGACTGATTCTGGTGACAAAAAATATTTCTTATGAGGCTCTTTCTTTGCATTCATTCGGGACGGGAGCAATTCCTCCCGCTTGTGGTATGTGTTTGTATACAATAACAAATGAGTGTCTGATATTCAGCATATTCGTGAGTTGAATAGTTGCGAATGCTAAAAAGGAGGGATTATGGCGAATGTGTTTTACAGAAAACCTAAGCCTACGACTGGAACAAAGCCTTTAAGGATGCTCGTTAACCGTCGAAAACATGCCTCGTGCCTTGGTAACGTCAAAAAAGTGAAGGATGTGCTCGAACGTTGTCATGCGAATGTAAGAGAGATAGCACGTCAGCTAAACATCGGCCCAGTGCAGGTTGTTTGATTTTAACCGATACTTTGGGTATGGGAAGCATCTCAGTTCGGGTAGTTCCAAAAGATCTAAATTTATTGCAAAAATACCATCGTGTTAAACGATTTGAAAACCAAAAACTGCAATCCCGGACAGCACCTACAAATCATGTTTTAATTATGAAAAAGATGGCATACGTGCTTCTCTTTAGGAGCATTATTTGAAGGCGACAAAATATTTTTTTATAAAGATTAAAAAATTTTCGTTTTATTTATAAGCTCTGAACTTTCTGGTCATAGTGTATATTTTTTTTATAAATAGAAAGAAATATATATAAATTATTCTGTCGTATCATATTTAGTATTCCTCGTTATATTTAAATTTTATTAAATATTTCAGGGACAAGGGCAGGAACACCGCAAAAATAACTTGCCGAGTGTGTCTGGAAGACTATCAAACAGGAATAAACTTTCTTTCGGAACCTATAGATGTTTACAACGATTGGGTGGATGCCTGCGAAACTGCAAATTAAATATACATAAGTAGCTTATCGTATTTTTTAGTTTTTATATAATTATGTTTATTAAAATATAATCTTCAAACTCCAAAAACAATAGTCTGTAAGTTTGCAAACCAATTTTAATTTGGGAAAAACAAAAAGATTATTGGCATTTTTAATACAATTTGTATGATGGGATATATTAAAAAGAAAATAAAAACAGAATAAGCATAACACATTGGATCAGCTATTTTGAAGAGCTGAGCATTTAATAACTAGGTGACTTAAAAGACCGAATATTTATAAAAACAGCTCTTCAATGTCGAGCTCGAGACTAAAAGCGAAGTCGTAAAGAAATAGGAAAATGTGGACACTGGGGAGGAAACGCCAAACGCCACTGTTGCTGGTTCATATGAATAGTTAGTTTCCGTTGCAAATTCAAATTTTAAATTTAAAAACTTTAAAGTGTTACCACAATCCCACCAAGAATATCACTAGCCTCCTATCGATACTTCCAACGGACACAGATGTAAGAAATGCTGCGTCGCCCATCACCACAAGAGCAGTTTGGAAAAGAATGGCGGCACGACAACACAATTTAATAAATCGTTCATTTTTGATATCATCTTGCTAATTCTTGCGAATTTTGTTTATATTAAATAAATAAATGTATTACTAACAGAGTGAAACATAGCGAGTTGAGACGATTCTATTTGGTGTTGTTTTCCATTTGCCACACGGAGTGGCCACATCTTTATTAAATTTGTGACTTTGGCCGTCGAAGAACAATTACGAAAAGTGCTGAAATTCACATATACACAGACAGTGAAAAGAATACCGATCGGCAGAGGAAAAAGCGTTGATTTTCATGCAGATACATGCAGACAGATGGAACTGCGCAGCAAGAAAAAGTTAAAGTTTGACGGCAGAGACATGGCTGCCAATTCGACACCAAGACCAATAGGCGAATCTACATATGAATACAATGGTGGGTCAACTTCGGAGGACGACATGGAGTCCGACAAAGAATGTACAATAATGAGCGCAAAGCAAAATGATCCGCAGAGCGACATTTACCGGGACCTAATGGATATGATGAAAAGTATGAACAGGCAAACCAAATTGCCAAATTGGAGGAGCGATTGGTGAACATGTGCCAAAGTGAAATAAGATCTGCATGTGAAACATTAGAAGAAGAAGTTCGGCGTAAGAATATACATTCTGTGCAACCAAACATGCACGAACAAGATAACAGGGTGATTACATTACAAGAATGCAGCGCTACTGCGGGCGCAAACAACCCTGCTGCCATTGGAGGCACGCATGGACTCGGCGCGACCTTTGGCGCCCACAAACATGGTGCTATCGAAGGCACACACATCCCTGGTGCCCTTGGAGGCACTCAAGATCTTCGCGCTACTGGAGGCGCAGATCACGCTGGTGCTATTGGAGGCACATACAACCCTGCTGCCATTGGAGGCACGCATGGACTCGGCGCGACCTTTGGCGCCCACAAACCTTGTGCCACTGGAGGCACGCATTACCCTGCTGATGGCAGGCATGGACTCGGTGTCATTGGGGGCACTCAAGATCTCGGCGCTACTGGAGGCGCAGATCACCCTGGTGCAAGTGGAGGCACATACATCCCTGCTGCTATCGGAGGCACGCATGGACTCGGCGCGACCTTTGGCGCCCACAAACATGGTGCTATTGGAGGCACATACATCCCTGCTGCTATTGGAGGCACGCATGGACTCGGCGCGACCTTTGGCGCCCACAAACATGGTGCTATTGGAGGCACATACAACCCTGCTGCCATTGGAGGCACGCATGGACTCGGCGCGACCTTTGGCGCCCACAAACATGGTGCTATTGAAGGCACACACATCCCTGGTGCCCTTGGAGGCACTCAAGATCTTCGCGCTACTGGAGGCGCAGATCACGCTGGTGCCAGTGGAGGCACATACATCCCTGCTGCCATTGGAGGCACGCATGGACTCGGCGCTATTGGAGGCGCTTTAGGCGGAGTTAATCCAGGCGCTACAGAAAACGCACATGGTAACAGCGCTACTGGCGCATATGGTAATGGCGTTGCTGGTGGCGCATCCAATTATGGCGCTACAAGAGGCGGAGATTGTCTTGGCGCTACTGAAGGAAGACATGGTTTCGGATCTGCTGGAGAAGTATCTGGAAATCAACCCTTTAGAAGTATCGGTATGTACAGGCATGATATTGGTGGTGATAATTTGAATGGTAACTTTAATGGAAATATGTATGAGAATCAGCACTCTCAAAATATAAACCCACGAAAATTGATTGATTTGCCAGAATTTGATGGCAATCCAGAAACATGGCCTGTGTTCTCAACAATGTTTTGGGAATCATCAAATGCATATAGGTATTCACAATTGGAGAACCTTATGAGGTTGCAAAAGAGTCTAAAAGGGGGCGCAAGGGAAGAAGTTAAGGGCCTATTAATTAATCCTGTAAATGTGGGATTTATTATGGAGCGACTAAAGTTTACATATGGAAGACCAGAGATGTTAATTAGTAGTCAGATGAACATGGTCCATCAACTAGCACCCGTAACAGAGAATAATTTACAAAAGCTAGTTTTATTCGCTTCGAAAGTAGATAATCTAGTAATTTTCTTGAAATCGGCTAATGCTTCCCAACATTTACAGAATCCGTCGTTGATAGAAAGCTTAGTAGGAAAGATGCCACTTAGTAAACGTATTCAATGGATTGAATATTCTTCACAGATACTGCCATATCCCAATTTGGACGACTTCAGCCGTTGGTTAAGTAATATGGCTAGAAGTATAGCAAGGGCCACAGTTACAGGTCCAATAAATAATAAAACTCCAAAGGGTGAATGTAAAGGTCCGCAAAAGTCTGTGCTTCATTCCACTAAAAGAGAAGAAGGTCGGAATAAAGTGGAATGCCTTAAATGTCACGGTGAACATTATTTATATAGATGTGAGCACTATTTAAAGGGTGATGAGAAAGAAAAATGGAAAATCGTTAAGGATCTGCGATTGTGCTATGGCTGCTTACGAAAAGGACACACTCTGTCGATGTGCAAATACAAACGAGACTGTAAGAAAAATGGATGTAAGAAGCAGCACCATGTATCATTACACCCAAATGATTCTCAAGAAAAGGAAGAGAAAATTGAACCAAAAGAGGCTACGATCAATACGATTAATCCGAAAACCCAAAAATTATTGTTTAAAGTTTTGGCCGTAGAAATTATGGGTCCATCTGCTTCATTGATAAACGAAACCTTAGCAGATATGTTGGGCGTACGGGAACCAAAACGAAAGTTGACTTTGAATTGGATAGAAAATCACGCCAAAGAGTTTTTATCAATGGAATGCAATCTTCGCATTAGAGCTTCAGGAGCGGAGAAAAAATGGCTACGTATAACCGGAAATTCTGTACCTAAATTAGATCTACCATTGCAGTCAGTAGATATTGGGAAACTGACAAAAAAGTACACACGGCTACGAAATTTGCCAATAATCGGATATACAGATGCTGATCCCAAAATTCTAATTGGAATTAATAACACAGGCCGACAAAATCAGCTCGACCCTCTGACCCAGAAACCAGTATATACTTTTCCAAAGGTTTTCGGTGCGCTGAATCTGAATCCGAAGTCGAAATTCCCGAATTGGCTCTGGTTTCCGAGATATCCTAACCTAAAAGTGCAAAAACAGCGTTTTCTGCCTATATTTGAGGTTATGTAGCATCGAATTTGTTCTTTTACTGAAAATACTAAAAAAGCCATCTTAAAGTATAACCCTTGCTCTTTTAAATGCTGTTGAGTTTGATTAAATATCTTTTTTTTTCGCTGAGATATCGTACTTTGAAATTGATATAGAATATTCTTTGTCGAGTGAGCTGCCTGACATTCCCCGCGATTTCGTTTATGGTCGTTTTATGGGCGCCATATTGTATTTTTTACTTACAAAAAATAAAAATCTAACATCAAATTTCATCATCAAATTTCAGAATTTTATCTCAGTTTGGTAAACAGACCCCGAAGACCCCCATATACCCAGTTTCAGCTTGATTCAGTAACTTTTTACGAATTTGGTCCGCCATATTGGATCCGCCATCTTGAATTTTGAAAATTTGAGTCCGGATTCGTGATCATCGACCCCAAAAACCCCCGAGTAACAAATTTAAGCTGTTTTATGTGCAAAGAAAAATGTTTGCTTCATAGGGCCTATCCATAATGTTTTTTTTTTGAGGTAAATTCGTTAACATGAAAATTTCAAAGTACGATATCTCAGCGAAAAAAGTACTCAAAAGTATTTGAAAGGGCAAGGGATATACTTTAAGATGGTTTGTTTAGTATTTTCAGTAAAAGAACAAATTCGATGCTACATAACCTCAAATATAGGCAGAAAACGCTGTTTTTGCACTTTTAGGTTAGGATATCTCGGAAACCGGAGCCAATTCGGGAATTTCGACTTCGGATTCGGATTCAGCGCACCGAAAACCTTTGGAAAAGTATATACTGGTTTCTGGGTCAGAATTTTGTCGGCCTGTGTAATTGTCATTTGATAGCAAACATCAAAAGTATAGGTTTAGATACAAATCTAGTTGCAGCCAAAACGCCATTGGGTTGGCTTGTGTATGGCTCGAACGGAGACAAACAGGAGGATTTATCTCGATTATCAGTGGTCCTACATGCGTGTCCAAAAGAAGATAACTCAGATCAAGATATTAAAAAAATGATTGAAGAATACTTCACAACGGAGAACTTTGGAGTAATGATACCGAAAAAGCCATTGGAATCGGCAGATATTTCCAGAGCGAGGGATATATTGAAAAGTACAACTAAAAAATTAGAACAAGGATATGAGACTGGTCTACTTTGGAAGAATGATGCGATTAAATTTCCGAATAGCTATAAAATGGCTCTTCAAAGGATACTCGGAGTAGAAAACAAAATGAAAACAATAGGAAAGATGGACGAATATGACAATGCCATTATGGACTTCGTCAAAAAAGGGTACGCTGTTAAAATGTCAGAAAAAGAAGCAAGTATCATTGGACTAAGGACCTGGTATTTACCCCACTTTGGCGTCATTAATGCTAATAAACCCAAGAAAATGCGATTGGTTTTCGATGCAGCTGTAACGATCGATAGTGTTTCCCTAAATACCATGCTATTAAAACGACCGGATGAAAACCCGTCATTGACTTCGATTCTTTTTAAATTCCGCCAAGGGAAATTTGCCGTATGTGCTGGATATAAAGGAAATGTTTTTACAGGTACAAGTTCAAGAAGAAGATCAGGATTCTTTAAGATTCCTTTGGAGACATGGCGACCGTAATGCTCAGGTTGAAACATATAAGATGACTGTCCTTATATTTGGAGCAGCATGCTCTCCCTGTTGTGCTCAATACGTAAAGAATATCAACGCACAAAATGCTGAATGTTTCAAGGAAGAAGTTATCGATGCCATTCAGACGACATGAGTTGCGATTCCACAGACAAAATTTTGGGGATGTATTGGGATAGTAAGTCTGACAATTTTGTTTTCGATCTCAAATTGAACCGTGTCGACAAAGAAATTGTAAAAGGAGAGAAATGCCCCACTAAGCGCCAACTACTAAGCCTTGTCATGTCCGTATTTGACCCCTTTGGAATGTTATCGGACTTAGGTTAGGTTAGGTTAGGGCGGTGACAATCCCGGCATAGAGCCGGGTCATCCACTTGAGCCTAAGGAGGCTCCTTGTGATGCCGCATAGGCTAGATCCCCCGTCCGCTGCAGGAGCTCATGGGCCAATGACCTACGTGAGAGAGGACCAACCCGATCCTTGGATGAACCGGGTTATCTGCCTCGGTGATGTTCCGCTTAGATCGGCGAGATCTAAGAGGGTGAAGAAGCCCAGGTACTACAGTCTTCGTCTGCTTAGTGCCGGGCAGTGACAGAGGAGGTGGAGAACGGTCTCCTCCTCCTCCTCATCTCTACAGCTTCTGCAGAAGTCGTTGTGGTGCACCCGCAACCTGGACGCATGCGTTCCGAGCAGCCAGTGACCAGTAAGAGCCCTAATGGCAAGGGCGCAGCTTTCCCTGCTTAGTGACAGTAGCTCCTTGGAGCGTTTTGCTGATCGGCGTGGCCAGATCATTCTAGCATGGCGGCTTTTCCCATTTCCTGTCCGCGAGAAGGTGGAAGTGCAACTAGCACAGTAGTCTGCGAGTGGCCAAGGGCATGTCAACTAACTCCCTCTCCGGTTGGAGAGGGGAGGTTGTATCCTGCCGGGCCAGCTCATCGGCAGCGCAGTTACCCTCGATGTCCCTATGTCCTGGGACCCAGATGAGGTGGAGGTCGTACTGCTCCGCCATCTCGTGAAGAGATTTGCGGCAGTCGTTGATGGTCTTCGAGTTTGAAGAGATAGCTTCAAGTGACTTCAGGGCAGCCTGACTGTCCGAGAATATGCAAATAGAGGCGCCAGCCCCGATTGAGGGGAGCTGATGAAGGGCCTCTTTGATGGCGTAAACTTCCGCCTGAAAGACGCTGCAGTGGTCGGGTAGCCTAAAAGAGACGCTTAATCCCAGGTGTTCAGAGAATATACCTCCTCCCACCCGGCCGTCCAATTTAGAGCCATCCGTATAAATGTGAAGGGACCCTAGTGGTCCAGGTGGTCCTTGATTCCATTCCGTTCTATCGGGAATGGAAACTTGGAAGGGTGTTATTGGGTGTTCCGCGGGGACACAGTAGTCAGTGTTCCCCTCAATAAGGTGTGAAGCAGAGTCGAGATTCGTGTGTCCGAAACTCGTCCTTCTCCACAAACCCGCGCCATTCAGCCTTAGTGCTGAGAGTGCCGCGGTCATCTCTCCCATTATTTCGATTGGGAGGATGTCCAGGAGAACGTCCAAGGCGTCTCCAGGAGTCGTGCGCAGGCCGCCTGTCATACAGATCTCAGCCATGCGTTGGATTTTCCTAAGCTTGCCCAGGCAGGTGGACCGCTTTAGAGCTGGCCACCAGATTGCCACTCCATATAGGAGTATCGGGCGGATAATGGCCGTGTACAACCAGCGGACTATTTTTGGGGTCATTCCCCATTTTAGCCCGATAGCCTTACGGCAGGTATAGAGCGCGATTGTGGCCTTTTTGGCCCTTTCGTCCGTGTTAAGGGACCAATCGAGTTTCCTGTCCAAGATGAGACCAAGATACTTGGCCTGATATTTAAGGGGTAGGGGCACCCCGCAGAGCTTGGGGGTACCATATTGGGGATTTTGTATTTCCTGGTAAAAAGGACTAGTTCAGTCTTCGCTGGGTTTACACCCAGTCCGCATCTGGCAGTCCAATCCGCCAGAAACCGAAGGCTGTTGCTCATCCTATCGCAAAGGGTTTGCGGGAATTTTCCCGTGAACGCCAAGGCAACATCGTCCGCATAGGCCACAACACGACAGCCACCCTCCTCTATGCCCTGTAGCAGCTCGTTGACCGCTACATTCCATAGGAGAGGGGAGAGGACTCCGCCGTGGGGTGTGCCTCTGTTGACTTGTCTGGAGATGGTTGACCCCCCCAGTGTTGCCTCAACCGTTCTGCTGCGCAGTATCCGATCAATGAGACCCACTGTGTGTTGGTCAATCCCCAGCTTAGTCAGTGCCGTCGTGATTGAGCCTGGAAGGATGTTGTTGAAAGCGCCCTCAATATCTAGGAAGGCGACAAGTGTGAACTCCTTTTCGTGGAGCGATTTTTCTATTAAGGTGGTAAGCGAATGGAGTGCTGTCTCTGTCGATCTGCCTCTCCTATACGCATGTTGGCATCCAGATAGGGATGATTGGGGAATGTTAGTTCTGAGATGCAGACCTATGAGTCTCTCCAACGTCTTGAGTAGAAACGAGGAGAGACTAATCGGTCTGTAGTCCTTCGGCGTGCAATGCGATGGCTTGCCTGCCTTGGGGATGAAGACGACTTTTGAGCGGAGCCATTCACTTGGAATGACCCCTGTGTCGAGAATGATCGAGAAGATCAGTCGAAGCCAGGAAGTGGATAGATCGGCTGCGTAGCTAAGCTGTGCAGGAATGATGCCATCCACCCCTGGGGATTTATATGGGCTAAAACTGTTTATTGCCCATTTGATGTTCCTATCACTAAGAAGGTAGTCCATTTCGGACGGACCCCGACGTGTCGGGGGGTTAGGCGGACTGCTCTGAGACGAGCTAGCAGGAAAGTGAGCATCCAGGAGAACTCCGAGAGTTTCCTCACTAGAGGTCGTCCAGCTGTCATCCGGACGCTTGACAAAGCCCGGGTTGGTGGGCGTCGTCGATAGGACCTTCCGCAGCCTAGACGCCTCTGAGTAGTCCTGGATTCCTGAGCAAAAGTCGGACCAGGCCCTTCTTTTGGCCTTTCTTAGTTCCCTGTTATATAGGCCCAAATTTGTTTTGTATAAGCGCCACGATGCGTCCGTATTGTCGCTCTTGGCTTGGTTGAAGGACTGCCTCGTGGTCTTCTTGAGGCTACCTAATTCTTTGCACCACCACGGTGGCTTCTTCCCAGTCTTCCCCCATTCCTACTACGGGGACAGGACCTATCCAGAGCCGTGCTACAAGCATCGATAAAAGTTTTAACAAGGCGCTCCAACCCCTCTGGACTGTAGTCCAGGTTGGTTGGGGTTGGAGGGGGTTTTAGGATCTTATTCAACTGGGATCTATATTTCACCCAGTCAGTCCTTCGGGGGTTCCGAAAAGTGACCGGGTTGAATCTATCGAAGCCCAGCGTGAATTGGATGTACCTGTGGTCGGAGAAGGAGTGTTTCTCCAGCACTCTCCACAACTTTAAAGTATCCCTAAGAGATTCAGAGAGAAGGGTGATATCTAGTACCTCCCTGCGGTTTTTGATGATGAAGGTGGGTTCGTTCCCCGAGTTTCCCACCAGTAAATTGGATGCAATTGGGTGTCAGTGCTGCCCCACTGATGGTGATGGGCATTGGCGTCGCACCCGATGATCAAGTCCACGCCCAGCTTTTTGCTGTCCTCGGTGACTTGCCTCAGGGTTGGGGGGACGGGGTCCTGATCGTGCCCCAGGTATGCGGAGCATATCCGGAGGGATCCATTTGGTCCCTCTAGACATGCTGTTAGGAAGTCTTCATTGCTGAAAATAGGAAGCATAAAAAGGGTTAAGTCCTTCTTAGCGAGTATGCAGGCTCGCGTTTTACCTGTTGTAGTGGCTGCGTACAGCCTATAGCCAGCTGCCCTCAGCCCCAGGATTCTGTCGCCACAGATCCAGGGCTCCTGTATGAGGACAGCGTCGGTGCCACCTTCCGCCAGGTGGTCGAGTAGAGCAGCGGAAGCTGCCTTACTGTGGTGGAGGTTTATCTGCAGGAATGTCAAAGACATTCTGCTTCTTGACCTCCACCACAGTAATGTCGGCGTCCGAGGTCGGCTCGTCCAACCCGTCCTCCTCCTCGGACATCCCAACTTCGCGAAGGCCCCTCGCCAGTTCGCTTCCATCGGAGACGTAGCCCTCCAGAATGTCCTCTTCATCGGACAATCCTGGCGCCTCCTTAATATGAGGACCCTCCAGGTCAGGGTCCTCTTTCTTTAGGCCCGACTTGGCGTCGGCCTTGTAGACGCGCACGGCCACTCTCTCAAAGCCGTACCGAAGTAACCCCCCGTTCTTCGTCAGCACCTCAGCTGTCCCCTCATTGAGAGTCAGGACAACCTGGCGCCTCGGACCAACGGCCTCCTCGACCTTGGCTACTCGCCAGTCGGAGAAGGGGAAGTCGGGATTACTCAACTGCAGCAGCTTGAGTATCTTAGCCGGTTCCGCCGGCTTGTGAGACAGCCATGCTCTGGCTCTGGGCTTGCTGGGGATCTTGTCCCAGTCTACCGCTACGAGCTTCGCGCCTGGGTACACTTCACCCAATCCCGCGATCGCTCTCTTGTAGAAGGTGTCCGATTCCGCGTCTTCGCATGCGATCACCTTCACGCCTCCTTGATGCCAACCTGCATCCTCACAACGGGGCAGTGCACCACCCGACACCAGCAGCTCCTCCACGAACTTATTGTGCAGTTCCCCAACAATCCAACGCCACTGGTCCCTCGGGATCTGTCCGTCAATGGAGCCCTCGTCCACCACTCCAATCAGGATCTTGCCTTTGGTAACCTCGGCGAAGGACCGCTGGGGCTGCACCCTAGAACGCTTCGGCTGCGGCGGCTGCACCTCCGTAGACCGCTGGCGTTTGGCGGCGCTCCTGCCCGCGTCTGTGCTGGTTTGTTGGGCGTTGGGGGCAGCTGCTCTTCCCGCCTTGACAGGCTGGAAGTCCGGCAGTATGCCTTTCGCCCAATTGATAAGACCCGCTTGTTCCGGGTCCGCCTCCATGACTTTGTTAGCACGCGAGAGGATGAAGGCCGCTTTCCTACGCTCGTGGAATTGCGTCTTCTTCTTCCTCTGCTGCTGCTGAGCCGAGCTTCCTGGGTTGGATTTGCCTCTGGAGCCGCCCGCGGTCACGTCGAGGGACTTGCCCCCGATCACGCCGCTCGGCGGTCCCATTGGCTCACCCGTCCCAGTGGCACCGGCTTTCGGATCGAGGCGCTCCGAGGAGCTCTCCTCTTCCTTCTTGGGCACTCGATCGCTAAGCGTCTTCGAGTTCTCATTGAGGGGGGTGTCCCCAGTCGCCTTTAAGGTTTGGCGTTCACCTACGTTTGCTTTTTTATTATTGTGATTCATTGTTGTTCCCACGAGTATGCTGGGATGGGGATGGTCCGCCACGGTAGAGCCCGCATACCGTGGTAAGCCTAGTTTAAACTGATGGGTCGGCCGGTCCACCAGAGTTCGCATACTAGAGTCCAAGCACCCCCCGGACACGCATCCCTCGGCATATGCTGTTCCACCTTGGATTGGGGTAATTTTTTGGGCAGGAGTTTTCTTCTCCCCGCCCGACTACCATTCGTCAGCATCCTCAGCAGAGACATTATTATTATTATTATTACAAAGGCCTTGTTGCACTGCGACCAGATTTTAGATCTTTTGTGCCGGCCTGTAGGATTAGGGGAGAGGCCCTATACCTAGGCTTTTAATGAAAGAGAGCACTTTGGTAAGGTCTATTTGTTCCCAAATCCTGTAGGGGGGAATAAGTTCACCTCCTAGATGTTGAAGTCGACGTCTGATTAGCGATGGGCACTCACATAGAATATGTTCTGATGTTTCTTGCTCCATCTCGCAGAATCTGCAGGTGTCGTCTTCTGAAAGTTTTAATTTCTTAAGGTGATACCTAAGGTTGCAGTGACCCGTTAGGTAGCCTGTTAGAGTGCGAATTTCGCTCTTTGGTAGGTTGATGATGCGTTTTGAGCGCGTCATCTGGGGGACGAGAAATTGTTTGGCTTGTCTCAGCCCTGCACTGTCGGTCCAGTGACGATTTATCTCCGCTTCCTCCCATTTCCTGAGCAGTTCTCTATTGTGTCCTTTCGATAGTCCACAGAACGGCTCAGGGCCGATAAAAGGTGTCATCGCCCCGCCTTTAGCTAGGGAGTCTGCTACCACGTTTCCTATATGGCCTTCATGCCCTGGCACCCAGCCCACCGTTAGAGTGTTTTTGGAGGCAAGGGCGTTCAGCTGCTGGAAACAGTTCTCTACAAGTCCGGATGAGATCGTAAAGGAGCTCAGTGCTATGAGCGCTGCCTGACTGTCAGAGAAGATGTAAATCCGTGCGCCTTGCATTTTCCTGCGAAGGCATTCACGAGCACAGATTTCTATGGCGTGTATCTCTGCTTGGAAGATGGTTGGAGACTTTCCCATGGCTATGGATTTTTTGAACCTTGGTCCGAAAATGCCAGCCCCGGTGTCACCGTTTTCCAGTTTCGACCCGTCAGTGTACCATGTTTGTGATCCACTGTTTTCCATTCGTTCCTAGTGTACAAGACTACTGAGAAGTTTCTGTGGAAAACGAGTTTTGGTTTCTGCTCGTCAGTTACGCGCAGAATTGGCTCATTTATTAGGGGTTCAAGGACCCTAAGATGCCCGGTAAGATCACCGCTTTTGATATTGGTGATGTTTTGAAGGCGAAGTGCCCCCAGGCAGGCCTCCTTTTTCAATGTAATTGGTAGAGGGTGTATGCCAGTTATGACTCCTAGTGCTGCAGTGGGGCATGTCCGGATGGCTCCAGTGATGCCTATGCAGACCAGTCGTTGTAATTTGGTAAGTGCAGCCGCAGCTGTCCTCTGGGTAGATTTCGTCCACCAAGCAAGCGATGCATAGGTTAAGATCGGTTTTACCACAGTGTTGAAAGACCAGTAGATCATTTTGGGACTTAAGCCCCATGTTCTACCGTAAAGCCTGTTGCAAGCAAAGTGTGCTCGAGTGGCTTTGTTTATAGTCTTTTCCAGGTGTGCGTTCCAGTTGAGTTTGGAGTCAAGTGTGACTCCTAGGTAGTTGGCCTCAACCGAAAAGTCGATGATGGACCCATTTAGGGATGGTCTTTTTAAGGAGAGAGACCTTTTCCTGGTAAATGGAACTAAAACTGTTTTTGTTGGGTTTATGGACAGTCCTTTGTCCTGACACCATCCGTTGGCTATATTAAGGGCTTGCTGCATGCGGTCCGAAATGGTTTGCTCATGCCAGCCCACTATATAGATGACTAGATCATCAGCGTAGCCTTGAGAAGGGAACCCTAAGTTGTTGAGCTCATATAGTAGCTCGTCGATGACCAGAGTCCACAGAAGAGGAGAGAGTACTCCCCCTTGAGGGCATCCCCTTGTGGCTGTGATTGAGGTCATAGTTCCTCCAAGGTCTACAGTTATGATTCTGGATTTAAGCATTTTCAGAATCCACCTAGTGATAGGTGTGAAGACATTCTTTCGTACAAGAGAGGCACGTATAGCCTCATATGACGTGTTGTCGAAAGCTCCTGAGATGTCTAAGAAGGCACCTAGTGCTATCTGTTGAGCGCCAATGGCCTTTTCAATGGTTGTTGTAAGGCAGTGTATGGCGGTCTCAGTTGATTTACCAGCTTGATACGCATATTGGTATTTGTGTAGGGGTAGTTCCTTGAGATTCACCTCCCTTATATGCTGGTCAATTATCTTCTCCATCGTTTTAAGGAAGAAGGAGCTAAGGCTAATCGGTCTATATGATTTAGGCAATTGGGAATCTTTATTCCCTGCCTTTGGGATAAACACGACTTTTACTTTAGCCCAGTTGCTTGGTATGTGTCCAAGCAGGAGACTGGCTCGAAATAGACGGACCAGGGGGAGTGCGATTAGGTGCAGACCCCGCTGCAACAGGCATGGATATATACCATCCGGTCCGGGTGATTTGTATGGGCTGAAACTTTGTAGTGCCCATTGTACGCTATTTTGATGAAACATCCTATAGGGCATGTTTCCAACACGTTCTGAGCGATGGGGGGGTTCCCCTCTCTCAGCCCCATTGGAGTCTGCCACCATAGACACTTGCAGGTGTGGGCACTCTCCAGTCTCAGAGAGGTAGGTTGGTGACTCTCTCTGTGAGATGGGTTGCTCCACAGCCACACACCCAGGAAAGTGGGTAGCCAGGAGTAGGCTACTCGTCTCCTTTGGGTTGTTTGTGTATGTTCCATCCGGCTTTTTCAGCGTGCAGATGCCGTTTGAGTGGTCTTTGGAGAGGGCTTTTTGCAGCCTAACAGCTTCCGGGAGAGATGAGATCTGCCCGCAGTGTTGACGCCAAGTAGCCCGTTTTGACTTTCTCAGCTCTTTATTATAGAGCGTTAAAGCAGATGTGTAGGAGTCCCATGAGGCCCTCCCACTCCTCGCCTTATTGAAGAGCCTGCGCGCAGCTTTTTTGAGATCGTCAAGGCTTTTGTTCCACCAGGGAACAGCCCTTCCGGTCTTGCGTACCTTTTGGTCGCAGCTGGCGTGATATGCTGATTCAACATTTGTATGAAGCACAGTGGCTTCACGCTCTAACTCGTCTATTGATATTATCGGACGGGTTGAGCAGTCTCTGGATTGCTCAAGTTCAAAACAGAAGAGATCCCAGTTGGTTTTCCTGGGATTTCTGGTGACTAGGCTACATTGCAAGGCGCATCCTATGTCAAATCTAATGTGTTGGTGATCTGACATGGTGATCTCACTTGCAACGTGCCAGTTTGAGACAACGGACAACATATTTGTACTACAGAGAGTCAGGTCAAGGACCTCCTCTCTAATGGCATTAATAAATGTGGGTTCGCTGCCCTGGTTTAGTAATCCTATGTTATTACTAATAATATATTCAAGAAGGTACTCACCCCTCTTGTTGATGTCACTGCTCCCCCAGACCGTGTGATGTGCATTGGCATCACAGGCGATTATCCATCTGAGCCGGTTTCTCTGGCAGTGCTCTATCAGGGCACAAGTAGCCGCCGTAGGCACCTCCTCTGAGTCGCCGGGAAGATAGGCGGAGGCCAACACTGCCTCCTGCTCGCCGTGGGCGGTGGGTATTTTAGCCCAAACCGCCACCAGGTCCTCAGTTATAAACTGTGAAAGGGGAACAAATGTTAGATTTTTGTTAATTAACAACGCCGATCTAGGGCGAGGTTGGTCATTTGCATACAGCAACTTACCGGATGGGGTGGTAAACCCCCCGGACACGTCCTGCATTTATCCAGGGCTCCTGGATGAACGCTATGTCCATTGTAGCTAACCTCTCGCAAAGTACGTCGGATGCGGCCTTTGCGTGGTGGAGGTTCGCTTGGAGACATCGGAGGTGTCTCCTGGTGTTAGGGGGAGTGGGGAGAGGGGGAGGGGACATTAGTCCGCCCTCTTGCGGCCCCTGGCCGCCATCTTCCGGCCGCGGTTTGTGCCTAGAAGGGCCTCCTCCTCTAGGGTGCGCCTCGCACCCTTGGGTACGCGCCCGGTGCCTCGAGTGGGGCGCCCGGTTCCGCGCGTTAGCGCCCATGGAGTGGAGGGCGCAGGACTTTCCGCAGTGCTGCGGGCTCTCGTGCGGCTGCAGTGCCCTGTGGTGTCGATGCAGCCATATCAGGAGCACTGGCACTCGAGCAGGTGGGCTTCTCCGTTGGGGGAACGGGAGCCTCTGCCTGCCTCTTCGCCTGCGTGTCGGCCTTTGGCTTTAGAATAGCCGTGCCAAACGCGAAATTGAGCTTATGCCCACGCGCTTTTAACCGGTTGGCCGAGACCGGAACCAGCGCGATCGTCAGTACAGCTGTGCTTTGCCTCATTTCGCGATGGAAGACTCGCCAGTCTCCCACTCGCAGGCCGCTGTTCTGGCCTTCAATGAGGTTTAAGACCTCAGCTGTCTTGAGGTCCACACTTGGAAGTGGGAAGTAGCCGACGTAGACAGCGGCACGTGGAGCCTCTGCCTCAGGGACTACTTTTATATGGGCGTCCTTCCACAGCCGGAGCTTGGGCACCTCGGTGCTCAGCCACTCAGCTGTCTCTGAATTCCCACATGTAACAGCCATCCAGCTCGGTCTGAAGGTGCAGCCGGAGAACAGTGGCTTCACAGAGCCGTGCCTCAGTGCCATCACCCTCGACAGGATGGCAGCCTGGATGGTGTTCAGTTGCTCCGTGGTGAGCAGGCTGTTGGGATAGTCGGTAGGGAGTATCGCCATCTTCGACGAGCTGGCAACGTCCCTGTAGGAGGGCATGATACCGACTTGGGGTGATTGCTCCTGTATCTGCTGCCCAGCCGCAGCTGCTGCTGCGGATGTGAAGGCTACTGGAGCCTCCGTGGCAGGCGGTGCAGTCGCAAGGCCACCTCTCGTCAAGGCACTGGGTGCCGCGGTTTTTATCATGGCTCTCTTGGTCGACACCTCTTCTGGGGTCGTGTTGGCCGATCTGATCCTCTTTTTGGTCGCGCCACTCTTGCTGGGCTCTGCCCTTGGAGGGTCCATAGGCTTCTGAGCGAGCCTTTAGGCCTCCTCCATGGGAATGCCGTTTGCAAGGTGTCTGCGCAACCTTTTCCTAGCGGCGCCCGATAGGGCGATCCGCTTGGGCTTATTCACCTTGGGAGAGGCGAGAAGGGCTTCTTCCTCTTCTTTGGTGATTGTGTCGGTGCCAGAGCCTTGTGAACATACGTCCATGGCTACTTCGGGCTCCCGGATTTGTTCGATATCGATCGATTTGGGGCTGCTAGAGCACCCTGTTTCTGGGTTTTTACTTAAAATGGTTTCCATAGATTGGTCCCACGAGTAGTGAGGAAGGGAGTATCCCCGGGGCAGAGCCTCATACCCCGGATCGGGCGCTTGTACGACCGGAGGTGCCAGGTATCCGGAAGCCACCGTTAAAAGACACACTGACGTAGTGCCATTCATCACAGGGGCACGGTACGGTAACACCGGTGATTACGGGTTTTTTTCGAGTTGTCCTCTCTAGATCCGCCATATTTAGTCTAGAGCAGGGGCACCTCGAGCAGGATGTGGTTCTTCACCACGTATGGTCGGTCTTTAGTAGTCGGCATGTGACTGCCAACCACCACTAGCTGAGTAGGATCGACGAGGCGACAAGCGCACACGCTTCACCAACCCAGCCTTAGCCCCCTCAGCAGAGACATGACCTACTGGGACCTGCTTCCAGCCGCCCTCACGGGGAGAGTATAGTCGCACTTCCAACGGTGCGGACAGTTACGGCAGGTGATTTCTCACCCGTTAGTCCCCCTGTCCGCCCGCTGGCTGACGGCCAATGATTAATGATTCATGGAAAAATCTTGATCCAAGATGTTTGGAGAACTGGAATCCATTGGAATGATCTATTACCAGAAAATGTATTTTTAAAATTTAAAAATTGGGTAATTTTGTTGGAGCAAGCAAAACATTTTCGATTGAATAGATGCTATATGCCAGGATTTTTGTCAACAAAGGATAAAATCGAGTTGCACATTTTCGTTGATGCAAGCGAACAGGCTTTCGCAACCGTAGCTTATTGGCGAGTAACTTGTGGAGAAGATACTAAATTAGTCTTTATTGCAGGCAAGACCAGATTTGCATCATTGAAGATGTTATCGATTCCCAGATTCGAGTTAGAAGCAGCGGTTTAAGGAACACGTATGAAAAATACCATTTTAGAAAACCATGACGTGACTGTGTATGGAACTACACTATGGTCGGACTCGCGAACTGTCATTTCTTGGATACAATCAGATCATCGACAGTTTAAGCCTTTCTTTGCACATCGGGTCAGCGAAATATTGGAATCGACTGCTGAAAATAATTGGCGAGGGTGCCCACTCATTTAAACACAGCAGACAAAGCAACAAAGTCAAGCCCCCGACCAAAGTATTCATTCAAAAACCAATGGATCAGCGGTCCCGAATTTTTACTTGCTGAAAAGGATACTTGGCCGGCAATGGAGTACAGTCCAATAGCAGATGACAGTATTGATAGGCGTAAAATCACAATGACTGTAAAAACTAACCAATTTGTAGATATCAGTAGATTCTCGCGCTATCTAAGGTTGAAACGTGTGATGGGATGGGTTTTGAGATTTGCTTAAAATTGTCGGAAGAAGATTCAACAAAGAGGTAAAGGAGAATTACCTACACATGAGTTAATTCTGGCTGAATTAAAATTGTGTAGAATGGTTCAAAAGCAAGTATACGCGGATGAGGTGGCTGACTTACAAAGATTAGAATCAGTTTCTAAGAGCAGTTCAATGAAGAAGCTTTCTCCAAAACTAAATGCATGTGGAGTATTAGTTGTGGCGGGAAGAATTGACTATGCCATCGCTATACCAAAAACACTACGTCAACCAATAATATTACCAGCCCGACAGAGCTTCACTGAACTTATTGTGAAATGGTTTCATGAAATCTATCATCATTAAAACGACGAACCATTGTAAATGAAATAAGACGCAAGTTTTGGATCATAAATCTACGAAAAGCTGTTGTTCGAGCAAAATCAATTTGTCAATATTGCAAAAATCACAATGCCAAGCCAATCGTTCCTTTAATGGGTCAATTACCCAAGGAGAGGGTAACACCGTATCAACGACCTTTTACCTATACAGGACTAGATTACTTTGGTCCAGTTTTGGTTACCATCGGAAGACGGCAGGAAAAAAGGTGGGTTGCACTTTTCACGTGCCTAACAATCAGAGCCATGCACTTGGAACTAGCTGCCGATTTGTCAACAGATGCTTGTATTCTATGCATAAGAAATTTCGTGAACAGAAGAGGTATTCCCGTGACAATACGATCAGATATGGGAACGAATTTCGTAGGAGCAGACAACGAATTAAAGCATGTTAAAGATCTTTTTGACTGGAATTACATTAAATCAGAAATGTCCAATAAAGGAATCGACTGGCAGTTTAATTGCCCTTCTAATCCCAGTTCAGGTGGATGCTGGGAACGCTTGGTAAGGTCAACCAAAAGAGTTCTGAGCGTAACACTCAAGGAGAAATCACCACGTGTTGAAACGCTAAGAAGCTTACTTATTGAAGCTGAAAATATAATAAATAGTCGACCTCTCACTCACCTTCCAGTTAACATTGATGACCCGGAGCCTTTAACGCCTAATCATTTCTTGCTGGGGACGACCAATTCTACTCAAACGCCAGGAGATGTTAACAATTTTTGCCATCGTAAACAATACCGCATTGCACAGCAATTAAAAGATCACTTTTGGAGTCGATGGATCAAAGAGTACTTGCCGACTTTAACTAGACGAACCAAATGGCATACAAGGACTAAGCCAATCGCCAATGGAGACGTAGTCATAATCTGTGAGGATAATCAACCGAGAGGAAGTTGGAAAAAAGGAGTCATAGTCAACACGATTCCAGCTAAAGATGACCATATAAGAATAGCAGAAGTTGAAACATCCACTGGAATTCTTAAGCGTCCTGTATCAAAATTGGCAATTTTAGACGTTCTAGGTAAAACTCCGGACTAGTTTTACGGTGGGCGGGATGTTGCTGGTTCATATGAATAGTTAGTTTCCGTTGCAAATTCAAATTTTAAATTTAAAAACTTTAAAGTGTTACCACAATCCCACCAAGAATATCACTAGCCTCCTATCGATACTTCCAACGGACACTGATCGGAGGGGGGTGGCTTTGATCTGAAATGCACTCGATAAGAAAACACGGAATAACTTCGGGGTATTACGCGACGTGCGTTTGAGGTCTTTATTAGTAGAATCGTAAATTGGAACTGAACAAGAAGAACCTTAAAACTAACTTGGGGAGAGCGGACTAGGAGCTCGATGCACAAAAGTGCAGTGGAAGAGGGAGAGAGAGAGCGAGTGTACGGGATCACACTGCCTCCGGAAAATAAGCGCCCTTCTGGCGTGAACATTCTCCCCCCCCTTGCGAGGATACGCAGCAAAAAATATAAGAAGGCCTTCGAGGCCCCCTAGCGAGGATACGCTGTAGGAATGCAGGAGGCCTTTGATCGGGAAAGCGTTGGATACGCTGAGCGCTCGTGGACATGGAGAAGTGTGTGGTGATCCTGGCCACACGACTGGCATCGGCCGTCACTGCGGCAAGATCCCGTGGAATGATGGTGGGCCAGGCAATTGACGCAGTACTTCTTTTGTATGACTGCCTGGAGCCGTTTCTCAGCGCTAAGCCGAAGGAAACGGTGGCATTTCCGAAGAGGATGGTTCCCTTGGCAGACTCGGCATGGGTAGGATAAAATCCCTCGGGAACGTCTGCATTTCACATCGTCGTATGGAACCCAGTAATTGGAGGAATCGGGAGCGGAATCACTCGTGTGGAGAACGAGGAAATCCTTTGGATCGGAGCAGAAGCAGTATCAGGAGCAGTCGGTTCACTGGAGGAGCAGTTGCTTGGATGCAACAAAGTGTGATGCCGACCGTGACACGTGAAGCACTTGTGGGCGCTTGTGCAATTACGAATTTGATGATTGCTTGCAAAGCAATTTAAGCACAACTGCTTTTTTCGGATGTAAGCGGTGCGATCCTCTGTTGTCATCTGAAGGAAGCGTGGACATAAACGCACTGAATGGTTCTCTTTGGAACATACATCGCATCTTTTGGATATTGGAACGATCCTCGTACTGAAGGATTTCAGTATTCGTGGCGACCCGTCGGAGGGTGTCGGTTCGGACGGATGGAGGCGCAACGTAGTAGGATGTATAAACTCTATGGCCTCCAGAGTTCTATGGCGCTCAGTCAGGAAAGAGTCAAGTGCTAGCCACGTAGGAATGTCGGTCTTGTTCGGGATAGATTGCTCTCATAATGAGAGCGTCAGCTTTGGAAGCTTCGTGGAACACACATACACCAGGAGACAATCCCAATTATCCGTAGGAAGGCCGGACAAATTTAGGGATGTGAGGCAGTTTTGGATCGTATTTTGCAGCTCCTTCAAGGCTGCCGAAGATTCTTGTGCAACTGACTGCATGTTTAACAACTTTTTCAGTTGGCTGTTAACCAGCGCTCGTTTGTTTTCGAAACGCTCAGATAGGTTTGTCCAGGCTGAGCGGAAACCATCGTTGGTGAGTGGCGACTTGGAAACTATGGAATGAGCTTCACCACTAGTCTTGGCATTTAGATAGAACAACTTTTCAACAGGGGTCAGCGCAGGATTGTCTATATAGACCGCTGTGAAAAGGTCTCGGAAAGTCGGCCAGCGAATATAATCGCCCGAGAAAATTTCGGTATCGCACGGAGGAAGCCGACAGCCAGACGGAAAGGAATTTTGGGGCGCAGGGGCTTGGACTGGAGCTGCGTTAGAAGAGATCGTATCGATCTGTTCCATGAGCTGGGCGGCACACCTTCCGTAAATAAAATAGGCATACTCGTATTTTGCCTTCAGAGTGAGTAAGGTGTCCGCCTCGCCCTCTAGGCCAACTGAAATTAGGTCTGAACAAGCTTCATATTCTTCTTTGACCTTATTCCATAGCTCTCTGGCTTGGTCGAGATGGATTTGGCAAGTGTATTTGGATGGACTGGGTGCTGCCGAATTGTAGACTGTGGAATCGAAGTGACTTAGACGGTCACAGATCGAAATGAATTTATTTAAAATGGAAGAACTCATTCTGGATATTTAAAAAACAAACTGGATTGTATGTTTATGGATATATATTTGTTTAATTAGTTATACGTGTCGACGCAGGAATTGGAATTTAGGAACCAATCGGAATATAGAAGGAATGAATTTATGAATTTTATTGTGTAGTGGCGGAGATGTACGGTCACACTAATGCGGATATGGAAGCGCACTTGAATTTCTAACTGATTTAGTTAGTTGGGATTTTATAAAAAATAATTTTAAAATTATTTTGTGTGCCTGGATTTATTCAGTTGACCGCTGCTGTATTTTCCGCGGTACTGTTCTTGAAGATAAGGCGTGCGTGTGAATATGTTTGTCCAATGCACAATGTGCATTCGCCGTTTGCCAATGCAGAATAGCGGAGACAACGAGAGGCGGAAAAAATTGCCAAAAAACCGGAGCTTCGACTTGCAGTCGAATATGTATGTAATTACAATGTATGTAGGTATGTTCGCCTCAGCTCAGGATAGAGCAAAGAAAAGACAATAAATATATGTTTCTTTCGATTTAGCCCTGTACAGGATAGACCAGGGGAGTAAATAAATGAATGTACAAATTAACTCGGCGTTTCTGTGCCGTGATTTTGGGGATATAAATATATTTATTCTTTAGAGCAGTGGACTGTATTTGGAGTTTAAAGTTTAGAAATTAATATAAGTATATTTATTTTCAGTTGTGGATTAAATTATTTAAATTATGTGTTAAAAACCCGAAATATTTGTAAGTAGGTATATATTAATTTAATTTTGTTTAAATTGCTTTTGGCGCTCGTAGATCAGTGGAGTGGACTGTATTGTATATCGGAGAGTGTAAATATGTAAATGCAAGCGGAACACAGTGAACGGTTAGAATTTCGGAACTAGAAGTTTCACTGTGGCTTATAGCATACGTATATATATTTAAATTTACACTTGTGGATTTTGGAATGTTTATTTACAATTATTATCCAGGATACGAAAATTTATTGTGTAAATTGTTGGTGCCGATTGTAGATAAGTGAAGTGGACTGTATGTATTGCAAGCGGATCACAGCGAACGAAGAGAAATTCGAAATTGGAAGTTTCACTGTGGCTTATGGCATATATTTAAACACACACTTTTTGAATGTTGAATTCGCGGAAAATTAATATAAATTAATTGCGATTCGGATGTGGAAGCTGCCGTAGTGTCGGATCAATCGGACGGATGGCTCGGATTTAGACAAAAAATCATAAAAATGGCAGCTAAGTAAAAATGTTGACTTATCTTGTGCGGTGTTAAAGCCACCGGAACTGCTGGAGATATAATTATCCGGCTCTGTTGGACCAAATGATCGGAGGGGGGTGGCTTTGATCTGAAATGCACTCGATAAGAAAACACGGAATAACTTCGGGGTATTACGCGACGTGCGTTTGAGGTCTTTATTAGTAGAATCGTAAATTGGAACTGAACAAGAAGAACCTTAAAACTAACTTGGGGAGAGCGGACTAGGAGCTCGATGCACAAAAGTGCAGTGGAAGAGGGAGAG
This sequence comes from Drosophila aff. chauvacae BK-2020, assembly GCA_018903765.1. Taxonomy (NCBI): domain Eukaryota; kingdom Metazoa; phylum Arthropoda; class Insecta; order Diptera; family Drosophilidae; genus Drosophila; species Drosophila aff. chauvacae BK-2020. Next base: position 683,759 of record JAEIGO010000821.1, on the reverse strand, counting down.
AGAGAGCGAGTGTACGGGATCACACTGCCTCCGGAAAATAAGCGCCCTTCTTACAGATGTAAGAAATGCTGCGTCGCCCATCACCACAAGAGCGGTTTGGAAAAGAATGGCGGCACGACAACACAATTTAATAAATCGTTCATTTTTGATATCATCTTGCTAATTCTTGCGAATTTTGTTTATATTAAATAAATAAATGTATTACTAACAGAGTGAAACATAGCGAGTTGAGACGATTCTATTTGGTGTTGTTTTCCATTTGCCACACGGAGTGGCCACAGCCACGGTGACCGACTTGACTTAATTTGCAAAACAAGTGAGTGGAATAATAATTTTATTGTTATGAATTCGGAGTTCCAAAAATTAATAAAAACGAAAAATTTCCTACTAACAATTGTAGTGTACGTAGTTCAAAAAGTTTTTACTAATCGGCCTTTTAATAGTGGTTGGTAACTGCTACTAAAGGGGATTTCGTACTTCGCTAGGGATGCGGACTCTAGCTAGGCTCGGGTCAAGCTCGCAGTAGGTTCTTTTAGCTTGAGATAGTACAACACGGTACTCCATTTAGTTAGTGTGTCTTATTCGAAATAATAAATTAGAGCTGTACGACGGTAAAAAATAAAGGAATGGATTTATATAGATATTACGCCGACACGGGTGAATATAAATTAAGGGTTCTGATAGTTATTGGGCATTTAGGTGTTAATTAATCCCCAAGTCTTTAGGGAGGGTAAAGACTTAGGGAATATTAAAACGTAAACCATGACAATATTACTTAAATGTCTGCATGTTTCCTTTGGTCGTGTTTAAAATAACTCTACCGCATGTTTAGGTAAGTGTTCCACATAAGTACTCGACAAACTATTATAATTATTTATTTGCGATTAGTATATAATTTTTCTAATAATTCCCTAACCTATACGTTTCATTTATAACTTTTACCAACCAAGTAGTTATAAATATTTAAATATCGATTAAAAAATATAAATAAATTATTTTCAATAAAATGCAGGTACTTATATTAATTTTAATTGTGATGATAGAGCGTTTGTAAGGGGTTATATACACTTGCGCGCGAGGAAAAATAGGCTTTTTTACGATTTTTTTTTGTGGAATAACAACACAACTTTTCGTAAAACACTCAATGTATATGGGCTATTCTCTGAAAATTACAACCGCGGCAAAAAACAAAAAAATTGTCTAAAATTAATATTTGTAACATAGTAACTTTATGAAATGTTTCAATAGATCAAATTTGAAAGCCTTTATCATATTCTAAAACAAATTTCGAAATATTGGAACGCAAACTCGCGCAACTCGCAATTTTTCATTATTTTGATGAAAAACACCATAAAAAGATCATGTTGTGTTTTGATAAAAATCTCCAAAGCAGAGGAACTATGCTTGGACTTTTGCTTTCTATCATCACTGGGAGATTGCAAAGAGTCAAAAGAGATAACATTTATACTTCTCTAATATGCTTAAATAGTAAAAAACAAATGTCACGTGCGACACCGATAAAAATTTAATTTGCGAAAAATTCACTTCCGTCTGTGTCACGTGCGAACTCGATACATTTTCTTTAATTACACAGGCCGACAAAATCAGCTCGACCCTCTGACCCAGAAACCAGTATATACTTTTCCAAAGGTTTTCGGTGCGCTGAATCCGAATCCGAAGTCGAAATTTCCGAATTGGCTCTGGTTTCCGAGATATCCTAACCTAAAAGTGCAAAAACAGCGTTTTCTGCCTATATTTGAGGTTATGTAGCATCGAATTTGTTCTTTTACTGAAAATACTAAACAAACCATCTTAAAGTATAACCCTTGCCCTTTCAAATGCTGTTGAGTTTGATTAAATATCTGTTTTTTTCGCTGAGATATCGTACTTTGAAATTGATATAGAGTATTCTTTGTCGAGTGAGCTGCCTGACATTCCCCGCGATTTCGTTTATGGTCGTTTTATGGTCGCCATATTGTATTTTTTACTTACAAAAAATAAAAATCTATCATCAAATTTCATTATCAAATTTCAGAATTTTTTCTCAGTTTGGTAAACAGCACCCCGAAGACCCCCATACCCAGTTTCAGCTTGATTCAGTAACTTTTTACGAATTTGGTCCGCCATATTGGATCCGCCATCTTGAATTTTGAAATTTTGAGTCCGGATTCGTGATCATCGACCCCAAAAACCCCCGAGTAACAGATTTAAGCTGTTTTATGTGCAAAGAAAAATGTTTGCTTCATAGGGCCTATCCATAATGTTTTTTTTTGAGGTAAATTCGTTAACATGAAAATTTCAAAGTACGATATCTCAGCGAAAAAAAGAGATATTTAATCAAACTCAACAGCATTTGAAAGGGCAAGGGTTATACTTTAAGATGGTTTGTTTAGTATTTTCAGTAAAAGAACAAATTCGATGCTACATAACCTCAAATATAGGCAGAAAACGCTGTTTTTGCACTTTTAGGTTAGGATATCTCGGAAACTGGAGCCAATTCGGAAATTTCGACTTCGGATTCGGATTCAGCGCACCGAAAACCTTTGGAAAAGTATATACTGGTTTCTGGGTCTGAATTTTGTCGGCCTGTGTTATCTTGAAAACGAACAATTGTTCGAGAATGACCTTAACACCAATTATAGTGCTACCCAAGAGCTATAAGTTCCAAATTTTGTAAAATTAAAAAAAATTCTTGGTACATGTTTTTTTTTTGTTTGAATGCGTACGAATGTCACGTGCGACACCAGAGAATTGCCCATATTTATTTATAGACTTTGTGAGATTCTTCATGAATTTTTTCAAAACAAAATATTTATATTTGTAGTTACTGTAGGCCCATAATGCAAACACACAATTTTCCCAATATCGTCCGCGGTGACCACGATTACTAAAGAACCGATAACTCGGTCAGTCTGAAATTTAACATTTTTTTATTGCATTTCCTGAAAGTACATATCTTGGAGAATGTTTTCCCCAAAAATCATAAAATTCGGAGCATTAGAACCGGATTGCCAGCTATTTATAGCGCGCTATCTGCACGACGAGTCAACGGCGAATCCTTCTTTACACGCGATTATCTCGAAACTGTTTTTTTGAAAAAGTGTGGTTGCGGTGACCACGTTTACAAATGAACCGTTAACTCGGACAGTCTGAAATTTTGCAGGCTTATTAACAACTATATTAGCCAGTGCGTGAACGAAGGATTTTGAATTTGAAGCAAAACTTTTTTGTTTCTGATGTAAAAACCAAAAATGTATCCGTTCAAAACTCGTATTTTTTAGTAAAACGATCATAATTTTCGTAAAAAATTTTGTTTTGCAAAATCTTTCGTTCACGCACAGCTTATAGGTGAAAACTACATAAATTTTTTCTGTTTGCGTATTTCAGATGAGTAGATCCTTCGTTATCGTGGTCACCGGGGACGATATTGGAAAAATTGTGTGTTTGCATGATGGCCTACAGTAACTACAAATATAAATATTTTGTTTTGAAAAAAATCATGAAGAATCTCACAAAGTGTATAAATAAATATACATTGAGTGTTTTACGAAAAATTGTGTTATTCCACAAAAACAATCGTAAAAAAGCCTACTTTTCCTCGCGCGCAAGTGTATATAACCCCTTAATAGAATTTTATAATAGGAATTTATTGTTGATATTTTTATTTTGTACTCACGACCGTTAATATTTTCACTCTATGATACATGATAGGCGAGTAAATTTTTTAAGATCCTAATTCCCCACTTAAGGGGTTACACCACTGTAGAATTTTTTAAAAATCGAAAATTTTTTTTTTATTGGTAAAGGTCATTTAGGGTCTTAACACGCATCCGTCCCTAAGAAAAAATAACGAATCTGTCCCTTGTGTCAATTTGACACAAGTCGAAAAACAGCACAAAAAAAAATTTTTTTTTGGGTTTTTTTTGCTTTAATTATCTTCTATTATTATTATTTTATTTTTTAAAGTGTTTATTTTTTTTTTAACTTTTTATTTTTTAATTAAAAAAAAAAAAATTAATAATTTTTTCCATTTGAACAAAGATTGAATCTGTGGTCTGGACAGACTTTTTTGGAACATTTATCGCATTCCACAGAGTGTATATTCGCATTAGATTTCCGTGGACACAAGTGGCACCGCGCCCGCTTCCTGGACGGGATGTGGTGCGTCACCAGGATGTTGACGGCTCCTGTGACATTCCCCTCATTTCATTCACCACTGCCATGGCTCCTTCCCCTCTGGGGGTCCTCTCCAGTAGGTCAATAGTTGGTGAGACAAGTGCACTGCCCAATTCCACTAAGAATAGTCGCCTGCGGAAGTTCTTCTTGCGAATATTCCACAGAGGATTCAGCTGCGTATACGCAATGTACGCATTCAATGCTGACATATCAAGCATATTGCAGAAGACTGCGACTGGCCACCTGTTCCACCTGTTCACTTCCCTCTTGCAGCGATATGTGCCCACCATTTCGTCCATCACGTCGACACCACATTTGGTTTTGTTGTAATAGTTTATTATTTCAGGCTTCATTTTATTGTCGCTTTGGTCAATGATTTTCTTTTTGTGGTATGTGCTCAACAGTGTTACAAATCGCCTACACTGCGTTACATATGACACCAGTGTGGCTCCCAATGTTGCCTCAAACACAAATTGAGAGTGATAAAGTGGCTTCTTCTTCATGTAGACGATCAATGGAGTGAACAGGTGGCCAGTCGCAGTCTTCTGCAATATGCTTGATATGTCAGCATTGAATGCGTACATTGCGTATACGCAGCTGAATCCTCTGTGGAATATTCGCAAGAAGAACTTCCGCAGGCGACTATTCTTAGTGGAATTGGGCAGTGCACTTGTCTCACCAACTATTGACCTACTGGAGAGGACCCCCAGAGGGGAAGGAGCCATGGCAGTGGTGAATGAAATGAGGGGAATGTCACAGGAGCCGTCAACATCCTGGTGACGCACCACATCCCGTCCAGGAAGCGGGCGCGGTGCCACTTGTGTCCACGGAAATCTAATGCGAATATACACTCTGTGGAATGCGATAAATGTTCCAAAAAAGTCTGTCCAGACCACAGATTCAATCTTTGTTCAAATGGAAAAAATTATTAATTTTTTTTTTTAAATTAAAAAAAAAAAGTTAAAAAAAAAATAAACACTTTAAAAAATAAAATAATAATAATAGAAGATAATTAAAGCAAAAAAACCCAAAAAAAAAATTTTTTTTGTGCTGTTTTTCGACTTGTGTCAAATTGACACAAGGGACAGATTCGTAACTTTTTGTGTTGCCACGCCCCCAAGCCTCCTAGAAAAAAAATTCTTCTTGATTTTGAAATTTCGTCAAAATTCGTTCACTGAGCCAAAATTTTATTAAAATATCTTTGCAACTAATGACCTAAAAATCGATTTGAAAATCAAAATTGTGTCAAATTGACACAAGGGACGGATTCGTGTTAAGAATGATATACTAAAAGATGAAGTCCGGGAAAAATTTTTACATGCCTGAATTTTGAGTTCTGCCGCAGGACCTTTCACGATTTTACATACGATTTTACAGCCACTGAAAACTTTAAACGCGTTTATCTCAAAACCACTTTTTTTGAGCTGGCCGGAAACATAACTCGAACAAATCTTTACCGATCGATTCCAAATTTTTACAGTACGTTTGAAATTGTTGTCCGCAGGGAACTACGTAGGGGTTTTTTGAAAAAGTGAATAGTTTTTTTTTTGAAAAATAAAAATGTGATGAATTTCATGGTCAAATTGTGAATTTTTTTTTTAAACTGTCGCCATTTTGCGAAAAATTAATTTAATTAATTTCTGCATTCTCTTTTGTGCCTATCCCTCTTCTCCCCGCTTACGTTCCGTTGGTGTTTAGCTGCAGCTAAACGGTTCTAAGCTCCCTCGCTCTCGCTATTTCCTTATCGCTCTCACTCTCCCGCTCACCCGCGTTGACGGCTCTTCTCTTTGCACAGTGGTCTAAGGTTTGTGAAAATGTCTTTTAATATTGTCTGCGGAATTAAAAACTGCCAAAAAACTGTTTTGGCAGACCAACCAAGAGTATATTGCTGGCTTTGTGATACGGTCGTACACGCTAAGTGTGTCGAATTGTCGGGCCGTATTGCGGATGTAATTTCCAGTAAAATGGGATTACATTATTGTTGCCAGTCCTGTCGAGAGGTTGAGAAGGAAATGAAATCCTTCATGCGGCAGACCAGAAACGGATTTAGTGAGCTCACGGTCAATTTTCGCAAAGCGAATGATCTGTTCTCAGCGTTAGACGCTCAGTTTAATAGTCTGAAGCTATTAAACGAGTCGCCAAAGCGCAAAAAATCCGTTGCTGGTCGTCAGCAACTGTGCGAATCCCAGCAACCTACCATCGGGACCACCCCTTCGGCACAGCCACCGACCCCGATACCAAGCCCAATGGTCTTGAGATCGGGAGCGGTATTAGATTCGGTAACCGAATGTACAGGGGTGGAAATGGCAACAGGTCCGCCAGTAATTTCCGTTGTGTCCGCTGCGGTGTCCCAAACTCGGACTCCGCAGACTGCCCAGGGCGAAAAAACATCCGGACTACCGGCTGTCGGTAACATAGGGTTACCAAAGACCCTTACAGCTGTTCCACCTACGAAAACAATATTTGTTTCGCGGCTTGCCCCTGACCTCGCATCTGAAGATGTTCTTGCCTATATTCAAGGCAAAATCCAAGCCGAAAATGTAAAAGTGGAAAAGTTTAATTTTTCATATGTCAGAAACATCGCGTCTTTCAAGATTAGCGTCTATCCGAATATCTTTGACACAATTTGCTCTGGTGACTTCTGGCCCGAGCACGTTGTAGTTAAAGAATTCGAGGCTAAAACAAAGAAAAAGCGGCCAGTGGGAGTACGCCTCCCTATACCGCCACAAACCGCAAGGACCACTGCTAAGACCACCTCAACACCTTCAGTCCCAAAAAACTAACCACTTCCTTCCAACTTTCTTATCAGAATACTAGAGGCTTACGCAGCAAGCTCTCGAAATTGTATTCTGACAGTTTTTCCTTTGCATCCCAGGTAATCGTATTTACTGAGACCTGGTTAAAGCCAGATATCCTTAGCTCAGAGATTCTTCCGGGTAAATATACAACTTACAGGGTTGACCGACTAGTCCAGCGTGGAGGTGGAGTTTTAATTGCCGTTGACTCCTCCCTCATCTCAGAACTTGTTGCCCTGGACGATATCTCCGATATCGAATTTATTTGCGTTAAACTTTCATTTCCAGGTAGTCTTATTTACATAACTTGCTCCTATGTTCCACCATCGGCTGAGGAGCCCATTTATTGGAAACACCTTGCGGCAATACAGGCCGTTTCCAACAGGCTTTCAGATCGAGACCAACTCGTAGCGCTAGGGGACTTCAATATACCTGGAGCTCGTTGGTCATCTGATGGCGTGTCAAATGTCCTTCAGACTATGGCACAGCATGATCTTATTGATGGCCTGCTTGACATATCCTTGTCTCAAGTTAACGATGTCCTGAATTCCTTAAACCGCTTATTGGATCTTTGTTTCGTCTCTGATCCTCTAGGTGTTGACTTAGTTAGAGTTCCTCCATTGACGCTACCTGAAGATCCTTACCATCCAACTTTCGAAGTGACTATCGATACGGGGACGGTTGTAAAGAATGAATCTGATTGTTTAGCCAAAAAGGTTCGCTGTTTTCGTAAAGCTAACTTTCATGCGCTAAATAATCTTATATCTGAATTCGATTGGTCAAATCTGTACATGTGCACTGACATGGCAGCCGCCGTGGACATTTTTTACAGTGCCATGAACTCGTTCTTCTTATCCTGTGTTCCGTTAACCTATCCGTCTGTCTCTAGCAAACCACCTTGGTTTAATAAGGAGCTGACACGCCTAAAAAATGTTAAGTCTAGGCTTTATAATAAATATAAACTTACTCGGTCTAAAACTGTCTTTTCTAACTATCTCAGTGCTCGGTCGAAATTTACCGTGCATAACGCTCGGTCTTATAAAAATTATTTACCATATCTTTGGAAACATCAGAATTTCCCCTTATTTGGAAGGAATCATTTATTATTCCTCTCCATAAAAAAGGTAGCAAGTCGGATGCTGGTAACTACAGAGGAATCTCCAAGTTGTCGGCAATTCCAAAACTCTTTGAAAACATAATTACTCCTCACCTGCAGCACTTGTGCAGATCCGTAATTTCTCCATGTCAGCATGGATTTATGAAACGAAGATCGACCACCACAAATCTTTTAGAACTTACCTCATTTGTGATTAGGGGCTTCCAACGTAAATCTCAGACCGACGTGATCTATACGGACTTTAGTAAAGCCTTTGACTCGGTTAATCATTTTCTTCTTATAAGGAAGCTCGATTTAATAGGGTTTCCTACCGATCTCCTTAATTGGCTTCAGAGTTATTTGAGTCACCGGACTCAAAAGGTTCTGTTTAAGAATTCTCTTTCTAACTCCCTCAATGTCACTTCTGGCGTCCCACAAGGCAGCCATCTTGGCCCGCTGCTATTTACCTTATTCATAAATGACCTTCCTCTAGTGCTACCCAACTCTAGGGTACTTATGTACGCAGACGATGTCAAACTGTGCGTGCAGTATAACGACAGCTCATGCCAGTCAGACTTACAATCCGATCTTGACAACTTCCAGGCATGGTGTAGTGTTAACTTATTAAATCTCAACAACTCAAAATGCAAACTGATGACATTTTCACGTGTCACTCCCCAGTATGCAACATATACGCTTAATGAATGTGCATTGGAAAGAATAACTCTCGTTGATGACCTAGGTGTCCGTCTAGATCCTAAGCTTTCGTTTTCAGAACATATTTCTTGCATGGTTAACAAGGCCAAAGGTATGCTTGGATTTATTAAAAGGTGGTCGAAAGAATTCGATTCCCCTTACGTAACTAAGACTCTTTTCACTTCATTAGTCCGTCCTATTTTGGAATATGGTTCTTGCGTTTGGAGTCCTCAATTTGGAGTTCATATTGCCCGCATTGAATCTGTTCAAAAAAATTTTCTGCTTTTCGCCCTACGTGGCTTACCCTGGGATGCCAACCTAAGATTACCGTCTTATTCTAGTAGACTTCTATTAATTAACCTACCTTCCCTAGCAAACCGTAGAACTATGCTTGGTGTCGTCTTTCTACACAAGCTAATTCACGGTGACGTAGAGAGCCCCTCCCTGCTAGGACAGCTTAACTTTCACGTTCCTCGACTAACATCTAGAACCTTTATCCCCTTAGCAATAAATCACTGTAGGAGGGAGTTTGAGGCACATGAACCTTTCAGGGTCTTATGTGCCGATTACAACCGACTTTTTACCTTTATAGAGGGACCTGAGAGCCTCCCTCGTCTTAAAACTGTATTGCTAGTAGAATTAGCTCGTAATGTTGCATGAACCTAAACCTAACTTTCCTCGTTCTTTCCTATATTTTCCTTCTCTCGCGTCTATCTAGAACGCGATCGAGCCGTACGTCACACGGCTGCGCCCCTCGGTCGGTTGGGCGGGAGGTGGGCGTGGGACTCGCGCGCAAAAAAAAAAAAAAAAAAAAAAAAAAAAAAACCCTACGTAGGTTCCTGGGGACATCAATAGGGATTCAGAAAATGTTTGGTTTTTTGTTCTAGATCAAAAATTGTAGAAGATACGTTTCCGGCCGTGGACCCATCTGAGAAAAAACATGGCACCGCACAACTGCTGCGGAGTCACCATTTTTTTTTTTGTAATTACTTGAAATTTATGTTTTTTTGAAGTTGAATATTGGTATTATAAAATACTTTTTACAGAATTTAAATAACTCCATTGTGTTTACCTACACAAATTTCGAAAATATGCCCTTTTCGGTGTTTTACAGTGGTGTAACCCCTTAAGTCGATCTGCGAGTATTTAACTCATTAATATTTCACAAATACTATAAAAACGAAAATCAATAATCAAAACAAAACAAAGAAAGACAACTGTAGCGGTCGGCAGGTGTCCGCCGATAAGGTCCAGAGGCCCGTTACAGGCGGGCGTTTGGGATAATACGGAATCACTAAGTTTGGCCTTCGCGGGCCACTGCAGCTTAGTGATGATGATATTCAAATGATAAAGATGGCTGATCCGGCCGAATAGAAACTCTCTCACACCTGTATAGTTTAGCTGAGCTTGGGTCTCCCAATAGGGTCGGCCAATTCGAATCCAGAATGCGGAAGTTTGCGTAACTTGGTGGCAGAGGTTATGTCTTCCTTGGCCGCTACCTATGGATCGAAACTGAACCCAATTGAGAGCTCCGAGGGTGGCGGAGTCGGCTAAGAACGGAGCAGGAATGTATGCCCTTGTCGAGGCCTAAGCATCAAGGCCTTTCAAAACTATGTTATTGGGACTCCTCACTAGATCGGCGCTCATTTAAACTTTGTACTTTTACAAATTCACACACCAATTATATTTTTGAAAATTCCACTCTTGTTTCACTTGGATTTAATAGCTATTATTAATAAATTTTATCACCATGGGAATTTAGAAGCTGGGAAGCTGCATACAGGTAGCCGCTGTTCTGAGCTTTCCTTTACCTAACTGTGCAATCGTACGGTCAAAAGTCCCTCTATCTGTTTTCTCTCAGCTATGTTGAATAAGGTTTCTAAATTTTCTCTTTCATACCAACAAGTTGTTATTTGGCGAGCTAGGGTCGAGAAAACACAGTAGCGGTACAGTAGCTCTATGTTCACATAGCGAATGCACACTCAGTGTTATGCATAAATACAAATATATCAATGCACTTATTTTAGAAGTCAAAGACCCTTGCAATGGGCCACCTAAGTGCTGAGCCACCTCAGCTGCTCCCCGAATTAGGCTAAGAAACCTTTTGTATGAATAACATAAGATTATTAATAAATTGACTTTTGAATGGAGCGGGACCTTCCCTGCTCCATTAAATAAAACATAAAAACAACCATTATAAATCGTCTTGGCATATCATTATATGGCGACCGTGGCGTCGAATGCTGAGAGAAAATAAATATATAAATATAATAATATAATTATTATAATAATATAAAAAACATTCGACGTTTTTTCTGACTGTGTGGACGGACGATCCAAAAATCCAGCAACCGGCGACTTTCCCAGCAAAGCAACTAAAGAATAGGCGGCAGTCAGCACAAGTCTATAAAATCTTCCAATTCGTTTATAACTACGTGATGATCTACTGCGAATCGTGATTTGCAAACTCCAGACCTCATAATTTAACGTGTCTTAGCGCTTCATACTTTGGAAGTAAAACCACCAGTAAATCAAAATGACCGATGTGGCTGAGCAAAACAACGAGACCCCCGTTGTGGAGAAAGTCGCCGCCTGACCATCGGACTTCGGACCCAAAGATTGCAGGCTCCACCTGGACCATCCAACTGAAACCCACTCAGAACATCCTCATCCCGGCATCACTGGCCGCGAACATCCGTATATGAGCAGAAGATAAATAGTCTGTGCGAGGACCAGCACCGGCACCGCCTGAGCCCATCGGCCCAGGACAGCAGCAGCTGAAAACGAGCGCGGGAGGCACCCCGCCACCTGCGCCTTCGAGGGAGTGTCAGCAACATCCAGCTGACACAGGAGGAGAGCAGCCTGTTCAGCCAGCACCGGCACCGCTCGGCGAGTTAACATGCCCACACTGGAGACAGGACCGACCCAGAGTTAACATGCCTCCTCTCTCCGGTCACACTGGAACCAATACCGAGAGTCAACATGCCCCCTATCTCTTTGGGCACACTTGGAGACGGACCCAGGAACAAGGAGGCGGTGCCAATACGAACTCTGACGAAGATATTGAAAAAATAAAGATTTGTCATTCTGCTGAATTCTTTGAAAGCCTTTCTCCCTCGGCCACAGGATTGTAACTGGCGCAGCCGGACTACGGACAAGGGATTAACAATGCCCACTACGCTTTTCGTTGAAATTCTAAAAGAGGTAATGAACATGTGACGGCAGTGGTTGTGAGTGGTAAAACAGTAAATTAAGTAAAAAGTTATTGAAACATAATGACGTGCAAGTGCAAATAAAACAAAAGAAACAAACAAAATCAAGGTAAAATTGCTTCACAAGCGACCGTATATGTGTACATCAACCGCTGATAAGGCACCGGGATCGCTTGTGCGGGTTAATTTACAACAATATAACAACAACAAAAAATGCTGTGTGTGATGACCGTATATGTGTACATCAATCGCTGATAAGGCACCGGGATCATCCATACACCCTAAATCATAAAATATTACCAATTAAAAGTGGAAAATGAATCAAAAAAAATTTTTTTTTTGACATAAAACTGCTGTGTGGTGACCGTTTGTGTGTGTCGGAGAGCACTTGGTGTGCGTATTTGGGAGAGTATTGGTATACACTTGATTGTATTGGTACACTTGATTCTGACATCCGGCAACACACATATTTTTAGGAAATATTACAAGTCATGATTTATCGATTTATAAGTTATGTACAACTATCGAGTCTCTATAGCGTCCTTTTTTTTTTACCATCGCTACTTTTTCTTAGTCTTGACTTCACTTTCTGCGACGCTAGTTTTCCTATTGTGAAATTCAAATTAAATCTAAACAAAAACGCTAATCATCAAAGAAAACAAATAAATAATTGTGGGACTTGGTCACTGGATGTCCTAAGTGCAAGGAACGCATGCTTTTTGTCATTTCAAAAAAATAGCAATTTCATCACTATGGTAATATTGCAGCCTATATTTGTTGTAGTTCTGTAGTTTTGCCGTGACGATAGACTGGCGCTGAGTTGTAATCAGAACTCGCTGCGCAAGAAGCGAATGTACATCAATCGCCGCCAAGACAACGGGATATCCGCACAGTGGTTTATAAAAATAAATGTGAGTTGTGTGATTAACGACCGAATATGTGTACAACAATCGCTGTTAAGGCACCGGGATCGTTTTCATTTATCAATTTACATGAACGCAAATTTATGTAAAAAAAAATTAATAAACAGTGATACGGCAAAAACAAGTAAGCATGAATGTGTTTGTGTTACGCCGCTTGTAAAACCCTTGCGACGCTTGACGCTGAGTTCGCTTCTACACTGTTGAATTCTATTGAATTCTTTTTGCACACCACGCACTGCGAGAATAGAACCACTTAAAACAAAAAAAAAAAAAGCAATAAAATCAATTCTAGAAATATATTAAACATATGTATATAAAAAGAAATAAGAAAAATAAGAGAAAACGACGAAACAATCCACAAACAACTTAACGTCTACTGGTGTCACATGTTCACTAACCTCTAAAATACGCTCTATTGAATACTAATTTAATTTATGCATTACAGTCAAAGCCAAAAACAGTAGAAAACTACAAAGGTGGAAGGAAGCACAGCAGCACTGCACGAAAAACATACAACTAACAATAAACAACGCGAAACAAGGAAAAGAGAAAACTGCGTAACGGACACACACATACAGGTTTTCTTTTATTTTGGAAATAATACACACTAAAAAATAGATGCATAAACATAGTATCATAAAATATAATACAATAGTTTACTACATTAATATACAAACGAAAACTAAACAAACCAAACAAACACCCAAAATTTTCCATATACAAATACCATAACCATACCCCAATATATAATTAATCGCGATTATTTGCAAACAAAAAATACAGATTTATTCCTAACAAACGTAAATGTTAAAGAATACTACTAACACAGTTAGGGGCAGATCAGGGCTAAGAAGCGGATCTAGACTATCTGAGATAAGGGAAGCGACAGGAACAGAAGAGGAAGACCAGTCAGTTCAATCGCAAAACAATAATCCTAATCTCACCAACGCTATGGATTCCGGTAACGACACAGGGCCACTAAATTCCACCACCAACCTAAATCTACAACAACTACTAACCCTTGTACATCAACTACCAACCTACGAAGGCCCACCTGACAATCTTGATAGATTTATAGACAGAGTAGATCAGCTTCTTTTGTTAGCCTCATCGGTGGACCAAGCAACATGCGGACAGTACTTACTTGGAACTATCCGTGACAAAATTAAAGGCAGAGCAGACGAAGCGCTGAATGTCTGCGATGCACTCCTTAGTTGGGATGATATCAAAGCAAACCTCAAGCGACTATACTCTAGCAAGAAAACAGAAGAAATGCTTGTTAGAGAGCTACATAATCTTCCGGACGGACTCAGTATGGGAAAATTGTATTACTCAGCCGCAAAAATAAGAAGCGAATTAATGTCACTCGCCAGAGAAGCAGACTCTAGTGGACACTCTCTTGCGGCCAAACGTGACCAATACGACAGATTCTGCCTAAATACATTCTTAGCTGGATTAAAGGACCCACTTAGGACAGCCATTAGGAATCAAAGACCAGAGACAATCGAGAAAGCATACGAGTACGGACAGATTGAATTAAACTTCTCTAGAAGCCTGAACAAACAACAAGAAAACCGACGACGCGACAGCACAATATACAGGAATCACCCATACGTGAGAGGACAACCAACAAATAGTGACTACAACAGTCGCTACATACCACGACAACAGAACTATAATAATGGCAACAACGCTCGTCATGTACCACGATACGATAACACCAACAATGACAATAATGGCCGCTTTATACAGAGACAACAAAATTTTAACAACAATAATAATAGACGCTTCACACGTCAACATAATTCCCACAACAATAGTAATGGTCGACAAGATAAAGAAACTCTGGGCAGAAACCCCTTCCACAATAACGACCAACCAAATCAATCCCTAAGTCACCAAAACAGAAACAACCGTAATTCAAGAGCTCCCCTATGTAACATCAACGATGATGCAAATTTTCAAATAGAAGCCTCGGGAAGCCAGTCGGCTACATAAGCAAGAAGACTCACGGATCTTCCTTGCCATTTGTTTTATTATCACCAAACTCCATGGTGTCAAATCCTCTAAAATTCCTAATAGACACTGGATCTACTTACTCTTTCATAAACCCGGCACTTATTAATGAAGATCACATCAAAAAACTAACCTCAGATATCAATATCCACACTGTTCTCAGTACATTCAAAATTCGGGAATATACAGATAAAATAAATTTCAAACAATTCAAAAAAATTCCCAATTTTAAGTTCTTATTATTTAATTTCCACCCCCACTTCAATGGTCTCCTAGGCATGGATATCCTATCTAGCCTAAATGCAAGAATAAACTTTGCCGAGTCCATACTAGAAACACCAGAAACCGCCATCCCAATCCTCACAAGGGCAAACCCTGTAGACACATTACATAACCTGCCACAAAATACCAAAATGCTACTTCCGCTCCCAGTAAACTTCATGCAGGGAGACTTTATATTTGAAACTATGAATTTGGATAATCAAATATCCATAACAGGCGGTTTATACACCGCAAACGCAGGATCCGTCTATTTCGAAGTCTGCAATAACTCAGACCAGATCCAAACACTTTACCTCGAGGAACCGTTACAAGCAGAAGAGTTCTCTCCACAAACCCACCAATACTTAAACTGTAAGTATGTCCGCGGGAACAGATACAGAACGACCGGATGACCAACAATTAAAAATTCAAACGGAACACCTTAACAGCGAGGAAAAACAACAAATACTCAAACTATGCAAGTCATTCAAAAGACTTTTCCACAACGAAAACAACCAACTAACGTTCTCTAACGCCGTCAAACACTCTATACCAACAACAGATAATATACCGATACACACAAAATCTTACCGTTACCCATTTGTACATAAAGACGAAGTAAAAAAGCAAATTTCAAAAATGCTCGAGCAAAACATCATAAAAAACAGCCATTCCCCCTGGAGTGCACCCGTCTGGGTCGTACCTAAGAAAAGTGACGTCATAGGCGAAAAAAAGTGGCGCTTGGTAATCGATTTTCGGAAATTAAATGAAAAGACTGTCTCTGATAGATACCCTATCCCGAACATTGCGGATATACTAGATAGTCTAGGGAGGACCATGTATTTCACAACGATAGACAAGTGGCTTTCACCAAATTCAAATGAACCCACGCGATGCGAGCAAGACGGCGTTCACCGTCGAAAATGGGCATTATGAATTCACGAGAATGCCCTTCGGTCTCAAGAACGCCCCTGCCACGTTCCAACGCGTTATGGACAACGTTTTAGGTGACTTAGTCGGTAACGTCTGTCTCGTCTATCTCGACGATATAATAGTATTCTCACCCTCACTCCAAAAACATATAGCAGATATTAAATCTGTTTTCACAAAACTCCAAAACGCAAATCTAAAAATCCAACTAAGCAAATGTAGCTTTTTAAGGAAGGAAATCGACTTCCTGGGACATATCGTAACCCAGGAAGGAGTCAAACCAAACCCACTTAAAATTCAAACCATCAAGGACTTCCCCTGCCCAAAGACAACCAGGAAATTAAATCATTTTAGGACTATTAGGGTATTACAGGAAATTCATAAAGGACTTTGCGAAAATAACTAAACCCATAACGAGACAGTTAAAAGGGAAGAAATCTATAATAATAGACGATGAATTTAAACAAGCATTCGAAACGTCGAAAGATCTTCTTTGTAATGATCCCATACTCATATACCCTGATTTCAATAAACCGTTCACGCTGACCACAGACGCAAGTAATTATGCTATAGGCTCTGTGTTGTCACAAGGCCCAGATACTAATGACAGACCCATATCCTTCGCTAGCAGGACACTCTCGGACACGGAAATCCGCTATTCGACGATAGAGAAAGAAATGCTATCTATCATTTGGTCTGTAGGTCATTTCAGACCATACCTTTTCGGGCGTAGATTCAAAATAGTCACAGACCATAAGCCATTAATCTGGCTAGAAAATTTGAAAGGTCAGAATCCAAAACTACTTCGATGGAAAACAATCCTGGCCGCTTACGACTACGAAATCGTATACAAAAAAGGGTCGCAAAACGTAGTTGCTGACGCACTCAGCAGAATTGAGCCAAACTTGAACATAAACGAGGACCCACAAATTATACCAATCGCTTCGCAACCACTAAATCACTTCAATTGCCAAATAATATTCCGTATCGGATCAACAACTTTAAGACAAGTAGAAACACCATTTATCCATAAAGTAAGACATATTATCACGGAACCCGTACATACTTTCGACTCTGTTACAAACACCCTTCAAACAATCCTGAAACCGAATAAAACATTCGCAATATTTGCACCAAACGATATTTTCAAAATAATAGAAGAGTCTTATAATAACTATTTCTTTGAAAATGACTTATACAAAATTTTCCGCTGCAATATATGTTTAACCGAAATTACGAATCCTCATGATCAGGAAAACGAAATTCGTGCATACCACTTTAATACCAATCATAGAGGCATAGATGAAACATATAACTATTTAAAAAGGGACATTTATTTTCCGCATTTAAAAGACATTATCACAAAAATTATAAAAAATTGCGATACCTGCCTAACCCTAAAATACGATAGACACCCCCATAAACCATTGATGCAAACCCCAACCGCCCCAGATGGACCATTGGCAGTCGTACATATAGACATATATTTCATTAACAATACTTGTAACCTCACAATTATCGATAAATTCACCAAACTAGCACAAGCCTACCCCCTTAGCAATAGGAATTCAATAAAAGTCGTCGATGCCCTATTACAATTTATAAGTCACTATGGCGCACCAAAGAAAATAATTTTCGACCAGGGCGCGGAATTTTCGGGCAATCTATTCAACGACTTCTTAAATCAATTCCAAATAACGGCTCATACAACTTCATTTCAACAATCAACGGGCAACGCTTCTGTCGAGAGACTGCACTCCACCTTAACCGAACTATACAGGATAATCTTGAACAAAAGAAAGGAAGCACGCATAGAACGCGATCATGCCCAAATACTCGCAGAAGCAGTAGCAACATATAACAATGCAATACACTCCAGCACTTCCTATACCCCTTTCGAGCTCTTCCACGCAAGAACACACATATTTAACAAAACAATAACATTCGACAATCACCATGATTACCTTAAGAAATTAAACGAATTTAGAAAAGACATATACCCAAAAGTACAGGAACATTTAAGCGCGACCACAGAAAAAAAATTGGCTAAATTAAACAAGGACAGGGAGACACCAGTCCAAGTCGATCCTAATGATAAAATATTTAGAAAAGAAAACCGTAGAAACAAGATAACACCGAGATTTTCAATACACAAAGTAGATAGAGACAAAGCAGTCACTCTCCTAACAACTAAAGGTCAAAAGTTACACAAACAAAAAATTAGAAAAATAGATAAGAAATCAATGGAAGAAACATAAGATAGACAAGCATGATTCAATAAATATATCAAACCAAGTAACTTAAAAACCCACATTAACAAGAAACAATCTACGATACAAAAATACATAATAATTAAACAAAATGTAACTTTAGCTTTAGATGTAACGTTTATAAACACAACACTCATGTTTAATATTAAGATATCCATAAAAAAAAATGTTAAATTCAAAATGTCGTCGGAGTTCGTGGCATACACCAACAACACGTCGCCTAATCACCCTTCTCCGATCCGGCCATTTCCCCTTATGGCCTTCTCTTCGGACTGGGGGGGGGAGGAGTTAACATGCCCACACTGGAGACAGGACCGACCCAGAGTTAACATGCCTCCTCTCTCCGGTCACACTGGAACCAATACCGAGAGTCAACATGCCCCCTATCTCTTTGGGCACACAAGGAGACGGACCCAGGAACAAGGAGGCGGTGCCAATACGAACTCTGACGAAGATATTGAAAAAATAAAGATTTGTCATTCTGCTGAATTCTTTGAAAGCCTTTCTCCCTCGGCCACAGGATTGTAACTGGCGCGCCAAGCCAGGCTAAGGAGGTGATCCGACAGCACTTCCAAGAGCGCACAGCGAAATAAAATTTTTTTTTGTTGCCCTGCGTGGCACACCCAAAATCGATGCCCTGCGCTGCATATTAATTTTAAACAAAATTTTGTAACATTGAGCGGAACTTTTTCAGCCCAATGAGTATGTGGGAATATGAGTATAGTATTCCTTTATTGATTAAATTATAAACTTAGAATCAGAGTAATTATGTTTTAGACGCGGCCGCTGGTGGTGGAAGAGAGAGATCGTACTCCAAAGCTATCGAAAAAGCTATGTATCGAAAAGTGCCATTCGCGGTGATGGCTGTTTGCCATTACACCGACGGACACAGGCACGGCGCGGAAGTTAGTGGGTGATCCCCACATGTAGTATGGCCCGTAAAGCCGTACAAAATAATAAGCACGACTTTGTAATAGAATTTAATTCAATTCAATTCGAAATTTAATTCAAAAACTAATTAACTTCAATTAATAATACGTTATCGATACCCAGCATGCAATATGAGAGTTTTCGAGGGTTTTCTGATAATTATTAATGAGGATTTACACTCATAAAGTGTGCAGAAAAGAGTCCGGTAAGAGCGTTTTTTCCTTGAAAATTCAGGACCATAAAGAGGGCACTTTTTAGAGTCCGATATGACTCTTTTCTGACGGTGAAAGTGGTGCTTTCACCCTCCGAATGAAGCAGTGAAATCCCTCCGAAAACGGACATAAAAGTTCCCTTTTCAGACACTTTAATTGGTCCAAAAAGATACTTATATGTGCGTTTTCCAGGTACCTAAATCGCTCCAAATAGATACTTATATGTGCGTTTTCCAGGCTCCTAAATCGCTCCAAAAAGATACTTATATGTGCGTTTTCCAGGCACCTAAATCGCTCCAAAAAGATTCTTTTATGTGCGTTTTCCAGGCACCTAAATCGCTCCAAAAAGAACCCTTTTATGTGCTTTTTCCAGGCACCCCAAACCCAAAAAATACCCTTTTATGTGTTAAATTAGTCAATTGAACAATTAATTATTTTTTCCAGCTTTCTTATAATATTTTGTTCTATCATTTGAAGTCTGAAACCACTTGCTACATATGGTGGAAAACTGCTTTTCATCCACCGAAAATTTTTGATTGAAGGCTCCTAAAGAAATAAAAACAGTTAATATTTTATTTGATTAATACAAAGATTTAAATTCAATAATTACCTCTAAGTGTTGTTGTTATTGCCATCCCAATAACGCATTTTTTGGCGATAGTCCCCTTCGTTTTAGTACTTGTACTTGATTCACTTTTTTTTTTTTAAATTGGCAAATTTTGTTTAACTTAAGAATTTT
This sequence comes from Drosophila aff. chauvacae BK-2020, assembly GCA_018903765.1. Taxonomy (NCBI): domain Eukaryota; kingdom Metazoa; phylum Arthropoda; class Insecta; order Diptera; family Drosophilidae; genus Drosophila; species Drosophila aff. chauvacae BK-2020. The sequence continues at coordinate 663,503 of JAEIGO010000821.1, read as the reverse complement.
TAAAAACCACCTAAAATTTCCCCTTAGGTTACAGGGGCTGCCGGATAGAGGGTGCTGGCTACTTCCTGTCAAAATATTAAATATATAACGTATAGCGATATTAGTTTCGCCATTTACTTCGTTTGCTTTTATATTTGATTATAATACTTTATTATAATAAGGCACACACAATTCTCTGTATACAGAGAATAACGCTTTATTGTCTAGAGTTACCGTATCGGTTTTATCTAGTATTATTGTAGGTGACGCTACCGATATATCGGTGTCGGCACAGTACTCCCCTTCCAGTGAATCCGTCACGATCCTTGGCTCGCGAATGTTACCTTACGCCGTTTTTCGTAAGTCCTTTAAGGAATGGGGTTGGATTCCCCCGAGTCGAACAACTTGTCGTCCTTGACTATGAAAACAGGCTTCAGGCGGTCGACTGATACTGCTAAGTCCTTCCCGTCGATTCGTATGGTGAAAACTCGGTCGTTGTCGCGTTTGATGATTTCGTACGGTCCGGTGTAGGGAGGCTGCAGAGGTTGCTTTAAACCGTCTATGCGGAGAAATACATGGGTGCATTTGTCAATTCCCTTCAGTAGGAACATTTTTTCTTTAATATGGTGCGCTGTGGGAGTTGGTCGAATTTTCTGCATGTGCTCTCGAAAACTGCTCAGGAATGTCGTAGGATCTACAGTTTCATCCATGTTGGCGAAGAATTCGTTTGGCAGTCGAATTGGTACTCCATATAACATTTCAGCTGCAGATTATTTAATGTCTTCTTTGAAGCAGGTACGAAGGCCAAGTAGCACAGTTGGTAATAGTTGATTTTAAGGATCTGTGCCACCTATCTATGAGCCCGTTTGATTGCGGATGGTAGGCCGTAGTGTGGATATGCTTGCTTCCGATCAGGTTGGCTAGTTGTTTGAAAACTGCAGATTCAAACTGCGTGCATTGATCAGTAGTGATTGTCTTGGGTGATCCAAAACGTGATATCCAGTGTGTCCAGAACGCCATGGCTATCGTATCGGCCGTGATATTAGTGAGTGGTACTGCTTCTGGCCATCGCGGGAAACGGTCAATCATGGTAAGACAATAGCGGTAGTTTTGTTGTAAAGGCATGACAACTATATCCAGGTGGACGTGGTCGAATCTTCCATTTGGCACAGCGATCTTGTCCGGCTGAAGGTGATTATGCTTGTGAATTTTGAAGCGCTGGCATGGGAGACAAAGTCTACACCATTTGAGGACATCTTTGTTCATCGCAGGCCAGACAAACTTCTGTCAGATTTGACGGGCAGTTGCTCGCCCTTGGATGAGATAGATTGTGGATATATGAGAAAGCCTGTTTGCGAAGTGATTGCGGTACAAAAGGACGGAGATTTTGTGTGGATACGTCACAGTATATCGAACTTTCTCCACCGAAACAAACTTTCTTGAGCTTTAAGAAAGTAGTTCCTTGCAAGATGCGTGTCAATTCAGAATCCAAGGCTTGTTCCTCCTCGAGCTGCGCCGCGGTGATCGCTGTGGGCATCGTCATAGTGCAAATCCTCGAAAAAACGTCTGCGACTATATTTTCTGTTCCTTTTATGTGAAGGATGGTCGTCGAGAATTGCGAAATATAATTTAGATGACGCAGCTGTCGAGGTGATGCTTTTTCAAGCCGCTGTTGGCATTTTTTTTTTTTTTAATTGGACGTTGATGCACTATGATCAGTACATTCAAGTGGCCCATCTGACACCAAGCACGTGCCTGTTCATGTTAGGTGTTAGTAGGCGCGACAAATGAACGTATAGAAAAGGAATACGAGGAAGTGACTACTGGCGTGCTGCCAGACTGTTTGCCTGCATGCGTACTAAGTGGGTTAGTATTAAGGTGTTTAGTTGGGGAAGGCTATCTACGTTTGATGTTATCATGTACAAATCGTTATAATTTGCACATAAGACTCTAAAGGGTTCATGCAATTCAAAAGACGTTATACAGTGGCGCAAAACTAAAGGAATATAGGATATAGTATTTCTACTCTGTACGTGAAAGTTAAGCTGACCCAGCAGGTCAGCACTTTCCACGTCACCGTGGATAAGGTTAAAAATGAACGTAATGCCAAGCATGGTTCTACGGTTAGCTAAAGAAGGTAAGTTAATTAGGAGAAGTCTACTAGAGTACGAGGGTAACCTCTGGTTTGGATCCCAGTTCAAACCGCGTAAAGCGAAAAGCAAAAAGTTCTTCCGAGTTGAGTTAATGCGTTTAATGTGAACCCCATACTGAGGGCTCCATACGAACTAAAGAAATATATAGGGATTTTGTAACATAGGGGTCATTGAATTCTTTCGACCACCGTTTAATGAAACCAAGCACACCTCTGGTTTTATTCATCATGCACGAAATATGATCGATAAAGTCAAGTTTAGGGTCCAGTCGGACACACAAATCATCGACTATATTAATTCTTTCCAAAGAGCAGCAGTTTAGCGTGTAAGTCGCGAGCTTGGGAGCGACACGAGAGAAAATCATTAGCTTGCATTTAGAGCCGTTTAGGGTCAATAGCTTATGCGGCACCATGTTTGGAAGTTATTGAGATCTGTTTGTAAATCAGACTGGCAGGAAGCGTCCTTATATTGCACGCAAAGTTTGACGTCGTCCGCGTACATAAGTACTATGGAGTTAGTCAGAACTTTGGGCGGGTTGTTGATAAATAATGTAAACAACAGGGGACCCAAATGGCTCACTTGCGGGACGCCAGAAGTAACCCTGACAACATAAGATAAAGAATTTTTAAAGAGGACCTTTTGCGTTCTGCCATTCAGATAACTTAAGATCCAACTAAGAAGATCAACCGGAAATCCCATTTGATCGAGTTTCCGAATAAGAAGAGAATGGTTAACAGAATCAAATGCTTTACTGAAATCAGTATAGATTACGTCTGTCTGAAAACCCTTATGGAAGCCCTTAACTAAGAAGAAAGTGAACTCTTTAAGATTGGTTGTCGTTGATCTACGCTGACATGGAGAAATAACACAGGCCGACAAAATTCTGACCCAGAAACCAGTATATACTTTTCCAAAGGTTTTCGGTGCGCTGAATCCGAATCCGAAGTCGAAATTCCCGAATTGGCTCTGGTTTCCGAGATATCCTAACCTAAAAGTGCAAAAACCGCGTTTTCTGCCTATATTTGAGGTTATGTAGCATAGAATTTGTTCTTTTACTGAAAATACTAAACAAACCATCTTAAAGTATATCCCTTGCCCTTTCAAATGCTGTTGAGTTTGATTAAATATCTCTTTTTTTCGCTGAGATATCGTACTTTGAAATTTTCATGTTAATGAATTTACCTCAAAAAAAACATTATGGATAGGCCCTATGAAGCAAACATTTTTCTTTGCACATAAAACAGCTTAAATCTGTTACTCGGGGGTTTTTGGGGTCGATGATCACGAATCCGGACTCAAATTTTCAAAATTCAAGATGGCGGATCCAATATGGCGGACCAAATTCCTAAAAAGTTACTGAATCAAGCTGAAACTGGGTATATGGGGGTCTTCGGGGTCTGTTTACCAAACTGAGATAAAATTCTGAAATTTGATGATGAAATTTGATGTTAGATTTTTATTTTTTGTAAGTAAAAAATACAATATGGCGCCCATAAAACGACCATAAACGAAATCGCGGGGAATGTCAGGCAGCTCACTCGACAAAGAATACTCTATATCAATTTCAAAGTACGATATCTCAGCGAAAAAAACAGATATTTAATCAAACTCAACAGCATTTGAAAGGGCAAGGGATATACTTTAAGATGGTTTGTTTAGTATTTTCAGTAAAAGAACAAATTCGATGCTACATAACCTCAAATATAGGCAGAAAACGCTGTTTTTGCACTTTTAGGTTAGGATATCTCGGAAACCAGAGCCAATTCGGAAATTTCGACTTCGGATTCGGATTCAGCGCACCGAAAACCTTTGGAAAAGTATATACTGGTTTCTGGGTCAGAGGGTCGAGCTGATTTTGTCGGCCTGTGTAATTGATCTACACAGGTGCTGCAAATGTAAAGTAATGATTTTCTCGAAAAGTTTTGGAATGGCCGACAACTTAGAGATTCCTCTATAGTTGCTGGCATCCGATATGCGTAAACCAATGGCTTGTGATCAGTCTTGATCACAAAAATGCGTGCATCGACGAGGTGTCTGAAATATTTGATTGCTTCGTATATGGCGAGTAGCTCACGGTCGTACGTGGAGTAATTTCTCTCAGTGTTGCTGAACTTCTTGGAGAAAAATCCTAGAGGTTGCCAGTCATGACTAGTGCGTTGTTACAGAACTGCTCCGATTGTGAGGTCCGATGCGTCACAAACCAGTTGTAGGTCAGATTTTGTGCAGGAAACGATAAGCGCTGCGTCTGCTATGCTCTGCTTGCAACTCTCAAAGGCTGATATGAGTTCTGTAGTCCAGAGGATTTGTCGTTGGTCGTTCTTCTTTACATTTCTTAGCAGCTCGGACAGCGGTGCTTCAGTGTGCGAAGATCGGGGTAGGCATCTGCGATAGTGGTTTATAACGCCCAAGAAATGGCCTAGTTGGCTGATAGTTTCAGGACGAGCATAATTAAGGATAGCATCGATGCGACTGGACGCTGTTTTGATGCCGTGTAGCTGAGAAAATTAACTTGCGTTAGCGCTAATTGACATTTGCTCAGATTGATACTTAAGCCGTGTTTCTGCAGGACTGATAACACTGCTCGAAGATGTTCTTCGTGTTCGGCGATCGATTTCGAAGTTATCAATATATCGTCTATGTAGCAATATACGAAGTCCATGCCGCGGAAAATATTGTCCATAAAACGCTGGAACGTCGGTGTCGCATTCTTTAACCCGAAAGGCATGTACTGGAATTCTATGAGTCCAAAAGGGGTGCATACGGCCGTCTTCTGGATGTCTTCTTCCGCCATGGGAATTTGGTAGTATGCCTTTACCAAATCAAGTGTTGAGAAGACTTTCCCACCATGTAGCTGTTCGGTGAAGTCGTGAATGTGTGCAATCGGATAGCGATCTGGTATCGTAATTGAGTTGAGCTTACGAGAATCGCCGCATGCCCTCCAGCCACCGTCTTTTTTAGTGACCATGTGGAGTGGGCTGGACCAAGGACTGTTGGAGGGACGACATATGCCTTGCTCGATTAGAAAGTTGATTTACTTTTTCGCAGTTGCAAGTTTATCTCCAGATAAGCGTCGTGGTCGGTCAGAAACGGGGGTCCCATATGTTTCGATGTGATGTTGTACATCATGCTGCCTTGTATGCATCGATGACGGTTTGGTGACTTACACAAACTCTTGCAGAAGCTCTCGAAATTTAGAAATACTGCACAGTGCACAGTGGAAACGGATGTTTGATTCGCCTGTGCTAGGCACGCTGTTGTTGACAGTCCTGTGGCAGAGTCAATAAGGCATCTGTTTTTGAGGTCAAAAAGAAGCTGGAATTCGGCTAAAAAGTCTGCTCCAATTATAGGTGTGTGTACGTCCGCAATGATGAATGGCCAGGTGAAATTGCGTCTGAGATCCAAGTCCAGATTAGTTATATATCTGTCATAGGTGTGGATGATGGTCTGGTTTGCTGCGTATAGCGTCAGATCGGCTTGGGTGGTTTTCTGTATAACCAGCGTGCGAGGTACAACTGAAACCACAGATCTAGAATCGATGAGGTATCTGATGTTGGAGGTACGATCGGTGACGTGCAAACGCTGCTCCCGTGGAACAGCTGACTGAAATGATGGATCGCTGCTGCTGTCCTGGCTGCCGCCTGACGGGCTGGTCAGCGGCAGCCAGGACAGCAGCAGCGATCCTCTAGTTTAACGACGTAGAGCGTGCGCAGGGTGGTCGGCATTTATTTGCGTTGTCACCAAAGCGCTTATGGTAGAAACAAAGATTTTCCTGTGCTCCTGAAGTCTGTTGACCGGAATTGTCCGCTGGTCTGGCGCCACGAGATGAACTGCGTGATCGGTCGCGTGATTCGATGCGCTTGACATCCTTCTTCAATGCCGAGACATCTTGGATGAGCGAACGTAAATTGTCGGAAAGTTCTTTCAAAGGATCTGCAGAGGCAACTGCGCAGTGCTAACGGCTTCGAGCATTTTGTCTGCAATCTTCGCAAGCTTGTCCAAGTCCGTCTCATCCCATACGGTGAGTAGCGGACGAATGGAGGCTGGCATCTCAGCGAGGAATAGGGTGTGAATGATGCTGTCGCTGCCAGGATCCGGGGCCAAGCGTCGCATATTTGCCAAGATTTCCTAAGACTTTAATCCGGTGGCACCTTCTCCTTGAAGTAGTCGTCGCAGTTTTGATTCGGGCGATTCAGCGAACTTCTGCAGCAAGAGAGTTTTTATTGCTGCGTACGTGTTATCTGCCGGTGGACGAGTGACCAAGTCCTCCACAGCCAAAACTACATCTTCTTCCTAATGCAGTGTTACCAAGTCAAACTTGTCAGTGTCGTCGACAATGTAGTGCAAACGGAATGATCGTTCCACTTGAGCAAACCACTGGTGCGGGTTGCTGTGTGTTTTTTTTTTTTTTTTTTTTTTATATTCGTTTATTTATTTAACCTAAGAAAAACAAACAACATACAAGAACAGGCCATTTAGTGGCGTGACGGGGCAAGGGCCTGCTTCGTGCGGTACGGCCGCAAAGCAATGCTTCGCACGAAGGAAGGCCGCTCAGCCCGTCCTCTCGTTCCTCGTCTTCTCCAGGGACCTCAGCGTCTTCATCAGCTTTGCTGAAAATTCTGCCGCCGCATTCCACGTCCTTGGGTCCGCCAGCATCAGCGGCACCAGCGTGTCCTCGGTGATCGCCGACCCTGCCACCGCCTCCAGCGCGTTCCTCTCCTCGTCGAATCGGCGACACTCGAAGATGACGTGCTTTGCGTTCTCGGTTATCCCGGATCCGCACTCCGGGCAGCCGTCCTCCTCCTCGTGGCCGAATCTCTTCAGGTAGCTCCTGAAGCATCCGTGCCCACTCAGCACTTGGGTCAGGTAGAAATCCACCTGCCCGTGCTTCCTCTCCATCCAGACGTCAATGCTGGGGATCAGTCTGCGCGTCCAACGGCGTTTGGACAAGGCGTCCCACCTGGCCTGTCAGCTAGCGTAACTCCTCCATCTGGCGTCGCTCTTGAGCTCCGCCTTGGAGACACCCTCGGGTCCGGGGTGCCCTCGAAACGCGTTGCGAAGGTCCGCCTTCTCCCGTACCAGCCCGTACTTTAGTGGCACAAGGCCAGCTATCACCAGTACGGCGTCGTCCGAAATAGTGCGGAATGCGCACGCCACCCGTATGGCGCAGAGTCTGTAGGCTGACTCTGCCCCTCGCATATAGGACTTTGCCCCGATCGCCTCAGCCCACACAGGCGCCGCATACAGCAGCTGCAAGGTGACGACGCTCGCCAGCAGCTTCCTGGTTGCGTGCTTAGGCCCTCTGGTGTTCGGAAGCATGCGGGAGAGGGCTCCGACCGTCCCACTGGCCTTCTTCTGGGCGTATTGTAGGTGCTCCTTAAAGGAGAGCCGAAAGTCTAGGATTACTCGAGGTATTTGATTGCCCTCTGTGACTTGATCACGGCTCCGCCGACGCACACCTCGGCCGTTTTCACCGCTTTCCGACTCGAGATCAGGACCGCCTCGGTCTTCTGGGCCGCTAGCTCCAGGCCAGCATTTAAGAGCCGCGTCTCGATGGCCTTGATCGCTGCGTTCGCCTTCTCCTCCGCTGCAGTGCGCTCCTTCGCAACTACGACCACGGCAATGTCGTCTGCGAAGCCCACGACCGTGGTGTCGCTGGGCATTGGGAGCCGCAGAACACCGTCATACATGGTGTTCCAGAGTAGGGGCCCCAGCACGGAGCCCTGCGGGACTCCGGCGGAGACTTCGTATACCCTGGAACCCATGTCCGTGTCCACCGTGAGCACCCTCTCGCTAAAGAAGCTTCTCACGGTTTGCAGCAGGTACCCCGGGATGTTCAGGGCAGCAAGACACTCCAGCGTCCGGTTCCAGTCGGCGGTGTTAAAGGCGTGTCCAGTGTAACTGCTAGACAGTAGCTCTTGGAACCGCCCTTGCCGGCTATCGCCTCTTCTGCTATCGACTTCACCATCTCGATGGCGTCCAGCGTCGACCTTCCCTTCCTGAAGCCGTACTGGCTCGGGGAGAGGCCCCCGGCCTCCTCGATGGCGGCATTTAGCCTAGCCACTATCAGCTTGCCAGTGGTGTCTGTGAGGCAGATAGGCCTATAGGAGGATGGCTCCCCTGGCGGCTTGCCTGGCTTGGCGAGAAGCAAAAGCTGTTGCCTCTTCCACCTTTCCGGGAAGGTTTCCTCCGCAAGGCACTTCGAGTACATGGAGGCGTACTCCTTGGGGTGCAGCGCTATGGACAGCTTTAGCGCCCTGTTGGGCACTGTGTCCGGTCCTGGTGCGTTCTTGGGGCGTATGCTCCTCCCCGTCCGGATCACCTCCGCCTCCGAAATCTCGCCGGCGTCGTCGGGATGGCGCTCCGCGTTCGGCGGCATGGTCACAGGTGATCCTTTCGGGAATAGTGCCTGCACTATGCCATATGTCGGACGGGGCTGTGCTGCCCGCTTTCAGGCCCTTGACCACCATCCTGTAGGCACCTCCCCAGGGATCGTTCTCAGCTTCGTCGCAAAGGCGCAGGAAGCACTCCTTCTTCGCGGCCCTTATGGTCGTTTTGAGGGCCTTTCTAGCCACCCTATAGGCCTCGCTGCACTCGGCGACACCCGCCGAGCGTGTAGGCAAGCGGACCGAAGGTCGGCTATCTCGGCACTCCACCAGTACGTTGGCCTCTGATTCCTCCGACACGCCCCCCTCCGCCGCATGCTCTGGTCGCAAGCACGCTCTAGGTTCGCGGCCATCTGGTTCGCCATTTCGTTGGCTCCGTCCGCCGCTACGACAGCCATACCCTCCAGGGCACTGGTGAACGCCTAGGTGCACAGCGTGTCCGGTTTGTACGCCTTGCCGGGTTGCGGTAGCGATCGAGTATCTCTCGCATGCTCGCCAACTGAGCACAGGATCGCCTCATGGTCGCTTCCTGTGTAAGCGTCGCCAACTCCCCATATGGCATTATGGGCAATTGCGGCGCTCACAAACGTCAGGTCTATGAACGAGGCCGCTGCAGCTCTGACGAAAGTGTGCCTTGCTCCGTCGTTCAACTGAACGACATCCGTCGAGGAAAACGCCTCCAGGACCGCCCGTCCTCTGGCGTTGGTTATGGTGGATCCCCATTCCTGGGCCCAGGCGTTGAAGTCACCTCCGACCACGACGTTGTATCTTTCACGTAAGTCGCTGCTCAGGTCGTCCAGGATCCGGCAGAACGCTCCTAACGGAAGGCTTGGCGCCAGATAGCAGCTATAGATCCAGTGGCTGTCTACCTTTGCCCTCACGAAGCCATCCGCTGACCGGATGCTGGACATACTCCTTTGGCTGTCGCCGCAAAGCCATAGGGCCGCCTTGCCAGTGCGATCCTTGGCCCACTCCGCTCCTTCCCTCGTCCTATAGGGCTCGCTAAGGATAGCGACATCTGCCGCTACCTCCCGCACCGTCTGCTGCAGCAAATCCTGCGCCGCTCTGCAGTGATTCAGGTTGAGCTGAATCAACTGCATATCCTACGGGGGCCAGCACCGCCGTTCCTGACCGGGCGGCTATTGCTGCCGGGTCCTTGGTGGGCTCCTCTGCGAGGTTGGCCTGTTGGCTCCTTACTGCATGCGGCTGCCTTATGCCCTGCATCGCCGCACTTGATGCAGCTGCTGCTCTTGTCTACCAGGCTCTTGCACCTGATGGCAATGTGCCCGAGCTCCAGGCATCTGTAGCAGCGAGGGGGGCCCTCACGCTCCCGCACTCTGCATCCTATGCGGATCTCTCCCCGCTTTCGCACCTCCTTAGCCATCGAGCACGGCAGGCTAATTACGGCCGTTTTTGACTCCCCGTAGCTGGGGCGGAGACTCCGAACCTTGACTGATCCTTCACCGAGCTGATATTGCTTCGTGAAGGCAGCGCGGATCTCGCTCTCCGTCGTGATGGCGTCCAAGTTCCGGATCTCGAAAATGCTGACTTTGGAGTCCTCCGTCAGGGCTCGCACTTCCGCCGCATCGCCCAGGACCCGAGAGATACTCTCCTTTATAGAGTCGGCACTCTCTGTGCTGCCCCTGTCTACCTCCAGAAGCAGGTTTCCCCTGGCCGTTCGACGCACGTTCTTAACCGCCCCTCCGAGGTCGGTTAATTGGTCATCCTCCCTTCGCTGTAGGATTTTCCCGATGCCTCCACTATCACCGCATCGGGGCGAGTTCTGCGGGGCGGCCTTCTCTTCTTGACCACCGTGCTCCAAGAGCTTCCGGCAGTCCTGGGCTCGGACTCTTCTGGTACGGCAGAGCTCACTTGCCGTTTTTCTCCTGTCCGAGGCTTAGGGGGGGGCTGTCTTCGTTGAGGGAGCTGGCCGCTTTGGAGGAGCTGGCCGCTCTGCCCTGGCCCCGTTCCTCGATCCCGCCTGTACTGGCGGTAGTCGCAGCTGCCCGGGGGCTTCGCCACCTGTGGCTGAGCCGTCTGGCTGGCTGAGTCTTCGCCACGGGTCCGTCTGCGCTGACCGGTCCTTCCTTGGCACTGCCGCCGTCTGTTGTGCCTTGTCCACGCGGGGCTCTCCACCTGGGATGCTCTGGGCGCACTTGCAGCACAGGATGTCCTTCTTGGACTCGTCGATGGACGTTGCCGATTTTCCGATGGCGACCTGGAGTTTGAGCATCTCCGCTATCATCGCCTTCATCGCCACGTTGATGTGGCTCACCTGCTTGTCGTGCACCAGGCTGTGGAGTTCTTCCAGCAGCTTCCCGAGCTTCGTGACGCTCTCGGCTCGAGTGGGCTCTTGCTCCTTCTCCTCTTCAGAGTCGGGGGTGCGTTCCGCCTGCGCAGCCTTGCTTCTTATTGGAAGCGTGCCCCTAGTACCGCTTGCCGGGCTGATCGGGTCTCTCCCCCTCTTGGCCGAGTCGACGTGGTCGCTCTTGAGCTCCGCCTTGGAGACACCCTCGGGTCCGGGGTGCCCTCGAAACGCGTTGCGAAGGTCCGCCTTCTCCCGTACCAGCCCGTACTTTAGTGGCACAAGGCCAGCTATCACCAGTACGGCGCAGAGTCTGTAGGCTGACTCTGCCCCTCGCATATAGGACTTGGTCGCATACAGCAGCTGCAAGGTGACGACGCTCGCCAGCAGCTTCCTGGTTGCGTGCTTAGGCCCTCTGGTGTTCGGAAGCATGCGGGAGAGGGCTCCGACCGTCCTACTGGCCTTCTTCTGGGCGTATTGTAGGTGCTCCTTAAAGGAGAGCCGACAGTCTAGGATTACTCGAGGTATTTGATTGCCCTCTGTGACTTGATCACGGCTCCGCCGACGCACACCTCGGCCGTTTCCACCGCTTTCCGACTCGAGATCAGGACCGCCTCGGTCTTCTGGGCCGCTAGCTCCAGGCCAGCATTTAAGAGCCGCGTCTCGATGGCCTTGATCGCTGCGTTCGCCTTCTCCTCCGCTGCAGTGCGCTCCTTCGCAACTACGACCACGGCAATGTCGTCTGCGAAGCCCACGACCGTGGTGTCGCTGGGCATTGGGAGCCGCAGAACACCGTCATACATGGTGTTCCAGAGTAGGGGCCCCAGCACGGAGCCCTGCGGGACTCCGGCGGAGACTTCGTATACCCTGGAACCCATGTCCGTGTCCACCGTGAGCACCCTCTCGCTAAAGAAGCTTCTCACGGTTTGCAGCAGGTACCCCGGGATGTTCAGGGCAGCAAGACACTCCAGCGTCCGGTTCCAGTCGGCGGTGTTAAAGGCGTGTCCAGTGTAACTGCTAGACAGTAGCTCTTGGAACCGCCTTTCCACCTCTTGCCGGCTATCGCCTCTTCTGCTATCGACTTCACCATCTCGATGGCGTCCAGCGTCGACCTTCCCTTCCTGAAGCCGTACTGGCTCGGGGAGAGGCCCCCGGCCTCCTCGATGGCGGCATTTAGCCTAGCCACTATCAGCTTGCCAGTGGTGTCTGTGAGGCAGATAGGCCTATAGGAGGATGGCTCCCCTGGCGGCTTGCCTGGCTTGGCGAGAAGCAAAAGCTGTTGCCTCTTCCACCTTTCCGGGAAGGTTTCCTCCGCAAGGCACTTCGAGTACATGGAGGCGTACTCCTTGGGGTGCAGCGCTATGGACAGCTTTAGCGCCCTGTTGGGCACTGTGTCCGGTCCTGGTGCGTTCTTGGGGCGTATGCTCCTCCCCGTCCGGATCACCTCCGCCTCCGAAATCTCGCCGGCGTCGTCGGGATGGCGCTCCGCGTTCGGCGGCATGGTCACAGGTGATCCTTTCGGGAATAGTGCCTGCACTATGCCATATGTCGGACGGGGCTGTGCTGCCCGCTTTCAGGCCCTTGACCACCATCCTGTAGGCACCTCCCCAGGGATCGTTCTCAGCTTCGTCGCAAAGGCGCAGGAAGCTCTCCTTCTTCGCGGCCCTTATGGTCGTTTTGAGGGCCTTTCTAGCCACCCTATAGGCCTCGCTGCACTCGGCGACACCCGCCGAGCGTGTAGGCAAGCGGACCGAAGGTCGGCTATCTCGGCACTCCACCAGTACGTTGGCCTCTGATTCCTCCGACACGCCCCCTCCGCCGCATGCTCTGGTCGCAAGCACGCTCTAGGTTCGCGGCCATCTGGTTCGCCATTTCGTTGGCTCCGTCCGCCGCTACGACAGCCATGCCCTCCAGGGCACTGGTGAGCGCCTGGGTGCACAGCGTGTCCGGTTTGTACGCCTTGCCGGGTTGCGGTAGCGATCGAGTATCTCTCGCATGCTCGCCAACTGAGCACAGGATCGCCTCATGGTCGCTTCCTGTGTAAGCGTCGCCAACTCCCCATATGGCATTATGGGCAATTGCGGCGCTCACAAACGTCAGGTCTATGAACGAGGCCGCTGCAGCTCTGACGAAAGTGTGCCTTGCTCCGTCGTTCAACTGAACGACATCCGTCGAGGAAAACGCCTCCAGGACCGCCCGTCCTCTGGCGTTGGTTATGGTGGATCCCCATTCCTGGGCCCAGGCGTTGAAGTCACCTCCGACCACGACGTTGGATCTTTCACGTAAGTCGCTGCTCAGGTCGTCCAGGATCCGGCAGAACGCTCCTAACGGAAGGCTTGGCGCCAGATAGCAGCTATAGATCCAGTGGCTGTCTACCTTTGCCCTCACGAAGCCATCCGCTGACCGGATGCTGGACATACTCCTTTGGCTGTCGCCGCAAAGCCATAGGGCCGCCTTGCCAGTGCGATCCTTGGCCCACTCCGCTCCTTCCCTCGTCCTATAGGGCTCGCTAAGGATAGCGACATCTGCCGCTACCTCCCGCACCGTCTGCTGCAGCAAATCCTGCGCCGCTCTGCAGTGATTCAGGTTGAGCTGAATCAACTGCATATCCTACGGGGCCAGCACCGCCGTTCCTGACCGGGCGGCTATTGCTGCCGGGTCCTTGGTGGGCTCCTCTGCGAGGTTGGCCTGTTGGCTCCTTACTGCATGCGGCTGCCTTATGCCCTGCATCGCCGCACTTGATGCAGCTGCTGCTCTTGTCTACCAGGCTCTTGCACCTGATGGCAATGTGCCCGAGCTCCAGGCATCTGTAGCAGCGAGGGGGGCCCTCACGCTCCCGCACTCTGCATCCTATGCGGATCTCTCCCCGCTTTCGCACCTCCTTAGCCATCGAGCACGGCAGGCTAATTACGGCCGTTTTTGACTCCCCGTAGCCGGGGCGGAGACTCCGGACCTTGACTGATCCTTCACCGAGCTGATATTGCTTCGTGAAGGCAGTGCGGATCTCGCTCTCCGTCGTGATGGCGTCCAAGTTCCGGATCTCGAAAATGCTGACTTTGGAGTCCTCCGTCAGGGCTCGCACTTCCGCCGCATCGCCCAGGACCCGAGAGATACTCTCCTTTATAGAGTCGGCACTCTCTGTGCTGCCCCTGTCTACCTCCAGAAGCAGGTTTCCCTGGCCGTTCGACGCACGTTCTTAACCGCCCCTCCGAGGTCGGTTAATTGGTCATCCTCCCTTCGCGTGACCAGCGCTAGGATCTCGCTGTAGGATTTTCCCGATGCCTCCACTATCACCGCATCGGGGCGAGTTCTGCGGTGCGGCCTTCTCTTCTTGACCACCGTGCTCCAAGAGCTTCCGGCAGTCCTGGGCTCGGACTCTTCTGGTACGGCAGAGCTCACTTGCCGTTTTTCTCCTGTCCGAGGCTTAGGGGGGGCTGTCTTCGTTGAGGGAGCTGGCCGCTTTGGAGGAGCTGGCCGCTCTGCCCTGGCCCCGTTTCTCGATCCCGCCTGTACTGGCGGTAGTCGCAGCTGCCCGGGGGCTTCGCCACCTGTGGCTGAGCCGTCTGGCTGGCTGAGTCTTCGCCACGGGTCCGTCTGCGCTGACCGGTCCTTCCTTGGCACTGCCGCCGTCTGTTGTGCCTTGTCCACGCGGGGCTCTCCACCTGGGATGCTCTGGGCGCACTTGCAGCACAGGATGTCCTTCTTGGACTCGTCGATGGACGTTGCCGATTTTCCGATGGCGACCTGGAGTTTGAGCATCTCCGCTATCATCGCCTTCATCGCCACGTTGATGTGGCTCACCTGCTTGTCGTGCACCAGGCTGTGGAGTTCTTCCAGCAGCTTCCCGAGCTTCGTGACGCTCTCGGCTCGAGTGGGCTCTTGCTCCTTCTCCTCTTCAGAGTCGGGGGTGCGTTCCGCCTGCGCAGCCTTGCTTCTTATTGGAAGCGTGCCCCTAGTACCGCTTGCCGGGCTGGTCGGGTCTCTCCCCCTCTTGGCCGAGTCGACGTGGTCGCTCTTGAGCTCCGCCTTGGAGACACCCTCGGGTCCGGGGTGCCCTCGAAACGCGTTGCGAAGGTCCGCCTTCTCCCGTACCAGCCCGTACTTTAGTGGCACAAGGCCAGCTATCACCAGTACGGCGTCGTCCGAAATAGTGCGGAATGCGCACGCCACCCGTATGGCGCAGAGTCTGTAGGCTGACTCTGCCCCTCGCATATAGGACTTGGTCGCATACAGCAGCTGCAAGGTGACGACGCTCGCCAGCAGCTTCCTGGTTGCGTGCTTAGGCCCTCTGGTGTTCGGAAGCATGCGGGAGAGGGCTCCGACCGTCCCACTGGCCTTCTTCTGGGCGTATTGTAGGTGCTCCTTAAAGGAGAGCCGACAGTCTAGGATTACTCGAGGTATTTGATTGCCCTCTGTGACTTGATCACGGCTCCGCCGACGCACACCTCGGCCGTTTTCACCGCTTTCCGACTCGAGATCAGGACCGCCTCGGTCTTCTGGGCCGCTAGCTCCAGGCCAGCATTTAAGAGCCGCGTCTCGATGGCCTTGATCGCTGCGTTCGCCTTCTCCTCCGCTGCAGTGCGCTCCTTCGCAACTACGACCACGGCAATGTCGTCTGCGAAGCCCACGACCGTGGTGTCGCTGGGCATTGGGAGCCGCAGAACACCGTCATACATGGTGTTCCAGAGTAGGGGCCCCAGCACGGAGCCCTGCGGGACTCCGGCGGAGACTTCGTATACCCTGGAACCCATGTCCGTGTCCACCGTGAGCACCCTCTCGCTAAAGAAGCTTCTCACGGTTTGCAGCAGGTACCCCGGGATGTTCAGGGCAGCAAGACACTCCAGCGTCCGGTTCCAGTCGGCGGTGTTAAAGGCGTTCCTTATGTCCAGTGTAACTGCTAGACAGTAGCTCTTGGAACCGCCTTTCCACCTCTTGCCGGCTATCGCCTCTTCTGCTATCGACTTCACCATCTCGATGGCGTCCAGCGTCGACCTTCCCTTCCTGAAGCCGTACTGGCTCGGGGAGAGGCCCCCGGCCTCCTCGATGGCGGCATTTAGCCTAGCCACTATCAGCTTGCCAGTGGTGTCTGTGAGGCAGATAGGCCTATAGGAGGATGGCTCCCCTGGCGGCTTGCCTGGCTTGGCGAGAAGCAAAAGCTGTTGCCTCTTCCACCTTTCCGGGAAGGTTTCCTCCGCAAGGCACTTCGAGTACATGGAAGCGTACGCCTTGGGGTGCAGCGCTATGGACAGCTTTAGCGCCCTGTTGGGCACTGTGTCCGGTCCTGGTGCGTTCTTGGGGCGTATGCTCCTCCCCGTCCGGATCACCTCCGCCTCCGAAATCTCGCCGGCGTCGTCGGGATGGCGCTCCGCGTTCGGCGGCATGGTCACAGGTGATCCTTTCGGGAATAGTGCCTGCACTATGCCATATGTCGGCCGGGGCTGTGCTGCCCGCTTTCAGGCCCTTGACCACCATCCTGTAGGCACCTCCCCAGGGATCGTTCTCAGCTTCGTCGCAAAGGCGCAGGAAGCACTCCTTCTTCGCGGCCCTTATGGTCGTTTTGAGGGCCTTTCTAGCCACCCTATAGGCCTCGCTGCACTCGGCGACACCCGCCGAGCGTGTAGGCAAGCGGACCGAAGGTCGGCTATCTCGGCACTCCACCAGTACGTTGGCCTCTGATTCCTCCGACACGCCCCCCTCCGCCGCATGCTCTGGTCGCAAGCACGCTCTAGGTTCGCGGCCATCTGGTTCGCCATTTCGTTGGCTCCGTCCGCCGCTACGACAGCCATGCCCTCCAGGGCACTGGTGAACGCCTGGGTGCACAGCGTGTCCGGTTTGTACGCCTTGCCGGGTTGCGGTAGCGATCGAGTATCTCTCGCATGCTCGCCAACTGAGCACAGGATCGCCTCATGGTCGCTTCCTGTGTAAGCGTCGCCAACTCCCCATATGGCATTATGGGCAATTGCGGCGCTCACAAACGTCAGGTCTATGAACGAGGCCGCTGCAGCTCTGACGAAAGTGTGCCTTGCTCCGTCGTTCAACTGAACGACATCCGTCGAGGAAAACGCCTCCAGGACCGCCCGTCCTCTGGCGTTGGTTATGGTGGATCCCCATTCCTGGGCCCAGGCGTTGAAGTCACCTCCGACCACGACGTTGGATTTTTCACGTAAGTCGCTGCTCAGGTCGTCAAGGATCCGGCAGAACGCTCCTAACGGAAGGCTTGGCGCCAGATAGCAGCTATAGATCCAGTGGCTGTCTACCTTTGCCCTCACGAAGCCATCCGCTGACCGGATGCTGGACATACTCCTTTGGCTGTCGCCGCAAAGCCATAGGGCCGCCTTGCCAGTGCGATCCTTGGCCCACTCCGCTCCTTCCCTCGTCCTATAGGGCTCGCTAAGGATAGCGACATCTGCCGCTACCTCCCGCACCGTCTGCTGCAGCAAATCCTGCGCCGCTCTGCAGTGATTCAGGTTGAGCTGAATCAACTGCATATCCTACGGGGGCCAGCACCGCCGTTCCTGACCGGGCGGCTATTGCTGCCGGGTCCTTGGTGGGCTCCTCTGCGAGGTTGGCCTGTTGGCTCCTTACTGCATGCGGCTGCCTTATGCCCTGCATCGCCGCACTTGATGCAGCTGCTGCTCTTGTCTACCAGGCTCTTGCACCTGATGGCAATGTGCCCGAGCTCCAGGCATCTGTAGCAGCGAGGGGGGCCCTCACGCTCCCGCACTCTGCATCCTATGCGGATCTCTCCCCGCTTTCGCACCTCCTTAGCCATCGAGCACGGCAGGCTAATTACGGCCGTTTTTGACTCCCCGTAGCCGGGGCGGAGACTCCGGACCTTGACTGATCCTTCACCGAGCTGATATTGCTTCGTGAAGGCAGTGCGGATCTCGCTCTCCGTCGTGATGGCGTCCAAGTTCCGGATCTCGAAAATGCTGACTTTGGAGTCCTCCGTCAGGGCTCGCACTTCCGCCGCATCGCCCAGGACCCGAGAGATACTCTCCTTTATAGAGTCGGCACTCTCTGTGCTGCCCCTGTCTACCTCCAGAAGCAGGTTTCCCCTGGCCGTTCGACGCACGTTCTTAACCGCCCCTCCGAGGTCGGTTAATTGGTCATCCTCCCTTCGCGTGACCAGCGCTAGGATCTCGCTGTAGGATTTTCCCGATGCCTCCACTATCACCGCATCGGGGCGAGTTCTGCGGTGCGGCCTTCTCTTCTTGACCACCGTGCTCCAAGAGCTTCCGGCAGTCCTGGGCTCGGACTCTTCTGGTACGGCAGAGCTCACTTGCCGTTTTTCTCCTGTCCGAGGCTTAGGGGGGGGCTGTCTTCGTTGAGGGAGCTGGCCGCTTTGGAGGAGCTGGCCGCTCTGCCCTGGCCCCGTTCCTCGATCCCGCCTGTACTGGCGGTAGTCGCAGCTGCCCGGGGGCTTCGCCACCTGTGGCTGAGCCGTCTGGCTGGCTGAGTCTTCGCCACGGGTCCGTCTGCGCTGACCGGTCCTTCCTTGGCACTGCCGCCGTCTGTTGTGCCTTGTCCACGCGGGGCTCTCCACCTGGGATGCTCTGGGCGCACTTGCAGCACAGGATGTCCTTCTTGGACTCGTCGATGGACGTTGCCGATTTTCCGATGGCGACCTGGAGTTTGAGCATCTCCGCTATCATCGCCTTCATCGCCACGTTGATGTGGCTCACCTGCTTGTCGTGCACCAGGCTGTGGAGTTCTTCCAGCAGCTTCCCGAGCTTCGTGACGCTCTCGGCTCGAGTGGGCTCTTGCTCCTTCTCCTCTTCAGAGTCGGGGGTGCGTTCCGCCTGCGCAGCCTTGCTTCTTATTGGAAGCGTGCCCCTAGTACCGCTTGCCGGGCTGGTCGGGTCTCTCCCCCTCTTGGCCGAGTCGACGTGGTCGCTCTTGAGCTCCGCCTTGGAGACACCCTCGGGTCCGGGGTGCCCTCGAAACGCGTTGCGAAGGTCCGCCTTCTCCCGTACCAGCCCGTACTTTAGTGGCACAAGGCCAGCTATCACCAGTACGGCGTCGTCCGAAATAGTGCGGAATGCGCACGCCACCCGTATGGCGCAGAGTCTGTAGGCTGACTCTGCCCCTCGCATATAGGACTTGGTCGCATACAGCAGCTGCAAGGTGACGACGCTCGCCAGCAGCTTCCTGGTTGCGTGCTTAGGCCCTCTGGTGTTCGGAAGCATGCGGGAGAGGGCTCCGACCGTCCCACTGGCCTTCTTCTGGGCGTATTGTAGGTGCTCCTTAAAGGAGAGCCGACAGTCTAGGATTACTCGAGGTATTTGATTGCCCTCTGTGACTTGATCACGGCTCCGCCGACGCACACCTCGGCCGTTTCCACCGCTTTCCGACTCGAGATCAGGACCGCCTCGGTCTTCTGGGCCGCTAGCTCCAGGCCAGCATTTAAGAGCCGCGTCTCGATGGCCTTGATCGCTGCGTTCGCCTTCTCCTCCGCTGCAGTGCGCTCCTTCGCAACTACGACCACGGCAATGTCGTCTGCGAAGCCCACGACCGTGGTGTCGCTGGGCATTGGGAGCCGCAGAACACCGTCATACATGGTGTTCCAGAGTAGGGGCCCCAGCACGGAGCCCTGCGGGACTCCGGCGGAGACTTCGTATACCCTGGAACCCATGTCCGTGTCCACCGTGAGCACCCTCTCGCTAAAGAAGCTTCTCACGGTTTGCAGCAGGTACCCCGGGATGTTCAGGGCAGCAAGACACTCCAGCGTCCGGTTCCAGTCGGCGGTGTTAAAGGCGTTCCTTATGTCCAGTGTAACTGCTAGACAGTAGCTCTTGGAACCGCCTTTCCACCTCTTGCCGGCTATCGCCTCTTCTGCTATCGACTTCACCATCTCGATGGCGTCCAGCGTCGACCTTCCCTTCCTGAAGCCGTACTGGCTCGGGGAGAGGCCCCCGGCCTCCTCGATGGCGGCATTTAGCCTAGCCACTATCAGCTTGCCAGTGGTGTCTGTGAGGCAGATAGGCCTATAGGAGGATGGCTCCCCTGGCGGCTTGCCTGGCTTGGCGAGAAGCAAAAGCTGTTGCCTCTTCCACCTTTCCGGGAAGGTTTCCTCCGCAAGGCACTTCGAGTACATGGAGGCGTACTCCTTGGGGTGCAGCGCTATGGACAGCTTTAGCGCCCTGTTGGGCACTGTGTCCGGTCCTGGTGCGTTCTTGGGGCGTATGCTCCTCCCCGTCCGGATCACCTCCGCCTCCGAAATCTCGCCGGCGTCGTCGGGATGGCGCTCCGCGTTCGGCGGCATGGTCACAGGTGATCCTTTCGGGAATAGTGCCTGCACTATGCCATATGTCGGCCGGGGCTGTGCTGCCCGCTTTCAGGCCCTTGACCACCATCCTGTAGGCACCTCCCCAGGGATCGTTCTCAGCTTCGTCGCAAAGGCGCAGGAAGCACTCCTTCTTCGCGGCCCTCATGGTCGTTTTGAGGGCCTTTCTAGCCACCCTATAGGCCTCGCTGCACTCGGCGACACCCGCCGAGCGTGTAGGCAAGCGGACCGAAGGTCGGCTATCTCGGCACTCCACCAGTACGTTGGCCTCTGATTCCTCCGACACGCCCCCCTCCGCCGCATGCTCTGGTCGCAAGCACGCTCTAGGTTCGCGGCCATCTGGTTCGCCATTTCGTTGGCTCCGTCCGCCGCTACGACAGCCATGCCCTCCAGGGCACTGGTGAACGCCTGGGTGCACAGCGTGTCCGGTTTGTACGCCTTGCCGGGTTGCGGTAGCGATCGTCCTCTGGCGTTGGTTATGGTGGATCCCCATTCCTGGGCCCAGGCGTTGAAGTCACCTCCGACCACGACGTTGGATTTTTCACGTAAGTCGCTGCTCAGGTCGTCAAGGATCCGGCAGAACGCTCCTAACGGAAGGCTTGGCGCCAGATAGCAGCTATAGATCCAGTGGCTGTCTACCTTTGCCCTCACGAAGCCATCCGCTGACCGGATGCTGGACATACTCCTTTGGCTGTCGCCGCAAAGCCATAGGGCCGCCTTGCCAGTGCGATCCTTGGCCCACTCCGCTCCTTCTCTCGTCCTATAGGGCTCGCTAAGGATAGCGACATCTGCCGCTACCTCCCGCACCGTCTGCTGCAGCAAATCCTGCGCCGCTCTGCAGTGATTCAGGTTGAGCTGAATCAACTGCATATCCTACGGGGCCAGCACCGCCGTTCCTGACCGGGCGGCTATTGCTGCCGGGTCCTTGGTGGGCTCCTCTGCGAGGTTGGCCTGTTGGCTCCTTACTGCATGCGGCTGCCTTATGCCCTGCATCGCCGCACTTGATGCAGCTGCTGCTCTTGTCTACCAGGCTCTTGCACCTGATGGCAATGTGCCCGAGCTCCAGGCATCTGTAGCAGCGAGGGGGGCCCTCACGCTCCCGCACTCTGCATCCTATGCGGATCTCTCCCCTCTTTCGCACCTCCTTAGCCATCGAGCACGGCAGGCTAATTACGGCCGTTTTTGACTCCCCGTAGCCGGGGCGGAGACTCCGGACCTTGACTGATCCTTCACCGAGCTGATATTGCTTCGTGAAGGCAGTGCGGATCTCGCTCTCCGTCGTGATGGCGTCCAAGTTCCGGATCTCGAAAATGCTGACTTTGGAGTCCTCCGTCAGGGCTCGCACTTCCGCCGCATCGTCCAGGACCCGAGAGATACTCTCCTTTATAGAGTCGGCACTCTCTGTGCTGCCCCTGTCTACCTCCAGAAGCAGGTTTCCCCTGGCCGTTCGACGCACGTTCTTAACCGCCCCTCCGAGGTCGGTTAATTGGTCATCCTCCCTTCGCGTGACCAGCGCTAGGATCTCGCTGTAGGATTTTCCCGATGCCTCCACTATCACCGCATCGGGGCGAGTTCTGCGGGGCGGCCTTCTCTTCTTGACCACCGTGCTCCAAGAGCTTCCGGCAGTCCTGGGCTCGGACTCTTCTGGTACGGCAGAGCTCACTTGCCGTTTTTCTCCTGTCCGAGGCTTAGGGGGGGGGCTGTCTTCGTTGAGGGAGCTGGCCGCTTTGGAGGAGCTGGCCGCTCTGCCCTGGCCCCGTTCCTCGATCCCGCCTGTACTGGCGGTAGTCGCAGCTGCCCGGGGGCTTCGCCACCTGTGGCTGAGCCGTCTGGCTGGCTGAGTCTTCGCCACGGGTCCGTCTGCGCTGACCGGTCCTTCCTTGGCACTGCCGCCGTCTGTTGTGCCTTGTCCACGCGGGGCTCTCCACCTGGGATGCTCTGGGCGCACTTGCAGCACAGGATGTCCTTCTTGGACTCGTCGATGGACGTTGCCGATTTTCCGATGGCGACCTGGAGTTTGAGCATCTCCGCTATCATCGCCTTCATCGCCACGTTGATGTGGCTCACCTGCTTGTCGTGCACCAGGCTGTGGAGTTCTTCCAGCAGCTTCCCGAGCTTCGTGACGCTCTCGGCTCGAGTGGGTTCTTGCTCCTTCTCCTCTTCAGAGTCGGGGGTGCGTTCCGCCTGCGCAGCCTTGCTTCTTATTGGAAGCGTGCCCCTAGTACCGCTTGCCGGGCTGGTCGGGTCTCTCCCCCTCTTGGCCGAGTCGACGTGGTCGCTCTTGAGCTCCGCCTTGGAGACACCCTCGGGTCCGGGGTGCCCTCGAAACGCGTTGCGAAGGTCCGCCTTCTCCCGTACCAGCCCGTACTTTAGTGGCACAAGGCTAGCTATCACCAGTACGGCGTCGTCCGAAATAGTGCGGAATGCGCACGCCACCCGTATGGCGCAGAGTCTGTAGGCTGACTCTGCCCCTCGCATATAGGACTTGGTCGCATACAGCAGCTGCAAGGTGACGACGCTCGCCAGCAGCTTCCTGGTTGCGTGCTTAGGCCCTCTGGTGTTCGGAAGCATGCGGGAGAGGGCTCCGACCGTCCCACTGGCCTTCTTCTGGGCGTATTGTAGGTGCTCCTTAAAGGAGAGCCGACAGTCTAGGATTACTCGAGGTATTTGATTGCCCTCTGTGACTTGATCACGGCTCCGCCGACGCACACCTCGGCCGTTTCCACCGCTTTCCGACTCGAGATCAGGACCGCCTCGGTCTTCTGGGCCGCTAGCTCCAGGCCAGCATTTAAGAGCCGCGTCTCGATGGCCTTGATCGCTGCGTTCGCCTTCTCCTCCGCTGCAGTGCGCTCCTTCGCAACTACGACCACGGCAATGTCGTCTGCGAAGCCCACGACCGTGGTGTCGCTGGGCATTGGGAGCCGCAGAACACCGTCATACATGGTGTTCCAGAGTAGGGGCCCCAGCACGGAGCCCTGCGGGACTCCGGCGGAGACTTCGTATACCCTGGAACCCATGTCCGTGTCCACCGTGAGCACCCTCTCGCTAAAGAAGCTTCTCACGGTTTGCAGTAGGTACCCCGGGATGTTCAGGGCAGCAAGACACTCCAGCGTCCGGTTCCAGTCGGCGGTGTTAAAGGCGTTCCTTATGTCCAGTGTAACTGCTAGACAGTAGCTCTTGGAACCGCCTTTCCACCTCTTGCCGGCTATCGCCTCTTCTGCTATCGACTTCACCATCTCGATGGCGTCCAGCGTCGACCTTCCCTTCCTGAAGCCGTACTGGCTCGGGGAGAGGCCCCCGGCCTCCTCGATGGCGGCATTTAGCCTAGCCACTATCAGCTTGCCAGTGGTGTCTGTGAGGCAGATAGGCCTATAGGAGGATGGCTCCCCTGGCGGCTTGCCTGGCTTGGCGAGAAGCAAAAGCTGTTGCCTCTTCCACCTTTCCGGGAAGGTTTCCTCCGCAAGGCACTTCGAGTACATGGAGGCGTACGCCTTGGGGTGCAGCGCTATGGACAGCTTTAGCGCCCTGTTGGGCACTGTGTCCGGTCCTGGTGCGTTCTTGGGGCGTATGCTCCTCCCCGTCCGGATCACCTCCGCCTCCGAAATCTCGCCGGCGTCGTCGGGATGGCGCTCCGCGTTCGGCGGCATGGTCACAGGTGATCCTTTCGGGAATAGTGCCTGCACTATGCCATATGTCGGCCGGGGCTGTGCTGCCCGCTTTCAGGCCCTTGACCACCATCCTGTAGGCACCTCCCCAGGGATCGTTCTCAGCTTCGTCGCAAAGGCGCAGGAAGCACTCCTTCTTCGCGGCCCTTATGGTCGTTTTGAGGGCCTTTCTAGCCACCCTATAGGCCTCGCTGCACTCGGCGACACCCGCCGAGCGTGTAGGCAAGCGGACCGAAGGTCGGCTATCTCGGCACTCCACCAGTACGTTGGCCTCTGATTCCTCCGACACGCCCCCCTCCGCCGCATGCTCTGGTCGCAAGCACGCTCTAGGTTCGCGGCCATCTGGTTCGCCATTTCGTTGGCTCCGTCCGCCGCTACGACAGCCATGCCCTCCAGGGCACTGGTGAACGCCTGGGTGCACAGCGTGTCCGGTTTGTACGCCTTGCCGGGTTGCGGTAGCGATCGAGTATCTCTCGCATGCTCGCCAACTGAGCACAGGATCGCCTCATGGTCGCTTCCTGTGTAAGCGTCGCCAACTCCCCATATGGCATTATGGGCAATTGCGGCGCTCACAAACGTCAGGTCTATGAACGAGGCCGCTGCAGCTCTGACGAAAGTGTGCCTTGCTCCGTCGTTCAACTGAACGACATCCGTCGAGGAAAACGCCTCCAGGACCGCCCGTCCTCTGGCGTTGGTTATGGTGGATCCCCATTCCTGGGCCCAGGCGTTGAAGTCACCTCCGACCACGACGTTGGATTTTTCACGTAAGTCGCTGCTCAGGTCGTCAAGGATCCGGCAGAACGCTCCTAACGGAAGGCTTGGCGCCAGATAGCAGCTATAGATCCAGTGGCTGTCTACCTTTGCCCTCACGAAGCCATCCGCTGACCGGATGCTGGACATACTCCTTTGGCTGTCGCCGCAAAGCCATAGGGCCGCCTTGCCAGTGCGATCCTTGGCCCACTCCGCTCCTTCTCTCGTCCTATAGGGCTCGCTAAGGATAGCGACATCTGCCGCTACCTCCCGCACCGTCTGCTGCAGCAAATCCTGCGCCGCTCTGCAGTGATTCAGGTTGAGCTGAATCAACTGCATATCCTACGGGGGCCAGCACCGCCGTTCCTGACCGGGCGGCTATTGCTGCCGGGTCCTTGGTGGGCTCCTCTGCGAGGTTGGCCTGTTGGCTCCTTACTGCATGCGGCTGCCTTATGCCCTGCATCGCCGCACTTGATGCAGCTGCTGCTCTTGTCTACCAGGCTCTTGCACCTGATGGCAATGTGCCCGAGCTCCAGGCATCTGTAGCAGCGAGGGGGGCCCTCACGCTCCCGCACTCTGCATCCTATGCGGATCTCTCCCCGCTTTCGCACCTCCTTAGCCATCGAGCACGGCAGGCTAATTACGGCCGTTTTTGACTCCCCGTAGCCGGGGCGGAGACTCCGGACCTTGACTGATCCTTCACCGAGCTGATATTGCTTCGTGAAGGCAGTGCGGATCTCGCTCTCCGTCGTGATGGCGTCCAAGTTCCGGATCTCGAAAATGCTGACTTTGGAGTCCTCCGTCAGGGCTCGCACTTCCGCCGCATCGCCCAGGACCCGAGAGATACTCTCCTTTATAGAGTCGGCACTCTCTGTGCTGCCCCTGTCTACCTCCAGAAGCAGGTTTCCCCTGGCCGTTCGACGCACGTTCTTAACCGCCCCTCCGAGGTCGGTTGGGCCCAGGCGTTGAAGTCACCTCCGACCACGACGTTGGATTTTTCACGTAAGTCGCTGCTCAGGTCGTCAAGGATCCGGCAGAACGCTCCTAACGGAAGGCTTGGCGCCAGATAGCAGCTATAGATCCAGTGGCTGTCTACCTTTGCCCTCACGAAGCCATCCGCTGACCGGATGCTGGACATACTCCTTTGGCTGTCGCCGCAAAGCCATAGGGCCGCCTTGCCAGTGCGATCCTTGGCCCACTCCGCTCCTTCTCTCGTCCTATAGGGCTCGCTAAGGATAGCGACATCTGCCGCTACCTCCCGCACCGTCTGCTGCAGCAAATCCTGCGCCGCTCTGCAGTGATTCAGGTTGAGCTGAATCAACTGCATATCCTACGGGGGCCAGCACCGCCGTTCCTGACCGGGCGGCTATTGCTGCCGGGTCCTTGGTGGGCTCCTCTGCGAGGTTGGCCTGTTGGCTCCTTACTGCATGCGGCTGCCTTATGCCCTGCATCGCCGCACTTGATGCAGCTGCTGCTCTTGTCTACCAGGCTCTTGCACCTGATGGCAATGTGCCCGAGCTCCAGGCATCTGTAGCAGCGAGGGGGGCCCTCACGCTCCCGCACTCTGCATCCTATGCGGATCTCTCCCCGCTTTCGCACCTCCTTAGCCATCGAGCACGGCAGGCTAATTACGGCCGTTTTTGACTCCCCGTAGCCGGGGCGGAGACTCCGGACATTGACTGATCCTTCACCGAGCTGATATTGCTTCGTGAAGGCAGTGCGGATCTCGCTCTCCGTCGTGATGGCGTCCAAGTTCCGGATCTCGAAAATGCTGACTTTGGAGTCCTCCGTCAGGGCTCGCACTTCCGCCGCATCGCCCAGGACCCGAGAGATACTCTCCTTTATAGAGTCGGCACTCTCTGTGCTGCCCCTGTCTACCTCCAGAAGCAGGTTTCCCCTGGCCGTTCGACGCACGTTCTTAACCGCCCCTCCGAGGTCGGTTAATTGGTCATCCTCCCTTCGCGTGACCAGCGCTAGGATCTCGCTGTAGGATTTTCCCGATGCCTCCACTATCACCGCATCGGGGCGAGTTCTGCGGTGCGGCCTTCTCTTCTTGACCACCGTGCTCCAAGAGCTTCCGGCAGTCCTGGGCTCGGACTCTTCTGGTACGGCAGAGCTCACTTGCCGTTTTTCTCCTGTCCGAGGCTTAGGGGGGCTGTCTTCGTTGAGGGAGCTGGCCGCTTTGGAGGAGCTGGCCGCTCTGCCCTGGCCCCGTTCCTCGATCCCGCCTGTACTGGCGGTAGTCGCAGCTGCCCGGGGGCTTCGCCACCTGTGGCTGAGCCGTCTGGCTGGCTGAGTCTTCGCCACGGGTCCGTCTGCGCTGACCGGTCCTTCCTTGGCACTGCCGCCGTCTGTTGTGCCTTGTCCACGCGGGGCTCTCCACCTGGGATGCTCTGGGCGCACTTGCAGCACAGGATGTCCTTCTTGGACTCGTCGATGGACGTTGCCGATTTTCCGATGGCGACCTGGAGTTTGAGCATCTCCGCTATCATCGCCTTCATCGCCACGTTGATGTGGCTCACCTGCTTGTCGTGCACCAGGCTGTGGAGTTCTTCCAGCAGCTTCCCGAGCTTCGTGACGCTCTCGGCTCGAGTGGGCTCTTGCTCCTTCTCCTCTTCAGAGTCGGGGGTGCGTTCCGCCTGCGCAGCCTTGCTTCTTATTGGAAGCGTGCCCCTAGTACCGCTTGCCGGGCTGGTCGGGTCTCTCCCCCTCTTGGCCGAGTCGACGTGGTCGCTCTTGAGCTCCGCCTTGGAGACACCCTCGGGTCCGGGGTGCCCTCGAAACGCGTTGCGAAGGTCCGCCTTCTCCCGTACCAGCCCGTACTTTAGTGGCACAAGGCTAGCTATCACCAGTACGGCGTCGTCCGAAATAGTGCGGAATGCGCACGCCACCCGTATGGCGCAGAGTCTGTAGGCTGACTCTGCCCCTCGCATATAGGACTTGGTCGCATACAGCAGCTGCAAGGTGACGACGCTCGCCAGCAGCTTCCTGGTTGCGTGCTTAGGCCCTCTGGTGTTCGGAAGCATGCGGGAGAGGGCTCCGACCGTCCCACTGGCCTTCTTCTGGGCGTATTGTAGGTGCTCCTTAAAGGAGAGCCGACAGTCTAGGATTACTCGAGGTATTTGATTGCCCTCTGTGACTTGATCACGGCTCCGCCGACGCACACCTCGGCCGTTTCCACCGCTTTCCGACTCGAGATCAGGACCGCCTCGGTCTTCTGGGCCGCTAGCTCCAGGCCAGCATTTAAGAGCCGCGTCTCGATGGCCTTGATCGCTGCGTTCGCCTTCTCCTCCGCTGCAGTGCGCTCCTTCGCAACTACGACCACGGCAATGTCGTCTGCGAAGCCCACGACCGTGGTGTCGCTGGGCATTGGGAGCCGCAGAACACCGTCATACATGGTGTTCCAGAGTAGGGGCCCCAGCACGGAGCCCTGCGGGACTCCGGCGGAGACTTCGTATACCCTGGAACCCATGTCCGTGTCCACCGTGAGCACCCTCTCGCTAAAGAAGCTTCTCACGGTTTGCAGTAGGTACCCCGGGATGTTCAGGGCAGCAAGACACTCCAGCGTCCGGTTCCAGTCGGCGGTGTTAAAGGCGTTCCTTATGTCCAGTGTAACTGCTAGACAGTAGCTCTTGGAACCGCCTTTCCACCTCTTGCCGGCTATCGCCTCTTCTGCTATCGACTTCACCATCTCGATGGCGTCCAGCGTCGACCTTCCCTTCCTGAAGCCGTACTGGCTCGGGGAGAGGCCCCCGGCCTCCTCGATGGCGGCATTTAGCCTAGCCACTATCAGCTTGCCAGTGGTGTCTGTGAGGCAGATAGGCCTATAGGAGGATGGCTCCCCTGGCGGCTTGCCTGGCTTGGCGAGAAGCAAAAGCTGTTGCCTCTTCCACCTTTCCGGGAAGGTTTCCTCCGCAAGGCACTTCGAGTACATGGAGGCGTACTCCTTGGGGTGCAGCGCTATGGACAGCTTTAGCGCCCTGTTGGGCACTGTGTCCGGTCCTGGTGCGTTCTTGGGGCGTATGCTCCTCCCCGTCCGGATCACCTCCGCCTCCGAAATCTCGCCGGCGTCGTCGGGATGGCGCTCCGCGTTCGGCGGCATGGTCACAGGTGATCCTTTCGGGAATAGTGCCTGCACTATGCCATATGTCGGCCGGGGCTGTGCTGCCCGCTTTCAGGCCCTTGACCACCATCCTGTAGGCACCTCCCCAGGGATCGTTCTCAGCTTCGTCGCAAAGGCGCAGGAAGCACTCCTTCTTCGCGGCCCTTATGGTCGTTTTGAGGGCCTTTCTAGCCACCCTATAGGCCTCGCTGCACTCGGCGACACCCGCCGAGCGTGTAGGCAAGCGGACCGAAGGTCGGCTATCTCGGCACTCCACCAGTACGTTGGCCTCTGATTCCTCCGACACGCCCCCCTCCGCCGCATGCTCTGGTCGCAAGCACGCTCTAGGTTCGCGGCCATCTGGTTCGCCATTTCGTTGGCTCCGTCCGCCGCTACGACAGCCATGCCCTCCAGGGCACTGGTGAACGCCTGGGTGCACAGCGTGTCCGGTTTGTACGCCTTGCCGGGTTGCGGTAGCGATCGAGTATCTCTCGCATGCTCGCCAACTGAGCACAGGATCGCCTCATGGTCGCTTCCTGTGTAAGCGTCGCCAACTCCCCATATGGCATTATGGGCAATTGCGGCGCTCACAAACGTCAGGTCTATGAACGAGGCCGCTGCAGCTCTGACGAAAGTGTGCCTTGCTCCGTCGTTCAACTGAACGACATCCGTCGAGGAAAACGCCTCCAGGACCGCCCGTCCTCTGGCGTTGGTTATGGTGGATCCCCATTCCTGGGCCCAGGCGTTGAAGTCACCTCCGACCACGACGTTGGATTTTTCACGTAAGTCGCTGCTCAGGTCGTCAAGGATCCGGCAGAACGCTCCTAACGGAAGGCTTGGCGCCAGATAGCAGCTATAGATCCAGTGGCTGTCTACCTTTGCCCTCACGAAGCCATCCGCTGACCGGATGCTGGACATACTCCTTTGGCTGTCGCCGCAAAGCCATAGGGCCGCCTTGCCAGTGCGATCCTTGGCCCACTCCGCTCCTTCTCTCGTCCTATAGGGCTCGCTAAGGATAGCGACATCTGCCGCTACCTCCCGCACCGTCTGCTGCAGCAAATCCTGCGCCGCTCTGCAGTGATTCAGGTTGAGCTGAATCAACTGCATATCCTACGGGGCCAGCACCGCCGTTCCTGACCGGGCGGCTATTGCTGCCGGGTCCTTGGTGGGCTCCTCTGCGAGGTTGGCCTGTTGGCTCCTTACTGCATGCGGCTGCCTTATGCCCTGCATCGCCGCACTTGATGCAGCTGCTGCTCTTGTCTACCAGGCTCTTGCACCTGATGGCAATGTGCCCGAGCTCCAGGCATCTGTAGCAGCGAGGGGGGCCCTCACGCTCCCGCACTCTGCATCCTATGCGGATCTCTCCCCGCTTTCGCACCTCCTTAGCCATCGAGCACGGCAGGCTAATTACGGCCGTTTTTGACTCCCCGTAGCCGGGGCGGAGACTCCGGACCTTGACTGATCCTTCACCGAGCTGATATTGCTTCGTGAAGGCAGCGCGGATCTCGCTCTCCGTCGTGATGGCGTCCAAGTTCCGGATCTCGAAAATGCTGACTTTGGAGTCCTCCGTCAGGGCTCGCACTTCCGCCGCATCGCCCAGGACCCGAGAGATACTCTCCTTTATAGAGTCGGCACTCTCTGTGCTGCCCCTGTCTACCTTCAGAAGCACGTTTCCCCTGGCCGTTCGACGCACGTTCTTAACCGCCCCTCCGAGGTCGGTTAATTGGTCATCCTCCCTTCGCGTGACCAGCGCTAGGATCTCGCTGTAGGATTTTCCCGATGCCTCCACTATCACCGCATCGGGGCGAGTTCTGCGGGGCGGCCTTCTCTTCTTGACCACCGTGCTCCAAGAGCTTCCGGCAGTCCTGGGCTCGGACTCTTCTGGTACGGCAGAGCTCACTTGCCGTTTTTCTCCTGTCCGAGGCTTAGGGGGGCTGTCTTCGTTGAGGGAGCTGGCCGCTTTGGAGGAGCTGGCCGCTCTGCCCTGGCCCCGTTCCTCGATCCCGCCTGTACTGGCGGTAGTCGCAGCTGCCCGGGGGCTTCGCCACCTGTGGCTGAGCCGTCTGGCTGGCTGAGTCTTCGCCACGGGTCCGTCTGCGCTGACCGGTCCTTCCTTGGCACTGCCGCCGTCTGTTGTGCCTTGTCCACGCGGGGCTCTCCACCTGGGATGCTCTGGGCGCACTTGCAGCACAGGATGTCCTTCTTGGACTCGTCGATGGACGTTGCCGATTTTCCGATGGCGACCTGGAGTTTGAGCATCTCCGCTATCATCGCCTTCATCGCCACGTTGATGTGGCTCACCTGCTTGTCGTGCACCAGGCTGTGGAGTTCTTCCAGCAGCTTCCCGAGCTTCGTGACGCTCTCGGCTCGAGTGGGCTCTTGCTCCTTCTCCTCTTCAGAGTCGGGGGTGCGTTCCGCCTGCGCAGCCTTGCTTCTTATTGGAAGCGTGCCCCTAGTACCGCTTGCCGGGCTGGTCGGGTCTCTCCCCCTCTTGGCCGAGTCGACGTGGTCGCTCTTGAGCTCCGCCTTGGAGACACCCTCGGGTCCGGGGTGCCCTCGAAACGCGTTGCGAAGGTCCGCCTTCTCCCGTACCAGCCCGTACTTTAGTGGCACAAGGCTAGCTATCACCAGTACGGCGTCGTCCGAAATAGTGCGGAATGCGCACGCCACCCGTATGGCGCAGAGTCTGTAGGCTGACTCTGCCCCTCGCATATAGGACTTGGTCGCATACAGCAGCTGGCAAGGTGACGACGCTCGCCAGCAGCTTCCTGGTTGCGTGCTTAGGCCCTCTGGTGTTCGGAAGCATGCGGGAGAGGGCTCCGACCGTCCCACTGGCCTTCTTCTGGGCGTATTGTAGGTGCTCCTTAAAGGAGAGCCGACAGTCTAGGATTACTCGAGGTATTTGATTGCCCTCTGTGACTTGATCACGGCTCCGCCGACGCACACCTCGGCCGTTTCCACCGCTTTCCGACTCGAGATCAGGACCGCCTCGGTCTTCTGGGCCGCTAGCTCCAGGCCAGCATTTAAGAGCCGCGTCTCGATGGCCTTGATCGCTGCGTTCGCCTTCTCCTCCGCTGCAGTGCGCTCCTTCGCAACTACGACCACGGCAATGTCGTCTGCGAAGCCCACGACCGTGGTGTCGCTGGGCATTGGGAGCCGCAGAACACCGTCATACATGGTGTTCCAGAGTAGGGGCCCCAGCACGGAGCCCTGCGGGACTCCGGCGGAGACTTCGTATACCCTGGAACCCATGTCCGTGTCCACCGTGAGCACCCTCTCGCTAAAGAAGCTTCTCACGGTTTGCAGTAGGTACCCCGGGATGTTCAGGGCAGCAAGACACTCCAGCGTCCGGTTCCAGTCGGCGGTGTTAAAGGCGTTCCTTATGTCCAGTGTAACTGCTAGACAGTAGCTCTTGGAACCGCCTTTCCACCTCTTGCCGGCTATCGCCTCTTCTGCTATCGACTTCACCATCTCGATGGCGTCCAGCGTCGACCTTCCCTTCCTGAAGCCGTACTAGCTCGGGGAGAGGCCCCCGGCCTCCTCGATGGCGGCATTTAGCCTAGCCACTATCAGCTTGCCAGTGGTGTCTGTGAGGCAGATAGGCCTATAGGAGGATGGCTCCCCTGGCGGCTTGCCTGGCTGGGCGAGAAGCAAAAGCTGTTGCCTCTTCCACCTTTCCGGGAAGGTTTCCTCCGCAAGGCACTTCGAGTACATGGAGGCGTACTCCTTGGGGTGCAGCGCTATGGACAGCTTTAGCGCCCTGTTGGGCACTGTGTCCGGTCCTGGTGCGTTCTTGGGGCGTATGCTCCTCCCCGTCCGGATCACCTCCGCCTCCGAAATCTCGCCGGCGTCGTCGGGATGGCGCTCCGCGTTCGGCGGCATGGTCACAGGTGATCCTTTCGGGAATAGTGCCTGCACTATGCCATATGTCGGACGGGGCTGTGCTGCCCGCTTTCAGGCCCTTGACCACCATCCTGTAGGCACCTCCCCAGGGATCGTTCTCAGCTTCGTCGCAAAGGCGCAGGAAGCACTCCTTCTTCGCGGCCCTTATGGTCGTTTTGAGGGCCTTACTAGCCACCCTATAGGCCTCGCTGCACTCGGCGACACCCGCCGAGCGTGTAGGCAAGCGGACCGAAGGTCGGCTATCTCGGCACTCCACCAGTACGTTGGCCTCTGATTCCTCCGACACGCCCCCTCCGCCGCATGCTCTGGTCGCAAGCACGCTCTAGGTTCGCGGCCATCTGGTTCGCCATTTCGTTGGCTCCGTCCGCCGCTACGACAGCCATGCCCTCCAGGGCACTGGTGAACGCCTGGGTGCACAGCGTGTCCGGTTTGTACGCCTTGCCGGGTTGCGGTAGCGATCGAGTATCTCTCGCATGCTCGCCAACTGAGCACAGGATCGCCTCATGGTCGCTTCCTGTGTAAGCGTCGCCAACTCCCCATATGGCATTATGGGCAATTGCGGCGCTCACAAACGTCAGGTCTATAAACGAGGCCGCTGCAGCTCTGACGAAAGTGTGCCTTGCTCCGTCGTTCAACTGAACGACATCCGTCGAGGAAAACGCCTCCAGGACCGCCCGTCCTCTGGCGTTGGTTATGGTGGATCCCCATTCCTGGGCCCAGGCGTTGAAGTCACCTCCGACCACGACGTTGGATCTTTCACATAAGTCGCTGCTCAGGTCGTCCAGGATCCGGCAGAACGCTCCTAACGGAAGGCTTGGCGCCAAATAGCAGCTATAGATCCAGTGGCTGTCTAACTTTGCCCTCACGAAGCCATCCGCTGACCGGATGCTGGACATACTCCTTTGGCTGTCGCCGCAAAGCCATAGGGCCGCCTTGCCAGTGCGATCCTTGGCCCACTCCGCTCCTTCCCTCGTCCTATAGGGCTCGCTAAGGATAGCGACATCTGCCGCTACCTCCCGCACCGTCTGCTGCAGCAAATCCTGCGCCGCTCTGCAGTGATTCAGGTTGAGCTGAATCAACTGCATATCCTACGGGGGCCAGCACCGCCGTTCCTGACCGGGCGGCTATTGCTGCCGGGTCCTTGGTGGGCTCCTCTGCGAGGTTGGCCTGTTGGCTCCTTACTGCATGCGGCTGCCTTATGCCCTGCATCGCCGCACTTGATGCAGCTGCTGCTCTTGTCTACCAGGCTCTTGCACCTGATGGCAATGTGCCCGAGCTCCAGGCATCTGTAGCAGCGAGGGGGGCCCTCACGCTCCCGCACTCTGCATCCTATGCGGATCTCTCCCCGCTTTCGCACCTCCTTAGCCATCGAGCACGGCAGGCTAATTACGGCCGTTTTTGACTCCCCGTAGCCGGGGCGGAGACTCCGGACCTTGACTGATCCTTCACCGAGCTGATATTGCTTCGTGAAGGCAGCGCGGATCTCGCTCTCCGTCGTGATGGCGTCCAAGTTCCGGATCTCGAAAATGCTGACTTTGGAGTCCTCCGTCAGGGCTCGCACTTCCGCCGCATCGCCCAGGACCCGAGAGATACTCTCCTTTATAGAGTCGGCACTCTCTGTGCTGCCCCTGTCTACCTCCAGAAGCAGGTTTCCCCTGGCCGTTCGACGCACGTTCTTAACCGCCCCTCCGAGGTCGGTTAATTGGTCATCCTCCCTTCGCGTGACCAGCGCTAGGATCTCGCTGTAGGATTTTCCCGATGCCTCCACTATCACCGCATCGGGGCGAGTTCTGCGGGGCGGCCTTCTCTTCTTGACCACCGTGCTCCAAGAGCTTCCGGCAGTCCTGGGCTCGGACTCTTCTGGTACGGCAGAGCTCACTTGCCGTTTTTCTCCTGTCCGAGGCTTAGGGGGGCTGTCTTCGTTGAGGGAGCTGGCCGCTTTGGAGGAGCTGGCCGCTCTGCCCTGGCCCCGTTCCTCGATCCCGCCTGTACTGGCGGTAGTCGCAGCTGCCCGGGGGCTTCGCCACCTGTGGCTGAGCCGTCTGGCTGGCTGAGTC
This sequence comes from Drosophila aff. chauvacae BK-2020, assembly GCA_018903765.1. Taxonomy (NCBI): domain Eukaryota; kingdom Metazoa; phylum Arthropoda; class Insecta; order Diptera; family Drosophilidae; genus Drosophila; species Drosophila aff. chauvacae BK-2020. The sequence goes on along the minus strand of JAEIGO010000821.1, from coordinate 628,920 downwards.
TTCGCCACGGGTCCGTCTGCGCTGACCGGTCCTTCCTTGGCACTGCCGCCGTCTGTTGTGCCTTGTCCACGCGGGGCTCTCCACCTGGGATGCTCTGGGCGCACTTGCAGCACAGGATGTCCTTCTTGGACTCGTCGATGGACGTTGCCGATTTTCCGATGGCGACCTGGAGTTTGAGCATCTCCGCTATCATCGCCTTCATCGCCACGTTGATGTGGCTCACCTGCTTGTCGTGCACCAGGCTGTGGAGTTCTTCCAGCAGCTTCCCGAGCTTCGTGACGCTCTCGGCTCGAGTGGGCTCTTGCTCCTTCTCCTCTTCAGAGTCGGGGGTGCGTTCCGCCTGCGCAGCCTTGCTTCTTATTGGAAGCGTGCCCCTAGTACCGCTTGCCGGGCTGGTCGGGTCTCTCCCCCTCTTGGCCGAGTCGACGTGGTCGCTCTTGAGCTCCGCCTTGGAGACACCCTCGGGTCCGGGGTGCCCTCGAAACGCGTTGCGAAGGTCCGCCTTCTCCCGTACCAGCCCGTACTTTAGTGGCACAAGGCTAGCTATCACCAGTACGGCGTCGTCCGAAATAGTGCGGAATGCGCACGCCACCCGTATGGCGCAGAGTCTGTAGGCTGACTCTGCCCCTCGCATATAGGACTTGGTCGCATACAGCAGCTGCAAGGTGACGACGCTCGCCAGCAGCTTCCTGGTTGCGTGCTTAGGCCCTCTGGTGTTCGGAAGCATGCGGGAGAGGGCTCCGACCGTCCCACTGGCCTTCTTCTGGGCGTATTGTAGGTGCTCCTTAAAGGAGAGCCGACAGTCTAGGAGGACTCGAGGTATTTGATTGCCCTCTGTGACTTGATCACGGCTCCGCCGACGCACACCTCGGCCGTTTCCACCGCTTTCCGACTCGAGATCAGGACCGCCTCGGTCTTCTGGGCCGCTAGCTCCAGGCCAGCATTTAAGAGCCGCGTCTCGATGGCCTTGATCGCTGCGTTCGCCTTCTCCTCCGCTGCAGTGCGCTCCTTCGCAACTACGACCACGGCAATGTCGTCTGCGAAGCCCACGACCGTGGTGTCGCTGGGCATTGGGAGCCGCAGAACACCGTCATACATGGTGTTCCAGAGTAGGGGCCCCAGCACGGAGCCCTGCGGGACTCCGGCGGAGACTTCGTATACCCTGGAACCCATGTCCGTGTCCACCGTGAGCACCCTCTCGCTAAAGAAGCTTCTCACGGTTTGCAGCAGGTACCCTGGGATGTTCAGGGCAGCAAGACACTCCAGCGTCCGGTTCCAGTCGGCGGTGTTAAAGGCGTGTCCAGTGTAACTGCTAGACAGTAGCTCTTGGAACCGCCTTTCCACCTCTTGCCGGCTATCGCCTCTTCTGCTATCGACTTCACCATCTCGATGGCGTCCAGCGTCGACCTTCCCTTCCTGAAGCCGTACTGGCTCGGGGAGAGGCCCCCGGCCTCCTCGATGGCGGCATTTAGCCTAGCCACTATCAGCTTGCCAGTGGTGTCTGTGAGGCAGATAGGCCTATAGGAGGATGGCTCCCCTGGCGGCTTGCCTGGCTTGGCGAGAAGCAAAAGCTGTTGCCTCTTCCACCTTTCCGGGAAGGTTTCCTCCGCAAGGCACTTCGAGTACATGGAGGCGTACTCCTTGGGGTGCAGCGCTATGGACAGCTTTAGCGCCCTGTTGGGCACTGTGTCCGGTCCTGGTGCGTTCTTGGGGCGTATGCTCCTCCCCGTCCGGATCACCTCCGCCTCCGAAATCTCGCCGGCGTCGTCGGGATGGCGCTCCGCGTTCGGCGGCATGGTCACAGGTGATCCTTTCGGGAATAGTGCCTGCATTATGCCATATGTCGGACGGGGCTGTGCTGCCCGCTTTCAGGCCCTTGACCACCATCCTGTAGGCACCTCCCCAGGGATCGTTCTCAGCTTCGTCGCAAAGGCGCAGGAAGCACTCCTTCTTCGCGGCCCTTATGGTCGTTTTGAGGGCCTTTCTAGCCACCCTATAGGCCTCGCTGCACTCGGCGACACCCGCCGAGCGTGTAGGCAAGCGGACCGAAGGTCGGCTATCTCGGCACTCCACCAGTACGTTGGCCTCTGATTCCTCCGACACGCCCCCCTCCGCCGCATGCTCTGGTCGCAAGCACGCTCTAGGTTCGCGGCCATCTGGTTCGCCATTTCGTTGGTTCCGTCCGCCGCTACGACAGCCATGCCCTCCAGGGCACTGGTGAACGCCTGGGTGCACAGCGTGTCCGGTTTGTACGCCTTGCCGGGTTGCGGTAGCGATCGAGTATCTCTCGCATGCTCGCCAACTGAGCACAGGATCGCCTCATGGTCGCTTCCTGTGTAAGCGTCGCCAACTCCCCATATGGCATTATGGGCAATTGCGGCGCTCACAAACGTCAGGTCTATGAACGAGGCCGCTGCAGCTCTGACGAAAGTGTGCCTTGCTCCGTCGTTCAACTGAACGACATCCGTCGAGGAAAACGCCTCCAGGACCGCCCGTCCTCTGGCGTTGGTTATGGTGGATCCCCATTCCTGGGCCCAGGCGTTGAAGTCACCTCCGACCACGACGTTGGATCTTTCACGTAAGTCGCTGCTCAGGTCGTCCAGGATCCGGCAGAACGCTCCTAACGGAAGGCTTGGCGCCAGATAGCAGCTATAGATCCAGTGGCTGTCTACCTTTGCCCTCACGAAGCCATCCGCTGACCGGATGCTGGACATACTCCTTTGGCTGTCGCCGCAAAGCCATAGGGCCGCCTTGCCAGTGCGATCCTTGGCCCACTCCGCTCCTTCCCTCGTCCTATAGGGCTCGCTAAGGATAGCGACATCTGCCGCTACCTCCCGCACCGTCTGCTGCAGCAAATCCTGCGCCGCTCTGCAGTGATTCAGGTTGAGCTGAATCAACTGCATATCCTACGGGGGCCAGCACCGCCGTTCCTGACCGGGCGGCTATTGCTGCCGGGTCCTTGGTGGGCTCCTCTGCGAGGTTGGCCTGTTGGCTCCTTACTGCATGCGGCTGCCTTATGCCCTGCATCGCCGCACTTGATGCAGCTGCTGCTCTTGTCTACCAGGCTCTTGCACCTGATGGCAATGTGCCCGAGCTCCAGGCATCTGTAGCAGCGAGGGGGCCCTCACGCTCCCGCACTCTGCATCCTATGCGGATCTCTCCCCGCTTTCGCACCTCCTTAGCCATCGAGCACGGCAGGCTAATTACGGCCGTTTTTGACTCCCCGTAGCCGGGGCGGAGACTCCGGACCTTGACTGATCCTTCACCGAGCTGATATTGCTTCGTGAAGGCAGCGCGGATCTCGCTCTCCGTCGTGATGGCGTCCAAGTTCCGGATCTCGAAAATGCTGACTTTGGAGTCCTCCGTCAGGGCTCGCACTTCCGCCGCATCGCCCAGGACCCGAGAGATACTCTCCTTTATAGAGTCGGCACTCTCTGTGCTGCCCCTGTCTACCTCCAGAAGCAGGTTTCCCTGGCCGTTCGACGCACGTTCTTAACCGCCCCTCCGAGGTCGGTTAATTGGTCATCCTCCCTTCGCGTGACCAGCGCTAGGATCTCGCTGTAGGATTTTCCCGATGCCTCCACTATCACCGCATCGGGGCGAGTTCTGCGGGGCGGCCTTCTCTTCTTGACCACCGTGCTCCAAGAGCTTCCGGCAGTCCTGGGCTCGGACTCTTCTGGTACGGCAGAGCTCACTTGCCGTTTTTCTCCTGTCCGAGGCTTAGGGGGGGGCTGTCTTCGTTGAGGGAGCTGGCCGCTTTGGAGGAGCTGGCCGCTCTGCCCTGGCCCCGTTCCTCGATCCCGCCTGTACTGGCGGTAGTCGCAGCTGCCCGGGGGCTTCGCCACCTGTGGCTGAGCCGTCTGGCTGGCTGAGTCTTCGCCACGGGTCCGTCTGCGCTGACCGGTCCTTCCTTGGCACTGCCGCCGTCTGTTGTGCCTTGTCCACGCGGGGCTCTCCACCTGGGATGCTCTGGGCGCACTTGCAGCACAGGATGTCCTTCTTGGACTCGTCGATGGACGTTGCCGATTTTCCGATGGCGACCTGGAGTTTGAGCATCTCCGCTATCATCGCCTTCATCGCCACGTTGATGTGGCTCACCTGCTTGTCGTGCACCAGGCTGTGGAGTTCTTCCAGCAGCTTCCCGAGCTTCGTGACGCTCTCGGCTCGAGTGGGCTCTTGCTCCTTCTCCTCTTCAGAGTCGGGGGTGCGTTCCGCCTGCGCAGCCTTGCTTCTTATTGGAAGCGTGCCCCTAGTACCGCTTGCCGGGCTGGTCGGGTCTCTCCCCCTCTTGGCCGAGTCGACGTGGTCGCTCTTGAGCTCCGCCTTGGAGACACCCTCGGGTCCGGGGTGCCCTCGAAACGCGTTGCGAAGGTCCGCCTTCTCCCGTACCAGCCCGTACTTTAGTGGCACAAGGCTAGCTATCACCAGTACGGCGTCGTCCGAAATAGTGCGGAATGCGCACGCCACCCGTATGGCGCAGAGTCTGTAGGCTGACTCTGCCCCTCGCATATAGGACTTGGTCGCATACAGCAGCTGCAAGGTGACGACGCTCGCCAGCAGCTTCCTGGTTGCGTGCTTAGGCCCTCTGGTGTTCGGAAGCATGCGGGAGAGGGCTCCGACCGTCCCACTGGCCTTCTTCTGGGCGTATTGTAGGTGCTCCTTAAAGGAGAGCCGACAGTCTAGGAGGACTCGAGGTATTTGATTGCCCTCTGTGACTTGATCACGGCTCCGCCGACGCACACCTCGGCCGTTTCCACCGCTTTCCGACTCGAGATCAGGACCGCCTCGGTCTTCTGGGCCGCTAGCTCCAGGCCAGCATTTAAGAGCCGCGTCTCGATGGCCTTGATCGCTGCGTTCGCCTTCTCCTCCGCTGCAGTGCGCTCCTTCGCAACTACGACCACGGCAATGTCGTCTGCGAAGCCCACGACCGTGGTGTCGCTGGGCATTGGGAGCCGCAGAACACCGTCATACATGGTGTTCCAGAGTAGGGGCCCCAGCACGGAGCCCTGCGGGACTCCGGCGGAGACTTCGTATACCCTGGAACCCATGTCCGTGTCCACCGTGAGCACCCTCTCGCTAAAGAAGCTTCTCACGGTTTGCAGCAGGTACCCTGGGATGTTCAGGGCAGCAAGACACTCCAGCGTCCGGTTCCAGTCGGCGGTGTTAAAGGCGTGTCCAGTGTAACTGCTAGACAGTAGCTCTTGGAACCGCCTTTCCACCTCTTGCCGGCTATCGCCTCTTCTGCTATCGACTTCACCATCTCGATGGCGTCCAGCGTCGACCTTCCCTTCCTGAAGCCGTACTGGCTCGGGGAGAGGCCCCCGGCCTCCTCGATGGCGGCATTTAGCCTAGCCACTATCAGCTTGCCAGTGGTGTCTGTGAGGCAGATAGGCCTATAGGAGGATGGCTCCCCTGGCGGCTTGCCTGGCTTGGCGAGAAGCAAAAGCTGTTGCCTCTTCCACCTTTCCGGGAAGGTTTCCTCCGCAAGGCACTTCGAGTACATGGAGGCGTACTCCTTGGGGTGCAGCGCTATGGACAGCTTTAGCGCCCTGTTGGGCACTGTGTCCGGTCCTGGTGCGTTCTTGGGGCGTATGCTCCTCCCCGTCCGGATCACCTCCGCCTCCGAAATCTCGCCGGCGTCGTCGGGATGGCGCTCCGCGTTCGGCGGCATGGTCACAGGTGATCCTTTCGGGAATAGTGCCTGCATTATGCCATATGTCGGACGGGGCTGTGCTGCCCGCTTTCAGGCCCTTGACCACCATCCTGTAGGCACCTCCCCAGGGATCGTTCTCAGCTTCGTCGCAAAGGCGCAGGAAGCACTCCTTCTTCGCGGCCCTTATGGTCGTTTTGAGGGCCTTTCTAGCCACCCTATAGGCCTCGCTGCACTCGGCGACACCCGCCGAGCGTGTAGGCAAGCGGACCGAAGGTCGGCTATCTCGGCACTCCACCAGTACGTTGGCCTCTGATTCCTCCGACACGCCCCCTCCGCCGCATGCTCTGGTCGCAAGCACGCTCTAGGTTCGCGGCCATCTGGTTCGCCATTTCGTTGGTTCCGTCCGCCGCTACGACAGCCATGCCCTCCAGGGCACTGGTGAACGCCTGGGTGCACAGCGTGTCCGGTTTGTACGCCTTGCCGGGTTGCGGTAGCGATCGAGTATCTCTCGCATGCTCGCCAACTGAGCACAGGATCGCCTCATGGTCGCTTCCTGTGTAAGCGTCGCCAACTCCCCATATGGCATTATGGGCAATTGCGGCGCTCACAAACGTCAGGTCTATGAACGAGGCCGCTGCAGCTCTGACGAAAGTGTGCCTTGCTCCGTCGTTCAACTGAACGACATCCGTCGAGGAAAACGCCTCCAGGACCGCCCGTCCTCTGGCGTTGGTTATGGTGGATCCCCATTCCTGGGCCCAGGCGTTGAAGTCACCTCCGACCACGACGTTGGATCTTTCACGTAAGTCGCTGCTCAGGTCGTCCAGGATCCGGCAGAACGCTCCTAACGGAAGGCTTGGCGCCAGATAGCAGCTATAGATCCAGTGGCTGTCTACCTTTGCCCTCACGAAGCCATCCGCTGACCGGATGCTGGACATACTCCTTTGGCTGTCGCCGCAAAGCCATAGGGCCGCCTTGCCAGTGCGATCCTTGGCCCACTCCGCTCCTTCCCTCGTCCTATAGGGCTCGCTAAGGATAGCGACATCTGCCGCTACCTCCCGCACCGTCTGCTGCAGCAAATCCTGCGCCGCTCTGCAGTGATTCAGGTTGAGCTGAATCAACTGCATATCCTACGGGGGCCAGCACCGCCGTTCCTGACCGGGCGGCTATTGCTGCCGGGTCCTTGGTGGGCTCCTCTGCGAGGTTGGCCTGTTGGCTCCTTACTGCATGCGGCTGCCTTATGCCCTGCATCGCCGCACTTGATGCAGCTGCTGCTCTTGTCTACCAGGCTCTTGCACCTGATGGCAATGTGCCCGAGCTCCAGGCATCTGTAGCAGCGAGGGGGGCCCTCACGCTCCCGCACTCTGCATCCTATGCGGATCTCTCCCCGCTTTCGCACCTCCTTAGCCATCGAGCACGGCAGGCTAATTACGGCCGTTTTTGACTCCCCGTAGCCGGGGCGGAGACTCCGGACCTTGACTGATCCTTCACCGAGCTGATATTGCTTCGTGAAGGCAGTGCGGATCTCGCTCTCCGTCGTGATGGCGTCCAAGTTCCGGATCTCGAAAATGCTGACTTTGGAGTCCTCCGTCAGGGCTCGCACTTCCGCCGCATCGCCCAGGACCCGAGAGATACTCTCCTTTATAGAGTCGGCACTCTCTGTGCTGTGTCTACCTCCAGAAGCAGGTTTCCCCTGGCCGTTCGACGCACGTTCTTAACCGCCCCTCCGAGGTCGGTTAATTGGTCATCCTCCCTTCGCGTGACCAGCGCTAGGATCTCGCTGTAGGATTTTCCCGATGCCTCCACTATCACCGCATCGGGGCGAGTTCTGCGGTGCGGCCTTCTCTTCTTGACCACCGTGCTCCAAGAGCTTCCGGCAGTCCTGGGCTCGGACTCTTCTGGTACGGCAGAGCTCACTTGCCGTTTTTCTCCTGTCCGAGGCTTAGGGGGGCTGTCTTCGTTGAGGGAGCTGGCCGCTTTGGAGGAGCTGGCCGCTCTGCCCTGGCCCCGTTCCTCGATCCGGCCTGTACTGGCGGTAGTCGCAGCTGCCCGGGGGCTTCGCCACCTGTGGCTGAGCCGTCTGGCTGGCTGAGTCTTCGCCACGGGTCCGTCTGCGCTGACCGGTCCTTCCTTGGCACTGCCGCCGTCTGTTGTGCCTTGTCCACGCGGGGCTCTCCACCTGGGATGCTCTGGGCGCACTTGCAGCACAGGATGTCCTTCTTGGACTCGTCGATGGACGTTGCCGATTTTCCGATGGCGACCTGGAGTTTGAGCATCTCCGCTATCATCGCCTTCATCGCCACGTTGATGTGGCTCACCTGCTTGTCGTGCACCAGGCTGTGGAGTTCTTCCAGCAGCTTCCCGAGCTTCGTGACGCTCTCGGCTCGAGTGGGCTCTTGCTCCGTCTCCTCTTCAGAGTCGGGGGTGCGTTCCGCCTGCGCAGCCTTGCTTCTTATTGGAAGCGTGCCCCTAGTACCGCTTGCCGGGCTGGTCGGGTCTCTCCCCCTCCTGGCCGAGTCGACGTGGTCGCGGCATCCACTCCTCTACGGCGCCGGTGATGGCACGAGGGGTGGCGGGGAACGTGCTATCAGGCTGCTCTTCCTAAAAGCAGCTGCGCCTCCCTTGCTCTGTTGCTCCTCCTGGCTTGGTGCATTACCTATCGTGGCAGCCAAGTCAGCCACCGCCACGTCAGGGTTTGTTGGAGTGTTTGTTAGGGCTTCCAGAATCCTTGCCCTAACCGTGGGATTTCCCACGGGTGGATTTCCACTTTTGTGGCTGCCACCTGGAGTAATTGTGTTATTCACAGACATTCCAGTTAATTGCATTGTCGCCCAATGCTTGGCTGCATTTTATACCTGCTGCCAGGTTCTGTGACTGCCGGCCACTATGGCTCAGACGCAGACCACACAGCCGCCCAGTATGGGCAGACGCTGCGTGGATTTGATCTTGTTTCCCGCAATGGGAAGCAGGATGACCTCGCCCGGAATGCTCCGGGTTTGAGTCGAAGCGTTACGACCGACTCGAGTCGACGCAGAGCCTCCCTCGATGGCCGAATATTTCCCTCCGACTTGGATATGATGGGGGTTATACCGCCCCGCCTCCGTCGCCAGAGCCCCATTTTTTGGTGATCCGCCGTGGCGGTGGGGATGGCAGTCGGTCCGATCCATGACGAGGCGAAGCGCAGCAGGATTCGGACCTTGCCAAGGATCCCGAGCAGCAGCCCGGAAAGGTGTGCTACTCTTTTTGCCGCAATCGTTTTGCTGAAGCTCGTAGATAGCAGCTTCCGTCACGGCACCAGGTTTATAGCCCCGCCGGGTGGCGATAGTGAGCGCCGCCGCAGCGCTGCCAGATCAAGAAAACAAACAATCGGGTTGCTGTGTGGAAATTTTGGCAAATTTTGGGTTGCTGTGTGTAAATTTTGGCAAATGCACGGTGACCCGTTTGTGAGTGCGCGGCGGGTCATCTCTGTTCGCAGGAACGTCTGTCCGAAGTAGACTTATGCATGAATGTATTCATTAGTCTAGTGTTCCAAAAAATACTGAACCCATTCAATACTGTACAGTATACCCATATGTCAGAAAACGATAGCACAACATTTTTAGTGTTCTCATTCAGAATGAGTTCAGTATATGAATGTAGTGAGTGCAGTACATTTGACATTTCCATTTGTTCCCAAATCCTGTAGGGGGGAATGAGTTCACCACCTTCACAGTGTGAAGGTCTAAGAAGTAAAAGTTTGTGCAAAAACTTTGAAAAAAAAGTGAAAATAATAACAATAATAGTAACAATCCGTAAGTAATTATGTATATAATTCAATAATTGCAATACTCATAAGTTAAAAAAATATAAATTTTATTTAACTGAATAATTACAATATTTTATATTGAAGAACACCGACCGAATAATTTCAAGTCTCAAACTGAACTTAACTAACTGATCTGAATTGATTGACGTTCAAGCCTCGGTTTCGAGCTTTTTGGATATGGACTTTGGACTTAAGGTCCTAAGAGAATCTGGAGAGAGCTTTGGAGTTCTTTGTTCTTACTCTTGGATTCAACTGCATTCGCTCTTGGATACAAGTTGCTCTTCAATTTGATTTTACGATCTTGTAATCTGAAACTTTTGTTTTCGATTTTTGGCGATTCCGAACTTTTAACGTGGGATCGTGACAATTAAATGAGTACTTGGACTTTTATGTTTAGTCTACCAGTGGCTAATGCGTCTGGAGTTCCGATTACATCCTTTGTTCGATTTTGGGGATTTTCCATTTGGCCTTGTGTCTGGGATATGGGTGACAGTTTATATCTATTGATTGGGTACATATAGGGTAGTGTGAGGTATGTTGATTTACAATTGTTAAGTGTAGGGTAGTGTTGGGTATGTATGTTGTGTATACGCTGTGGTGTTGTGTAAAGTGGGTATATACTTAAGTCAAAGGGACTTATGGATATGTCACTCCCCCATCCTTTGAATCTGGCCTGTCCTCAGGTCACTAAAGTTGGATAATTTGGATATAGCATGACGTTATTTTCTGATTGAATTGCATTGGTTTCTAGCTTAATATGTTCGTTGGGTGGCTGCAATAACGCCCAGTGCAATAAAGCCCATGGGCGTTATTTCACAAAAAAAATGCAATAACGCCCATGGGCGTTAAGGCACTGTTTGATATGTTCCGGAGCAGATCAGAATATATGTATGTCATTTATATTATATCTGATTCTGATTATTCTGATCTGCTCCGGAACATATCAAACAGTGCCTTAGCAGTGGCGTGAGCCACTGCTTTTACAGCGTTTCAAAGTTTTTACTGTAAAAGCAGTGGCTCACGCCACTGCTAAGGCACTGTTTGATATGTTCCGAAGAAGATCAGAATATAAATGACCAATTTCCAAAGTAGATAGTGTGATCTGCCAGCGGGCGTTATTGCACTTTTTTTGTGTAATAACATACGCGAACTTTATTTCACAATTTTCGTGGGCCTTATTTCATTTTTTTTGTGAAATAACGCCCATGGGCGTTATAGCATTTTTTTTGTGAAATAACGCCTGTTCACGCCGGAAGGGCGTTTATTTTTCGGAGGCAGTGTGATCCCGTACACTCGCTGTCTCTCTCCCTCTCCCCCTGCACTTTTGTGCATCGAGCTCCTAGTCCGCTCTCCCCAAGTTAGTTTTAAGGCTTCTTCTTGCATTTAGTACTAATTTACCATTACACAAATAAAGACGCACGTCGCGTAATACCCCGAAAGTTATCTCCCGTGTTTTACTTATCGAGTGTGCAGGTTTAAGCCATCCCCCTCCGAACATTTGGTCCTTCGAGCCGGATAATTCCAGTCCAGCAGCTACGGTGGCTTTAACACCGCACAAGATAAGAACCATTACATTATTGCTGCCGGTCATGCAGTTAGGTTTTTCGAAACCCAGTTCGTCTAACTTCTCTGCATGATTATTGCCTAAATCCAAGTCCGATTAATCCGGCACTACGGCAGCTAATAATTTCCGATTCCGAGTACCGAATTATGGTTCCTTAATTCCTTAATTTCTATAAAACTCCGTGTTTCTAAAGTGTTTAAATATATGCCAAGCCACAGTGAAACTTCCCATTTCGAATTTCTCTTCGTTCACTGTGTTCCGCTTGCATTTATTTACACTCTCCTATATACATACATACAATACAGTCCACTCCACTGATCTGCGAGCGCCACGGCAATTTACACAAAATTGAATATATATACTTACAAATATTTCGGCACGTGTATTTTAATAATTTACCCCACAAAAAATATATTTCAAAATCGTCCAAAACATAAAACACTACAAATACAGTCCACTGCTCCAACAAATAAATATAATATATCAAAAAACCACGGCGCAGAAACGCCGAATTAATTTTATTGTATTTATTTACTCTTCCCTGCTCTATCCTGAGCGGTGCTACATTTAAATAAACAATATTTATTGTCATTCCTTTGCTCTATCCTGAGCTCAGCTGCATGCAAACATAGGCAAACATTGCAATTACATATGTACATACGTAATCGTCGGCAAGTCGACGCTCCGACTTTTGGCTATTTTCTTCCGCCTCCGTTGTCTCCGCTATTTTGCATTCGCAACGGCTAATGCAGAACAGTACCGCGGCAAATACAGCAGCGGTCAACTGAATAAATCCAGGCACACAAAATAATTTTAAAATTATTTTGTATAAAATCCCAACTAACTGAATCAGTTAGAAATTCAAGTGCGCTTCCATATCCGCATTAGTGTGACCGTACATCTCCGTACATCTCCGCCACTTCACAATAAAATTACGCTATACAAATAAATTAAATTCCTAATACATTCCGATTGGTTCCTAAATTCCAATTCCAGCGTCGACACGTATAACTAAATCGTCAACAAAAAAAAATAAGTTGATTTTCGATTTCTTAACTGGTTGTACGCTTTATCCAGCGTCCCGAATATATACGTTTTCGATCCAATTGGTTGCACGCTTTATCCAGCGTCCCGAATAGAAGTTGTTTTCGATCATTCAACTGGTTGAACGCTTTATCCAGCGTCCCAAATATAAGTTGTTTTTCGATCTTTCAACTGGTTGTACGCTTTAACCCGCGTCCCTAAAATATAAGTTAATTCGATCCAAAATATAACCATAAAGAAACAATCCAGTTTGTTCTTTAAATATCCAAAATGACTGCTTCCATTTTAAATAAATTTATTTCGATCTGTGACCGTCTAAGTCACTTCGATTCCAAAATCTGCAATCCAGCAGCAACTAGTCCATCCAAATATACGTGTCAAATTCATCTCGACCAAGTAAGAGCGCTATGGGTCGAGAAAGAATATGAAACTTGTTCAGAGCAAATTTCAGTTGGCTTAGAGGGCACGGCGGACACCTTACCTACTCTAAAGGCAAAATACGAGTATGCCTATTTTATATACGAAAGGTGTGCCGCAAAGCTCATGAAACAGATCGAAACGATCGCTTCTACAACAGCTCAAGTCCAACCCGTTCCGCCCCAAAATTCCTATCCGTCTGGCTGTCAGCTTCCTCCGTGCGAAACAGAAGTTTTCTCGGGCGATTACATTCGCTGGCCGACTTTCCGAGACCTTTTCACAGCGGTCTATATAGACAATCCTGCGCTGACCCCTGTTGAAAAGTTGTTCTATCTAAATGCCAAGACTAGTGGTGAAGCTCATTCCGTAGTTTCCAATTCGCCACTCACCAACGATGGTTTCCGCTCAGCCTGGAAAAACCTATCTGAGCGTTTCGAAAATAAACGAGCGCTGGTGAACAGCCAACTTCGCACAAGAATCTTCGGCAGCCTTGAAGGAGCTGCAAAATACAATCCAGAACTGCCTCACATCCCTAAATTTGTCCGGCCTTCCTACGGATAATTGGGATTGTCTCCTGGTTTATTTGTGTTCCACGAAACTTCCAAAACTGACGCTCTCACTATGGGAGCAGTCCGTAACAAATAAAACCGAAATTCCTACGTGGCAAGAACTTGATTCATTCCTGACTGAGCGCCATAGAACTCTAGAAACTATAGATTCTATTCAACCTCCTAAGTTGCGCCTCCATCCGTCAGAAACGACACCCTCCGACGTGTCGCCACGAATACTGAAATCCTTCACTATGAGGATCGTTCCGATATCCAAAAGATGCGATGCATGTTCCAAAGAGAACCATCCAGTGCGTTTATGTCCACGCTTCCTTCAGATGACGACAGAGGATCGTTCATCTTATATCCCGAAAAAGCGGTTGTGCTTAAATTGCTTTGCAAGCGGTCATCAACTCCGTAATTGCACAAGCGCCCATAAGTGCTTCAAGTGTCACGGTCGGCATCACACTTTGTTGCATCCAAGCAACTGCTCCTCCAGTGAACCGACTGCTCCTGATACTGCTTCTGATCCGATCCAAAGAATTTCCTCGTTCTCCACACGGGTGACAACTGCTCCAGATTCGTCCAATTACTGGGTTCCATACACCGATATGAAATGCAGACGTTCCCGAGGTATTCTATCCTACCCATGCCGAGTCTGCCAAGGGAACCATCCTCTTCGGAAATGCCACCGTTTCCTTCGGCTTAGCGCTGAGAAACGGCTCCAGGCAGTCATACAAAAGAAGTACTGCCTGGCCCACCATCATTCCACGGGATCTTGCCGCAGTGACGACCGATGCCAGTCGTGTGGCCAGAATCACCACACACTTCTTCATGTCCACGAGCGCTCAGCGTATCCAACGCTTTCCCGAGCAAATGCCTTCAATATTCCTACAGCGTATCCTCGCTAGGGGGGCCTCGAAGGCTTCTTATATTTTGCTGCGTATCCTCGCAAGGGGGGGGGTGGGCGAATGTTCATTTGGTCCTTCGAGCCGGATAATTCCAGTCCAGCAGCTACGGTGGCTTTAACACCGCACAAGATAAGAACCATTACATTATTGCTGCCGGTCATGCAGTTAGGTTTTTCGAAACCCAGTTCGTCTAACTTCTCTGCATGATTATTGCCTAAATCCAAGTCCGATTAATCCGGCACTACGGCAGCTAATAATTTCCGATTCCGAGTACCGAATTATGGTTCCTTAATTCCTTAATTTCTATAAAACTCCGTGTTTCTAAAGTGTTTAAATATATGCCAAGCCACAGTGAAACTTCCCATTTCGAATTTCTCTTCGTTCACTGTGTTCCGCTTGCATTTATTTACACTCTCCTATATACATACATACAATACAGTCCACTCCACTGATCTGCGAGCGCCACGGCAATTTACACAAAATTGAATATATATACTTACAAATATTTCGGCACGTGTATTTTAATAATTTACCCCACAAAAAATATATTTCAAAATCGTCCAAAACATAAAACACTACAAATACAGTCCACTGCTCCAACAAATAAATATAATATATCAAAAAACCACGGCGCAGAAACGCCGAATTAATTTTATTGTATTTATTTACTCTTCCCTGCTCTATCCTGAGCGGTGCTACATTTAAATAAACAATATTTATTGTCATTCCTTTGCTCTATCCTGAGCTCAGCTGCATGCAAACATAGGCAAACATTGCAATTACATATGTACATACGTAATCGTCGGCAAGTCGACGCTCCGACTTTTGGCTATTTTCTTCCGCCTCCGTTGTCTCCGCTATTTTGCATTCGCAACGGCTAATGCAGAACAGTACCGCGGCAAATACAGCAGCGGTCAACTGAATAAATCCAGGCACACAAAATAATTTTAAAATTATTTTGTATAAAATCCCAACTAACTGAATCAGTTAGAAATTCAAGTGCGCTTCCATATCCGCATTAGTGTGACCGTACATCTCCGTACATCTCCGCCACTTCACAATAAAATTACGCTATACAAATAAATTAAATTCCTAATACATTCCGATTGGTTCCTAAATTCCAATTCCAGCGTCGACACGTATAACTAAATCGTCAACAAAAAAAAATAAGTTGATTTTCGATTTCTTAACTGGTTGTACGCTTTATCCAGCGTCCCGAATATATACGTTTTCGATCCAATTGGTTGCACGCTTTATCCAGCGTCCCGAATAGAAGTTGTTTTCGATCATTCAACTGGTTGAACGCTTTATCCAGCGTCCCAAATATAAGTTGTTTTTCGATCTTTCAACTGGTTGTACGCTTTAACCCGCGTCCCTAAAATATAAGTTAATTCGATCCAAAATATAACCATAAAGAAACAATCCAGTTTGTTCTTTAAATATCCAAAATGACTGCTTCCATTTTAAATAAATTTATTTCGATCTGTGACCGTCTAAGTCACTTCGATTCCAAAATCTGCAATCCAGCAGCAACTAGTCCATCCAAATATACGTGTCAAATTCATCTCGACCAAGTAAGAGCGCTATGGGTCGAGAAAGAATATGAAACTTGTTCAGAGCAAATTTCAGTTGGCTTAGAGGGCACGGCGGACACCTTACCTACTCTAAAGGCAAAATACGAGTATGCCTATTTTATATACGAAAGGTGTGCCGCAAAGCTCATGAAACAGATCGAAACGATCGCTTCTACAACAGCTCAAGTCCAACCCGTTCCGCCCCAAAATTCCTATCCGTCTGGCTGTCAGCTTCCTCCGTGCGAAACAGAAGTTTTCTCGGGCGATTACATTCGCTGGCCGACTTTCCGAGACCTTTTCACAGCGGTCTATATAGACAATCCTGCGCTGACCCCTGTTGAAAAGTTGTTCTATCTAAATGCCAAGACTAGTGGTGAAGCTCATTCCGTAGTTTCCAATTCGCCACTCACCAACGATGGTTTCCGCTCAGCCTGGAAAAACCTATCTGAGCGTTTCGAAAATAAACGAGCGCTGGTGAACAGCCAACTTCGCACAAGAATCTTCGGCAGCCTTGAAGGAGCTGCAAAATACAATCCAGAACTGCCTCACATCCCTAAATTTGTCCGGCCTTCCTACGGATAATTGGGATTGTCTCCTGGTTTATTTGTGTTCCACGAAACTTCCAAAACTGACGCTCTCACTATGGGAGCAGTCCGTAACAAATAAAACCGAAATTCCTACGTGGCAAGAACTTGATTCATTCCTGACTGAGCGCCATAGAACTCTAGAAACTATAGATTCTATTCAACCTCCTAAGTTGCGCCTCCATCCGTCAGAAACGACACCCTCCGACGTGTCGCCACGAATACTGAAATCCTTCACTATGAGGATCGTTCCGATATCCAAAAGATGCGATGCATGTTCCAAAGAGAACCATCCAGTGCG
Source organism: Drosophila aff. chauvacae BK-2020 (assembly GCA_018903765.1). Classification (NCBI taxonomy): domain Eukaryota; kingdom Metazoa; phylum Arthropoda; class Insecta; order Diptera; family Drosophilidae; genus Drosophila; species Drosophila aff. chauvacae BK-2020. The sequence goes on along the minus strand of JAEIGO010000821.1, from coordinate 612,522 downwards.
TTTATGTCCACGCTTCCTTCAGATGACGACAGAGGATCGTTCATCTTATATCCCGAAAAAGCGGTTGTGCTTAAATTGCTTTGCAAGCGGTCATCAACTCCGTAATTGCACAAGCGCCCATAAGTGCTTCAAGTGTCACGGTCGGCATCACACTTTGTTGCATCCAAGCAACTGCTCCTCCAGTGAACCGACTGCTCCTGATACTGCTTCTGATCCGATCCAAAGAATTTCCTCGTTCTCCACACGGGTGACAACTGCTCCAGATTCGTCCAATTACTGGGTTCCATACACCGATATGAAATGCAGACGTTCCCGAGGTATTCTATCCTACCCATGCCGAGTCTGCCAAGGGAACCATCCTCTTCGGAAATGCCACCGTTTCCTTCGGCTTAGCGCTGAGAAACGGCTCCAGGCAGTCATACAAAAGAAGTACTGCCTGGCCCACCATCATTCCACGGGATCTTGCCGCAGTGACGACCGATGCCAGTCGTGTGGCCAGAATCACCACACACTTCTTCATGTCCACGAGCGCTCAGCGTATCCAACGCTTTCCCGAGCAAATGCCTTCAATATTCCTACAGCGTATCCTCGCTAGGGGGGCCTCGAAGGCTTCTTATATTTTGCTGCGTATCCTCGCAAGGGGGGGGGGGGCGAATGTTCACGCCGAAAAGGGCGTTTATTTTCCGGAGGCAGTGTGATCCCGTACACTCGCTCTCTCTCTCCCTCTCCCACTGCACTTTTGTACATCGAGCTCCTAGTCCGCTCTCCCCAAGTTAGTTTTAAGGCTTCTTCTTGCATTTAGTACTAATTTACCATTACACAAATAAAGACGCACGTCGCGTAATACCCCGAAAGTTATCTCCCGTGTTTTACTTATCGAGTGTGCAGGTTTAAGCCATCCCCCTCCGAACAACGCCCATGGGCTTTATTGCACTGGGCGTTATTGCAGCCACCCACAAAATTAGGCTTATAATTGTAATGACAAAAGTGGTGATACATATGATTTGAAATACATTGTAATATTTTACATGGGAATTTATCATTTCTTTAGTTTTTGAATATTCTATGGGTTCTAATTTGGTGACGTTATTTGTAATGTAAACTGACTGTGTAAAATCTGCGAAATTATTTGAAATTATATGTTCATCAACTTGCATAGTACAATTTTTAATTTTTATAATGTTATGTCCTGATATTACAATGTTATTTTGTATGCAATCTTGGTTTATTGTTGTTTTAGGAATGTTCCATGTTAAAAGAATATTCGGTTCTATATAATTCGTTTGGAAATTTTTATGTTTCTTTGTGTATTTACATTCAGTTGGTTCTTGTTTAATAATTCCTTTTATACATTTGTCAAGAATTATTTCTTCTGTATCTTTTCGATACACCTGATTGTTAAATACATAAAACTTTTCGGAAACTTGCTTGGTTAGAATATTGTTGTTTTCATCTGGATATGGAATTATTTGAATTAATGGACCTTTGGTAACTTTACTAGGAACGTGAGAAATAATCAAAATTTCTTTTGTGTCTGTCCTAAACCATGTTGAAGTTTTTATTTTTAGAATCTTTTCCGAATTTATTTCTTTTAGATAATCATGTTTCAATAACTTTGGATTGAAGATCCCTAATCTGGTTAATTGCATTCCCAATTCGATATCTTCTATGTATTCAGTGAATTGTTGTAAATTGAAAATTAGTATGGAAATCTGCTGATCTATTTCTTTCTTCGCCTCGAGTTTATTAATAACGTTAATTCCACTATTAATTACATCTATGATCATGTCAAAATCGTGTTTTTGTATTGAATTATCTGACAAGTCATTAATTTTTTCTTCTAACTCATCTTTATCGTTCTGATCTAGGGTTCCAAATAAATATTTGTATACCGATCCCACTACGTTTACCAGACCTCTCTTCCTCCGTTTAATGATTCTCACACCATTAAACATTAAATAACCGTTTTTCGCATTAAGGGGATTTACTTCGATGTTACCGCCTTTAACCGTAGTGATAAGGGTAAACATGCAAATAAACATTATCAATAGCATGTTGCGTCCTTTCATGTTTCCTCGGTTGCTCTGGAATTATCGTATTTACTTTTATTAATCTTTTTTTGTTTCTTGAATTTTGATTTATAGTGCACGATCTTCCGCCACGGTTAGTTTCTTCAAAGTGTTTATCATCCACCTGTTCAATCCTTCCTGTTTTCTTAAACGGATTGGTAATCTTGCTCTTTACAAGTGGAGCTTGACGATATTTGGTATCTATTTCAAAATCGTGTCTCTTTTTATTCAGCTGTTCGAATTTATCGATTTTGTTTTGCTTTACATTAAAGTCGGGGCTACCTGCATATAGAAAAATATCCGCTGGAGTTCTCTTAGTAGTGTTATGTTTGGTTTTGTGATTATAGACATATAAGATTATTTCGAATCTTGTACATCTATCTTCTATGTTCTGTTCACTACCAATTATTCTCAATTTTTCGTTCACAATCTTGTGAAATCTTTCTATATCAGATACGCCATTTTTGCTGGTTGTAACGGAAATTTTGACGCCTTCGGAAGTTAACCAGTTGTGCAAAGCTATGCACATAAAAGCTTAATCTTTATCTGCTTTTATTTCTTGGGATTTTCCCATGTCGTTAAATATCTTCATTATCGCTCTTTTTGCCTCAAGCCAATCTCTACTTTTTACTTCAACTAGTGATGCAAATTTCGAATAGAAATCAATACATGATAAGAAAATTTGGTTCCCTGTGAGATAAAAATCGATCACATATTTCTCCCTAGCGTTCATTATTTCTGGTGTTGTTTCGTAAGTCAATTTTGTATTTCGGTGTTCTGTTTTTGCCAGATTGCCAATTTTACATTCATTGATGATGTTCTGGATTAGCTTCTGACTGTCCGGGTAATAGTATTCTTCTTTAAACCAATTAATGGTTTTTTCCATATCAGGATGTAATACTTCCTTATGATTCTTTAGAATTAGATCTTTGAATTCTGCATAGGTTTGTATATCAATTAGCTTCTTACATCTTAATAATTTCGTGAAATTGTTGGGGCTTATGATTTCGGTAAATGCCCTCTGGAAAATCAAGAAATCCTCATCATTAGGGAAATATATGACACTTTTCTTAGTACACACATACTCCTTAATGAGTGTTTTGGCGAGTTCGACTGTCATTTCTTTATAGATTATTTTAATCTGTAACTTCTGAAAGAAATGTTTTACTTCTGTCGTATCGCTGTCTCCTTTTTCTACTTCTATTTGTCTAGAAAAGAAATTCAGGGGTCTTTCCGTGATGGATATATAATTTAAGTTATCTTCATTGGCACTGTGAATGGTTGCATCTGCACTGTTTGCAATTTCGCCAACCATTACTTCCTCAATTTTTGTGCGGGAAAGCGCATCCGCTACATAATTTTCCTTGCCTGGAAGATATTTGATTTTATAATCAAATTCATTCAATTTTATTTTCCATCTTTGTAGTTTCATGTTTGGCTCTTTGATGTTATTAAGCCATACATAGTTTATTTCATGTTCGTTCAGTGTTCTGCTGGCATAACAAATAGGCTTGTGATTTTGTAATAATACAGCACCAATGGCTACATTACTCGCGTCAGTTGTTAAAGAAAAAGGCTTTGAGAAGTCAGGGTAGATTAAAATCGGATCTGAGGTTATCAAAACCTTTAACCTTTCAAATGATTCGACATAATTTTTGCATTTGGTGTCAATTACAGCGCCTTTCTTTAGCTTAAGGGTCATAGGTTTCACTACCTTGGCAAAGTTAGGAATAAACTTGCGATAGAACCCACATAATCCCAAAAATGATTTTATTTGCTTAGGCGTCTTCGGTAATGGGAAATTCGTGATTGCGTTTGTTTTGTTTGGGTTAGGTTTTATGCCACTCGTTGTTACTATGTGACCTAGGAATTCAGTTTCTTTCTTCATGAATTCACATTTGTCCAACTGAAGTTTCAAATTAGCACCTCTTAACTTTTCAAAGACTTTCTTCAGAGATAAGATATGTTCCTCCAATGAAGTGGAGTAAACAATTGTAGATCAAGTCTTCCAACAGATTGTTCATGCATCTCTGGAAAGTTGCTGGGGCGTTTTTCAGTCCAAAAGGCATACGCGTATATTCGTAATGCCCATGCTTGGTTGAGAAAGCAGTTTTTGCTATAGAGTTTTCGTCCCTTTGGATTTGATGAAAGCCCTTAGCTAGGTCAATGGTCGTAAAATATTGGCATCTACCCAATTTATCCAGTATTTCGTCCATTCTTGGAATGGGGAATTTGTCGTTAACTGTTACCTCGTTGAGATTTCTATAGTCGACTACCAACCTAAACTTTTTCTTCCCAGAGGCGTCTGCCTTCTTGGGGACCACCCAGATAGGAGAACAATAAGGGGACTTTGATTTCCATATAATCCCTTGTTCTATCATTTCTTTGATTTGTTTGTTGACTTCCTCGTCAACACTTTGGGGGTACTTATAGGGTTTACGGTATACCGGGTCCTCATGCTGAGTCTGGATGACATGTTTAATCTTACTTGTGAAAGTCAAATCTTCACCTTCTTTGTACTGAATGTCTCTATAGTCATATAGGACCTTCTTTAAACATTCGACCTCTTCAACATTTAGATGTTCCAGTCTATATTCATTACATTCGCGTAACTCATTATTAATCGCGAAGTTGACTATTTCATTGCCAACGCACATGGGATTGAGATGTGTTGCATCATCATGCGGTCTCATTCTTTTGTTGTTTAGGTTCTGTTTTAAGCTTTGGTTTAAGGCACTTAGGTGCGGTCTTAACCTTCTGCTTTTTTGAATTGATTTCCTCCACTGGAGCAGAATTAATTTTTGGTTTTGGGTCGAGGCATTCTGATGCGGTCTCGCCCTTATTTTCTTCGTATATAAGCTTAAAGATCTTTGAACTTAGAGTAAGAATCTCTTTGTCATAATCAATCTTCGCCTTCGTATCTTCTAGATACCCTCGACCTAGCAGGAAATCATAATTATCGGAAAATTTATGAATATAGAATTTTTGGACTGTTGGGCACACTGACGTGGGCTTCATAATTATACTTCTCTTTAACTTTATTGCCCCGTTTATAGTATATACCATCAAGTTTTCTTCTTCTTCTTCTTCTAAATTTTCAAAATTTTCCCTTATGATATTGATGGATGAGCCTGTGTCGATCATTCCCTTGTAAAATTTGTTGTAGTAGTTCATTCGGACATAGGGACAGGTTCGTCCTCTAGTGTCGCTTGAGTTTCCGAGGCAACTTGATGAAAATTTACGTACGTACTCTGTCCACTCTGACTTTCTCTTTGTCTCTTTACTGGTCTGTTGTTATTTGTGTTATTTGATGTTGAGGGCTGATGATTAAGGGGATTATTCCATCTACCCTGATTTAGATCATGTTGGAATTGCCTGCCTTGATTTAGATTTTGTTGATATAAGGTTTGATGATTAGGGGAATTATTCCATCTACTTTGGTTTGGATTTTGTTGAAATGGATAATGCGTTCCCCTCTGACTACCAGGAACCCTATACGAATTTTGATTCTGGTTGTTATTAGTTTGGTTCGAATTGTGAGATGGTATATTAGAATTTTGGTTCACTGAAGGGTAGTAAGTACCATAATTATGCTGCGTATTATTATAGTATCTCTGATTATTTCTCTGGCTATTGTTATTACCCCTATTCCTTCTATTCTGTCTGTCTGTTCTACCAAAATTTTGTTCTTCGAATTACCCTGGTAAATACCAAGCTCCATTGTAGCTTGTTTTAAATTCTCAACAGTATTAATGTTCTTTTTTGATAACGATATGTATAGTCTTTCCGGCAATTTATCATCAATTACTGATTTCATTGTTGTGTATAACATTTCTGTATAGGTATCAGAAAAATTTCTAAATTGTGCTTCAAGATTATCGATAAATTTACTTAAGTTACCGGGATACTGCGTCTCCTCCATGTTCTTCACCAATTTCGAATACGGCCTAAGGTCCTTGAATCTTGCGGATAATGTCGTCTTCATCTCCAGCCATGTTGTTGCTTTAGCACGCATTACAGCTTCCAATGCCGAGTCCACCAGTACACGTCTTATGGCCTCATAGATAATATGAGCCTGCAGAGGTTCCTGGTTCGGGTATAAGTTAAGCAGTATCTCAACTTGACTGATAAAATCAGATAGTTTGCCAATCTGCCCATCGTAATAGTTTATTTCTTTTATTTGGGCCAACAGTTGGTTATGTGGCCTTCGGAGATTGGGGGATTTGCCATTGCCATAGTTTTGTCTTGGTGACTTTTAAGCGGTGTTAAAATGTTATTGTTTTTACAAACTTTCGGAATTAAAACTTTGAATTAAAATTTGTTCCGACCGCACGGGATTTTTATTTGATTTGCAGTTTATTTCTGACCACACGGGATTTTGTTTAATTTGCAGTTATTTCTGACCACACGGGATTTTGTCTTTTGAATTCCACTTTCACGTAGATTCTTCTGCGGATCACAAAGTTTTTGAATCACTATTCAATTCGCCGAGTTAGGATAGCTAGTTGTATAGCGTATCCTTTAGTTACTCAGTACCGTATTAAAAGGACTCTTTTTACTTGTAGATCCTACCGACTGCGCCAATTAAATAATTGCAATACTCATAGGTTAAAAAAATATAAATTTTATTTAACTGAATAATTACAATATTTTATATTGAAGAACACCGACCGAATAATTTCAAGTCTCAAACTGAACTTAACTAACTGATCTGAATTGATTGACGTTCAAGCCTCGGTTTCGAGCTTTTTGGATATGGACTTTGGACTTAAGGTCCTAAGAGAATCTGGAGAGAGCTTTGGAGTTCTTTGTTCTTACTCTTGGATTCAACTGCATTCGCTCTTGGATACAAGTTGCTCTTCAATTTGATTTTACGATCTTGTAATCTAAAACTTTTGTTTTCAAGTTTTGGCGATTCCGAACTTTGAACGTGGGATCGTGACAATTGGATGAGGACTTGGACTTTTATGTTTAGTCTACCAGTGGCAAATGCGTCTGGAGTTCCGATTACATCCTTTGTTCGATTTTGGGGATTTTCCATTTGGCCTTGTGTCTGGGATTTGGGTGACAGTTTATATCTATTGATTGGGTACATATAGGGTAGTGTGAGGTATGTTGATTTACAATTGTTAAGTGTAGGGTAGTGTTGGGTATGAATGTTGTGTATACGCTGTGGTGTTGTGTAAAGTGGGTATATACTTAAGTCAAAGGATGGATATGTCCCTATATAAATATGTTAACTCATTTATTTTTATTTTGTTCATTTTTAAATTCAGATACTGAATCACAATACTCTTGCGCTGCTTCCAATGAAAATTTTTTGGAAGAAATTAGGACCTTCCGAGGTGAGAATGCTGTGGGACTTTTAGATTTACAAACTAATTAATGCAATACACAAAAATATTTAGCTGAGGTGTTTGGAAAAATTGACACATTAGTCGAAGCAGTCGCGGAGCAAACCGCAGCAGTTACAAAGATACTCGAAGACCCGAGGAATGGAGAAATTTGTCGCCGAAAAATTTCCTATTAAAACAAAGGAGCAACTACAAGAAATTGAGAGCGATATTGTAAACTCAGATATCAGAAAATTGTATGTAAGTATTAGTGCCATTAAAATATTGAGCGGCAGAATTCGAAGAGAGCCAAGAAAGAAAAACACCGTGTGTTCGCTGCGGAATTTTATTTGCTACTGAATGAGAATATGAAAGAATGAGAAAAATGGTTATACATATCTTCTTTTTACTGTTTCGTTAGAGAGGGACAAATCTATGCTACGATCTCTTACTAATACAAGCGTGCATTGTAACATATGGAAAATATACAGGGCCTCTATTTTCTACACCCTTCCTCAATGCATGCATGTTTACAAATGATATTTAATACAAATTTAGCATTTCTGTAAACAATTCGTGTTTGGTCTTCGGAAGGTTCTTGGTCAAAATGTCTGCTATCATTTCGGTTGTACATTTATATATATATAATTTTCTTTTTTTTTTTTTTTATGCTTGTTTTTATTTATTGAATCTTCTCATTTACGAGACTAACAATAAGTGTATCAAATCTTATACTATAACCTAACTAGGAGTCATGTAGACTGAGACAGTGGCCCTGACAAGTTTTGGCTGGGTTGGAAGGTCTGTACGTTGCAGGCGGGTACGGCTGGAGACCCGTGTCAAGACCCTTGCTAGAGGATTTGGGTGGACAGAGAGTTTTTCATTGTAGGACGCTTTTTGCTTGTCTATTTCATCTTTTACTGCGAGAATGCCCTGTGGATGGTTTGGTTACGAATATACCATGGTGCCCCAGTGATAGTTCGCAGGATCTTTGATTGGGCTCGCTGTATGATGACTATGTTGGTTCTGCTCGCGTTCCCCCACAGCTGGGAGCCATACGTCCAGATTGGCTTAAGAGTGGAGTTGTAGAGCAGGACCTTGTAGTCCAGGCACAAGGGCGATCGTGAGTTTATAATCCAGTGGAGGCTGCTGGCTTTCAGTTTTAGGTGCAGTTTCTTGCATTCGATATGTCTACGCCATGTTAGACGTCTGTCGAGGTGGATGCCGAGATACGTTACTTCATTAACTTGGGGGATCTACGTGCTATTCATACAGAGCGGAGGGCAAGTTTGTCTGTTAAGGGTAAACGTTATGTGCTTACACTTTTGTTCGTTTATTTTGATACGCCAGTCAGATAGCCACTTCTCGACTACCACGAGGTGGTCGACGCGGTCGAATGCTTGAGATACGTCAAGGAATATCGCGCTGCAATATTCCCTATGTTCGAAGGCTGAGCGAATTTCTGATGTTATTCTGTTTACTTGCTCTATAGTTCCGTGTTTTTCTCTGAAACTAAATTGATGGGCTGGGATAATGTTGTGGGCTCCCATATATGGTATTATGCGCGTTATAAGGCATTTTTCGAATAATTTGGACAGGCATGATAATAAACTTATTGGTCTGTAAGATGACGGAATCGTGTGATCTTTTTCGGGCTTCGGTATCATTATAATAATTGATTTTTTCCATTTCCTTGGATAGTAGCCGAGACTTATGATTCCATTGAAGAGTTTACAGATGACCTCAATAGCACAGTACGGAAGTTCCATTATCATTTTTGTAGTTATTAGGTCACCGCCTGGAGCCTTTTTTGGTTTTAGCTTATTTTTTAACAAAACTTTCCCTTCCTTTACGACATCTCTAACAAAATGATAACGTATATCAATGTGCTTCGTTCTGGAATGGTTAACAGGATTCTTGGCTAACGCCTGCGCGCTGAGATTATATCCATACACGATGATCGGGGTGTTGTCGTCTCCGCAGCCGATTTCCAAAATTAGCCTTCGCATGACTATCGCCTCCCTAAAAGCGGCCGATAGTGCCAAGTACTCCGCCTCGGTAGTGCTTAACGCCACGCTTCGCTGCTTCTCAGATCGCCAAGAAATTGGACCACCGGCTAACAAGTATAGCCAGTGTACGACTTCCTGTCCAGCCTATCGCCTGCCCAATCCGCATCCACGTATCCGCAGAACGATTGACCACATTGCTGATAATGTAATTTCATGTCAACCGTGGACGAGAGATACCTGAGGATGTGCTTTATGACACCCATGTGCTCAGCATGCGGATTTTGGTTCCGTTGAGCCAATTTGGACACCGAATGCAATATGTCTGTCCTTGTTGTAAGAGCTAGCCACATAAGCTCTCCCACTACGGATTGATAGACCGTAGGATCCACCTTCTTGCACTTGTCGCTGGTGCAATCTATCTGGAAACCTGCATCCAGGGGAGTTTTAGCCGACTTGCAAAATTCGCTTCCATGGACTCGCATTAAATCCTTGATATATTGCGAATGTACCAAAGTAATTGCTCCAAGGTCGCCTTCTCGCTCGATTTCCATGCCAAGGAAGTGACGGACCCTTGTCGAACGATTGCAAAATGCTGTTCTTAATTTCCAGCAAATCCTCGTGCGATTGGCAAGCTATAAGTATATCGTCAACATATACAAGAATTAGGGATAGATTACCTTGTCCGGTCTGTTTGTATAAACATGGCTCGTTGTTGCAGGCAATGAAACCTATATCCACCAAAACGCCATTTAGCTTCTCGTTCCAAGCCCTTCCTGACTGCTTTAATCCGTATATTGCTTTCCTCAGCACCAATACCTTTTCAGGATTCTTCTCGTCTATGTATCCTTCCGGATGCTTCATGTAAACCGTCTCACTTAGATCGCTGTTGAGATACGCCGTGCATACATCCATCTGATGAAGATATAGCTTGAGCTCCGCCGCCAGTGCTATTATCAGACGCATACTCTCCAGTCGGCATACCGGCGAAAATGTTTCCAGGTAATTTACGCCAAACTGCTGGGAGCATCCCTTTGCCACCAGACGAGCTTTGAAACGTTCGATTTGGCCATCCTTATCTCGTTTCACGTTGAAAACCCATTTGCATCCGATTGCCCTCTGATTCTTCGGTAAATCAGTAATCTGCCAAGTCTGATTGGCAACCAGGGAGTCATATTCCCTATCCATAGCTTCGCGCCATTCCACAGCATGCTAACTTGCCACCGCCTCTTTGCAACTAAGGGGATGGTAACATTTTCAGAAAGAAGAGCTCCCAAAATGTTATATTGTTTCTTCGGATGTCCAGGTTGACCAGTCCGGATGATCTTGGGGCGACCAGGGCCTCTGCGTGTCTCTTCTACGACCTGCTCCTCTTTATCTTCAGCACTCTCGTACTGATCTGCGCTCTGGTCCGAGCTGCCGGTATCGTCAAATATGTCAGATACGTTTTCTTCTTCTTCAGTTCCATCTCGCTGGCAGGGCTCCTCGAGTTCCTCCAGATCGATCAGCACAGCATCATCTTTGGATGCCACTTCATGATGTTCGTCAAACAAAACATCTCGATCCTCGACCAGTTGTCGAGCTGCTGGGTCATACAGTCGATAACCTTTGGCTGCCACAGAGTACCCAAACATTATATACTCTTTGCCCTTGGGTTGAAACTTTCTGCCCTTCCTTGGACCCTTGTCTAGAGCAACTGCAAGAGATCCAAATACTTTTAGATGTTTCACGCAAGGCTTCTTACCCGTCCACGCTTCCATAGGAGTCATACTCTTCACTGCGCTGGTAAGGGAGCGGTTTCGCAAATAAACCGAAGTGTTGACAGCTTCCGCCCAAAAACTATCTCCTAGTCCCGCCTGGACCAGTAGACACCTTGACATCGCCACAAGCGTTCGATTTGCCCTTTCGGCCACTCCATTTTGCTGCGGCGTATGCGCTATTGTTAGCTGCCTTGCAATTCCATGCTTCCTGAGAAATTCGTCAAACTTCTTATTGACAAACTCTCCACCGTTGTCACTCCGCAGGCATTTCAGCTTTCTGCCTGTCTGCCGTTCCACCAGATTCTTGAACTCCATGAACTTTGACAGCACCTCGTTCTTCCCACGCAGAAAATAAACAAAAATCCTCCGAGTATTGTCGTCAATGAAGGTAAGAAAATACTTTGAACCTCCCAGAGACAGTGTTGGAAAAGGTCCACACACTCTGCATGTATCAGTTGCAAAAGCTCCTCAGCCCGATTACATGTTGCCGTTGGGAATGGTTGAACATGGATCTTGCTAACCATGCACGTTTTGCAGTTAACATTTTCCGGCAAACCGATATTTTCTATGCCACGTACCATACCTTTGGATACCATCTCTTTCATGCTAGAGAAATTAATGTGCCCGTATCTCTTGTGCAACAAAATGCCATCAACAGCTGACATGGCAAAACACTTGCTTCGACTACCTTCGAATAAATACAAGTTGCCAATCTTTTTTGCTTTCATGATGCATTCTCCATCTTGCACCACCATGGCCTTCTCTAGGTCAAATGTCACCTTGCATCTGTTCTGCACAGCACTGCTCACGGACATGAAATTTCCTGTCATCTTCGGGACGTAGAGAACATTCTTGAGAGTCAACATGCAGAGGTCTGTCTGAATCTTGACGTCACCTATACCCTCTGCTTGAAGAAATCTAGCATCGACCAGTCCGATCTGCTCTGTGTGCTTTTCAAACTTTATGAAAAGCTCCCTTGCACAACACATATGGCTTGTTGCACCGCTATCCAAGCACCACATCGAGTTCTTTAAGTTGTTGACGTCACAGGCATTCAACAGACTGCTTTGACGATTCACCACATTTTTTGAAACCATGCGATTGCTATATCCCTCGCTCGCACTTCGACTCTGGGACTTTATGTGCCCTTGTTCACCACACTTAAAGCAAACGATATTCTTTCGTTTCTTTTGCCCATACGTCTTCGCCTGCGAGTTTTATCTCTGTGTTGCAACGAATGCCTTAGAATTGTCTATGCGCTCTTCTGCTATTGCTTTTCGTTCGCTCTCTTCCTTCAACTTTATGGTGAGAATCTCGAACATAGGCAACTGATCTCGTGTTTCCATTGCCACCA